>NSGQ01000041.1:0-122737 GCA_003676035.1 Spathaspora sp. JA1 | reverse complement strand
TATTTTACTTCAAAGTTGCCCCCCGACTTTCCGAGTTGGTCTTTTATTTTATTTGTCAACCGTTCGTCGACCGGAGGAATCTAGCAATAGCTATCTTCACCTAACGCCCCTAGAGCATTTTGACTCTTAATCTTTCAAGATATAAAGTCGCGCCAAATATCTTGTCTACTAGTAAACTTAGTGTCAATATTTATTAACTAGAAACCTCGAGGAAAGATCTATATAACTATATGAGAAGTGCAAATTTTTCTCCTTATGTAGGCGACACGCCGTCATTCTGGGCTACGTTCTAACATTTACTCACATATAAAACATGTCGTCCTGGCACGTGATAAATGTCGCCACGATCAATGTCTCCATTACTTGAATATTCTTGACACTATTTCTCAAATCACCTTTTTCTTTTTAGTTAGTCCAGCCACAGATAAACACCAAATGTCAGTAATATTAGCGTCTGCTGGCTATGATCACACCATTAGATTCTGGGATGCATTAACAGGTGTATGTTCACGAACGATTCAACATACTGATTCCCAAGTGAATCGATTAGAAATCACATCAGATAAACGATTCCTTGCAGCTGCTGGGAATTTATATGTTAGATTATATGATATACGACAAGTTGGAAGTTCAGGCAACAATGCCGCGCAAGCTTCCGCCGCGGCAAACGCTGGTACAAATGCTGCCACTGGCAGTGGTAGTTCTGGTAGTAATAGTGATAACAACCCCGTGATGACATTTGAAGGACATACCAATAATGTAACTTCACTTGCATTTCAAGCGGAAAATAAATGGATGGTTACATCTCTGGAAGATGGAATGGTCAAGGTATGGGATGTAAGATCACCTTCTGTACAACGTAATTATAAACACAACTGTCCTGTTAATGAAGTTGTAATCCATCCTAACCAAGGTGAACTTATAAGTTGTGATCAAGATGGAAACATCCGGGTATGGGATCTTGGTGAAAATCAATGCACTCACCACCTAATCCCAGAAGATGATGTCCCTATAAATTCTCTATCTGTAGCTAGTGATGGTTCAATGCTTGTAGCTGGTAATCACAAGGGGAATTGTTATGTATGGAAAATGCAAAATCAAAAGGATATAACTTCATTAACTCCAGTTACAAAGTTCAGATCTCATCTGAAATATATTACTCGTGTTTTATTACTGACGGATATGAAACATTTGGCTACATGTTCAGCAGATCATACCGCAAGAATTTGGTCAAGTGAACAAAACTTTACTTTGGAAACAACTTTACAAGGTCATCAACGTTGGGTATGGGATTGTGCCTTTAGTGCAGATAGTGCATATTTAGTAACGGCTTGTTCTGATCATTATGTTAGATTATGGGATTTGTCAAATAGTGAAACGGTTCGACAGTATAATGGTCATCATAAGGGAGCTGTATGTGTAGCATTAAACGATGTATAGAATATCTATATATTAAATACGGTAATTAGATCTCTTTTTGCATTATAAATCTTAAATTCAGTTAAAGTTTCAACAAACATATGACGAATTTTTGCAAATTCCAATAATTGACCTAGACACCAATGAATAATATTAACCTGCTGATCGAGATTCTGCTTCTCTATTTCGCTGGACTTCTCATACATTTGTTGGAAATAGACCAAGTATTCATCAACAACTGGTTGCTTGGATATACTTGTAACTTGTTTAACAAAGAAGGTACCACATTGACATAAGATTCCGAGAAAACCTACTCCAACATTATCACAATCATCCAGAGAAGTCAATTCTAAGATTTTCTTAAGAATTTCACTAATCTCCAAATATACGTGCCCAGTACGTAAATCTTGATGACTTAAATCGGAAGGAATTGAAACCAAAAACACTCTAATAAGCTTAACTTTTAACTTCATTAACAAAGTATCACCCGGGTTTTCTTGGTCTTCTTTAAAATCATCCATGGCATAGACAATTTTGTTTAATGGGTATGCATACACTGGAAATATATTATCTTGAATAAATTGATTCAATATTTTGTACATTGAGTGATACTGTAGATTAAGGGGATCGTGATTGAGTATTATATTGATGAATGCATTCTTCAACTCAGACTTATCCTTGATTTTCAATTTATTTGCCAAATAGAGAACATGTTCTTCCTTATCGATGTTTCCAAAATCTCCTTTACAATAAAGAATCAGGGCAATGAAATATTTCACGTTTGAATTGGTTGTAGTATATGTTCCTTCATCTATTGTTCTGAAACAAGTGGAGCATGTAGGAGGATCAGGTACAGGATCATTACCAAGTAAAAACGAGGTGAAACTCTGAGATGGGAGGATATTATGACACCAGGGACAACAATAACTGAAGAAAAGGTCATTGGGGTTCAGACATAGTTCACATTTGCAATTAAAAAAGTATCTGAATTTCAATTGGAATAACCTTAATTCTCTAGGAAGGCATGGATCAATATAAGTCACGGTAATTTCCTCATTTTTCATAATTGGTAAAGTGTTAATTATTTGAAACCCCAGATGTTCAAATTTATATTCTGTCAAAGCACAGTTTGGAATACAACTATGATTGATTAACGACAAATCCGGATCCAATCCATTCCCAATTTCTTCATTGTCTTCATCGAACAAGGAATTACAATTAATTAAAACAATATAAACCAATACTTCAATAAATTTCCATCCTTTCTTTTTCAGATGTATTGAAGCTTTTGCCTTGATAGTACTTTTGCCAATTTCCAGGTTGTTGAGAAACTCAGTTAATACTTTAACAATACGAGCTTGTTGGGTTATAGCATAATTTCTAATTAATCCATTCATTCTCTGTTCACATTGATGAGTACACAAATTATCTAGTCTACTTCTGTAATGAGGATCATATAAATAAGTAAGGTATACTCTAAGGACCAATTTAAAAGTACCATCTTTCCGTTCTTTTAAATTGGGATAAACTTTGTCGATATATGGAGACAATACATTTTCTAAATTCTCAATTGTATGATTTCTAGGATAATAACCAACAAAATCAAATGAAGGAACCATCACTGGATTAATGCACATAATAGCTTCACCTGTGTTGGTGAAATCCCTACGAGCAATGATTCCTCTTTTTCCAGGGATTAATGAGGTTCCTATTACTTGTATATCTTCATTACTTATACAGTCATTGAAATCTCTTGTGGAATTTTCATCATTTGGGAAAATATAAACTTCTTGTAACAACAATGAAATGAGCTTCTTCTCCCAATATACATCAGTATTACAATCTGATGATTCTAAATCATTCAACTTGAACTTTTCTAAAACTTCTGTTAAAGACATCTTTATCGGGTATCAATTAGCGCCGAAAGAAGGAATTCAGATAATTTCAAGATTTACTTTTTTTTTGCCGCCAACGCACTAAAAACGTCAATAGTAAAATTTCGCAACAATACAACTACATTTTCTCCCAATGAAAGAGAAACCAAATATTTATAAATATACTTGTATAAAAATTATATTAAAATTGAAAAATGCAATATAATGAAGCAATAGATGCTTCATTGATTTAAGATATTTTCGACATTACTGTCGAAATTTACCGATGCCTCCGATTGTGAAGGCATGTTAACTGATGTCGATTGAGGATTACCCTCAAACTCAAATGACGTAACCAACAAATCAACCATTCCTAATGAATTATCAAATGTTGAAGTATTTCCAGCTTCACTTGCTTCATTCACGCTAGAACCATCTCCTGGGAATGAACTTTGTTCAATCTGCCGTGACTCAACTAAACTTCCACCAGTCGTACCACCTGTAGTAGAAATTTTTGGTTGGACATTTAATATCTGTGGATCTTGAATCGATAAATCCATAGACTCCATAGCTTTGAAATCATCTTGGAAAAATCCCCCTAATTCAACAGTCCAAGCTAAATATTCATCAGTCCAACATCTTACAACCCACCAAGCTCCAAAACTTTCTCCTCCAGATAAACTAATCTCTCTCAAACATGTGGTTAACAAATTCGAAGCTAATAATAAAAACAATCTAGCATTGACTTGAGGAAATCTTCCCGGTATACCAGAAATATATTCAGCAAAGTCAAACATACTTGGACCTGACTCTCTATTGTCATTAAGCAAATCTATAACCTCTTGATTTAATATATATGACAAAGTCTCAATATTAAGTTCCCCACACGGAATTTCACGACTAACCAATTCAGGAATATCTAATTTACTCCAATCTTTAATCATTGATTGTTTTTCTGATGTGTCATTTAAAATTCGAGATGCATGATGTCCAGTTTCAATCACCATAATTAATCTATTCAATAAATTCACAAAATGTTTTGCTAATTTTAACTTCATAATGGCAAAGTTTTTGGTTATTTTCCCATTCATTAATATAGTAGATAAAGCCTTCATGTATCCATTTGAAATTTGCTTTAATTGACGTAATTGTTCTTCAGGGATTAAAAATTGTAATCGTAATTTGTTTAACATCCGAATCATTTTCTTATACATTATCAAGTCACATTGTTTCACCCATTCAATAATACATTCATTAGTATAAAGCTTAAAAGCTGGAGCAGTTAATTTACTATTGAAATTATTGAAACTAGCAAATAATCTCTTTAGTTGCATAAATCTTAAAGCTTCAAAAATGGAATTCACGTGAAGTTTATATAGGGAATGAAGAGTATCTGCAATATCAAAATCAGTGTCGCGTGGCAAGTATGGGTATATTGATGGTAATTGAATGGCAGTATATGGATCTGAACTTGGAGCAGCATTAGTATTTAACAATTTAAACAAGTTAGGAACATATTTCATATGTGAAACCAGGGGTAATTGATCTGGAATTGAAGGTGTCATAGCAATTGATGGAGAATTTATTGGTGTATAAGTCGGAGTATGCATTTGAGATATAGAAACTGGAGAATCATCATATGATATTGATGAATTACTGGAAGATATAGGTGAATCAACTTGCTGTCCAGCTGAAAAGCCAGCCATTAGTTGTGGTTGTTGAGTTGATTGCAGGGATGCCTGAGTTAATAAATGTGGTTGGAAATTTTGATCTCCAGTCAATTTAATACCACAATAATGATATTTCGATTGTCCCCTCATACCTAACCTTCTTGTTGTCAAACTAGGAAATAAAATTCGAACCAATTTACCAAAACTTGCTGGAGATAATGGTGAAAGACTATTATCTGCACAAACTTGAACATACCGGGCGTAAATTCTATTTCTAGGAACTACTGCAGTAGGTGAGTGTTCACAAGAATTCAATAACCAAACCATTCCAAATAATTGCCGCTGTCTTTCCCTATTTTCTTTTGCTTTAAAATGATCAGTACTTCCAGGAGCAATCATTGATGATTCTTCATCCTCCAGTTGCTTTATTTTTAAAACTAATTCTGATAATGGTATATCTGCAGCCTTTATGGCAAGTTGCTTCAATTCAGTCTCACCTTGGTCTGCAGGCAGGATATAATCTTGTTTCTTGTATTTCTTTCTCTTTGGAGGAGTAGGTGATGATTTGGATGAGGTGGGATATGCCGGATCTGTCAAAGATCCTTGATGATGATGAGATAATGCAGGTTGACCAACAGTGAAAGTTTGAAATGTGGGTCCTGATGATGGTCCAGGTGCAAAACTTTGTTGGTGGGGTTGTGACTGTGTATGAACAAGACGCGGTGGGCGAGTGATATATTGATGCTGTTGTGTCTGTGATGGTGGTGGGTGATAAGCATGCGAGAAACCTTGTTGGAATGGTTTTTGTTGTGAAGGTTGAACTTGTTGAAATCCTGGTTGTAGTGTTTGGGACAATGGTGCATTATAATACTGCAAATTTCCTGGTGGTTGACTACTTCTGAATGCATTTTGAACTTGTGGTTGTGGCAGTTGATAACTTTGTGGAGTTACATGTCCCTCACTAGGTTCAGGCTTTATATATGCTGGTGTGTATTGAGCTCCTTGATATTGAAGTTGTTGTTCTTGTTGAATGCGTGACGATTGCTGTTGTTGATGTTGTTGATAATGAGGATGAATTTGTTGTGTACGAATATGCGGTTGTTCTTTTGTTTGGATATGGAAATGAGGACTTGATTGCCGTTGTTGTTGATCTTGTTGTTGATTTTGCCGCAATTTATATGAATCATCCATTTGATGATGCGGATGTTGGATTTTATCCATATGAATGTGTATGTTGATGTTAAATGTATGGGAATTTCAGTTTGATATGAGAAAACTGTTGATGTTGTACGTTTAACTTGATATGAAATATGATTGATATGTTTGTAATATGAGACATGAAAAATGGAAATATGCAAAAAAAGTGAAATGAATCCTGGATGATATTTAAAGCAACTTTATGATTCTTGTTGTTTTGTATGGGTATTTTAATTTAATGACCCTGTTTCTATTCTATAATAACTCCCTCTATATGTTCAATTGTTTGTTGTTTTTCTCTTCGAAACAATGATTCAGTTTTGATTCTCTAATATGTTACCAAAAAATATTAAAAACAAAGAACTAACAATTTCCCCCTCAATTAAACCCAAGAATTCTAACCAAAATGCAATAGCAACTAAAAAAAACCAAAAAAAATTATGTAAAAGATGAAAAAAACCTGAATAACCAAAGAAATAGAAAGATCTTTTGGTAACTATGAAGAATTTAAAGTTTGAAATGACACCAGCTTCAAATATTCTGTCCCCCGCAAGTTCCCAGAATGCAAACTTTAAAATAGATAGAAAAAGTATAAAAAAACAAACAACGAAGTTGTACTAATAAAAAAAAAAGACTTCTTTGAAAAGAATTCAACTATATCCCCTTTCGGAGGAAACCAAGGATTTTGAAAATTTAAAGTTGGGTATAGAAGAAGAAAAATGTAGGAGAAAAATCAATCAAGCTTGAAACTTTTGTATGGGAAGTATTATTTTGTTAATATAACCAAAAAAAAATCTTAGCTGTAATGAGATCAATTTTTTTTTCCTGGGTGAGTCGGTATGCAGGTCCAAAAATATTTTTTTAATTAGCTTAATGGCTGTCTCGATTTTGAATGCTGATAACTTGGATTTTGGAAGTAAGAACAGCAACAGACAAGGAATGGAAGGGTTGATTGATGATGTTGACTAATTGAATATGATTGGAATAAAATTTCGAAACGATGACACCAAAAATGCACGGATACCACGAGATATTTAGTAATGGATGCTGAGTTTATTAAGAAGCTTTCCCACTTGAGTATGACTTGGATTGACTCAGGAAAGTGATATATGAAAAGAACTTCGACCAGCTATTTAAATAATCCTACCAACTAGTAGAAGAAAGAGTGGCAATTTTTGAATAAAAAGAGTTATAAATTTTGGCAGCATTTAAATAGTTTTTCCAAAAAAAAAATTAAAACAATCTAGTGAGGCCAACACAATAGAATAATCTATTAATAAAGAAATTTTTTTTAAGAAATTATTCACAAACCAAGTGTGAGAAGCTACACTGGATAACAAACAATGAATACGGAATTAAATGCAGGAATTCCGTGTTGGCCCACTTTTATTTGCCTTAAAAGATAAAGATTTGTAAACAAACACCACTTGAAACGCTGTCACCATTTGCGTTTAATTTAGTTGATTACTATTGATTTACTGTTGACAATTGCCACAGAAGTCACAAAAATATCAAAGAGAAGACTAGTCAAGATTTGGAAGCCATGACATATCTATTGGATCTCCCTTTGCCAATCTTGGGAATACAGTCACTGGCATAAAGCTCCAAGTATTAGTTAGGTAACACTTTTTAGAGAGATAGAAATTGTAGCTTAGGTGAATTATTGACATATCTGAGAACATATTACAAAATTATATCTACTTTAAATAGAGAGAACTCTATTACCTAACACATCTGTATGGTAAAATGCACCTAGTTCTGGTAACTTGATCCTCTTTTTATTAAGCAATGATATTACTAAGTGTTTGAAATATGCTAGTTGCTTAGTGCTCTTTTTTGCAGCAAATTGTTTTCTCTTACTAACTACTAAGGGCAAAACCAAAGTAAAACAGTTCGAAAGCTTTTGACAAAAGGTTCATCTTATACTTTCTAACCCTACATGGGAGCTTTGTTAGTGATATTGTTTTACTTGTTTCATATCGCTAGAGTGTTATAGGCATTACTGATAGTGCAAAAAAAATCAAATACGCAGTAAAAAGATTCTGCGATGTCATCTCAAGAAATACAAAAAAAAAATATTGAAATAAATTTTATAGACTGTTGGTTTGACTACTATTATATCACAACATACAAAAGATGGCTATTTTAAACTCTAATCCAGAAATACTCTTACGTAAGAGAAAGAACGCCGACAGGAAAAGGTTAGAGAAACAAGAACAAACTCGTGAAAAGTTAGCTGCTCAAAAGAAGATCAAGAAAAAGCAACAACAGAATAAATTTATTAGAGCTGAAACTTTAGTAAGTAATCATAAATCTAACGAATTAGAAAAGAAAAGAATCAAGAACTTAACCAAGAAGAAACCACAACAAATTTCATCTGAAAAGGAAGGTGATTCTCAAGCCAAATTGTTATTCCTTATTAGAATTACTAATCATACTAAAGGATTAAAGATCCCAACCAAGGCCAACCAAGTATTAACTGTATTGAAATTAACTCATGTAAATACCGGTGTATTTGTCAAGGCTACCCCTACTGTTATGGATATGTTAACTTTGATTGCCCCTTATGTTATTGTTGGTCAACCATCATTAAATTCTGTGCGACAATTATTTCAAAAGAGAGCTCGTGTCTTAATTCAAGATGATGAGAATCCAGAAACTACCAAACCAACTAAACTTGATACAAATCAATTAGTTGAAGATAAATTTGGAGACGATTTAGGTTTAATTTGTATTGAAGATTTGGTTTATGAATTAAGTAATCTTTCTGACAATTTTGTATCCATTACTAGTTGGTTATTACCATTCAACTTAAACCCACCTGTAAATGGATGGGGACCTCAAGCTAAATTAGCTAAATTAATCCATGCAACCGATAATAAGCAAAGTATTAGTCTTGCTCAAGATTTCAAATTACAAGAAGTTGAAGATATTGATGCAATTATAGGTCAACAAAATTAGGGAAAAAAATGCATCTATAAAAGAATTTGTACATTATATAGAAGAAATATATATCTCCTGCTTGTTAGTGAAGAAATGTTTCTACCATAATATCATATAAATATATATTCCGACAAAATATACTATAAAAAACACAAAGAGAAAATCTAAACCTTTAATGCAACATTTTCTTCAGTAATATACTTTTCAAATGGTTTTAATGCATTAGCAACATCATTCTTGACAAACTTTTCAGTTTGTTGAGGTGCTCTACCAACAAAAGTTTTTGGATCTAAAAGTTTATCTAAATCATTCCAAATTGGTTTGAAATATTCAGTCTTTTTAACTCGTTCAATTAAATCATTATCACCACCTTCTTGTTTAACAACAGCACTGGCTTGATGAGACAACACTCTGATTTCTTCGTGACAATCTTGTCTAGAACCACCTTTTTCAACCATGGCCATAATAATGTTTTCAGTAGCCATGAATGGTAATTCAGAATTAATTCTTCTTTCAATAACTTTTGGATAAACAACTAATCCACTAGTGATATTCAACATGGTGGATAATAAGATATCAACGGTTAAAAAGGCTGAAGGTAATGAGATTCTTCTAATGGCAGAATCGTCCAAAGTTCTTTCAAACCATTGAACACTGGCGGTTTGTACAGCATCATTAAATAATCCACTTAAATGTCTAGCTAAAGAACAAACACGTTCACATCTCATTGGATTTCTCTTATAAGCCATGGCGGAAGAACCAATTTGAGATTTTTCAAAAGGTTCTTCAATTTCTTTCAAATTGGCCAATAATCTAATATCAGTAGCAAATTTATGGGCAGTAGCACCAAATGAAGCTAAAGGACCAATAACATCAATATCAATCTTTCTAGAATAAGTTTGACCAGTGACTGGGTAAACAATATCAAACCCTAATAATTCAACAACACGTTTATCCAATTCTTCTACTTTATCATGATCACCATGGTATAAAGATAAGAAGGAAGCTTGAGTACCAGTAGTTCCCTTAACTCCTCTTAACCCAATATCATTTCTAGCTCTAACCATATTTCTTAAATCCCATAATAATTCTTGAAGCCATAAAGTAGCTCTTTTACCAACAGTAGTCAATTGAGCTGGTTGGAAATGAGTCCATCCCAACACTGGTAAATCCTTATATTCTAAAGCGAATTTACTTAATCTGTCAATAACATTAACCAATTTAGGAATAAGAACATCATAGGCGTCTCTCAAGAAAATCAAATCAGCATTATCAGTAACAAAACATGAAGTAGCACCTAAATGAATAATACCAGCAGCAGCAGGACATGTATTTCCGAAAACATGAACATGAGCCATAACATCATGTCTAACAATGGCTTCTTCCTTGGCGGCATCTTTAATTTCTTGGTCAGTAATGTCCAAATGGTTCTTCATTTGTTCAATTGCTTCATCAGTAATCATAGTTAAACCAACTTCTTTTTCAGCAATGGCTAAATTTAACCATAATCTTCTCCAAGTTGAAAATCTATTTCTTAAGGAGAAGATCTTGGACATCTCTTCAGAAGCATATCTGGAAGACAATGGAGTAGAGTATTTATCGTTGTCAGACATTTCTTTTTGGTAGTTTTAATTGCAATTGAATAAAAAGGAAATAAAAAAAAATCCCAAAGATGTAATTGGCTTTAAAGTTAAGGTTGAAATTTATATTTAACCTGGTGAAATTTTATTAGATGAGGTTCTTTATATTAAATCCCACCAGAAAAAAGAAGGGAAAAATCACCCAATTTAATTTTGACTCTGAACCAGGGCACATGCCATAGATGTTGTTGATAAGGTAGTTAATATATTAGTCGCGTTAAAGTGTATACATAATCACTGTATAGATATATATCATACCTATCCTCGTCTGTTCACAATTGTGTTAGGGAAGTGAAAAATTCCCACTTATTACATAAACCCGTATTTCCGGTGACCCCTGACAGTGGGGCAGAAACACATGTTCCTGCATACTATATACAAACATATGCTAGTACTTATCCAGATATTTATTGAATTCAAATTGTTGGGTATTTATATTACTTCTTTAGTCAATATTCGATGTGGGGTGATCCTATGCTAACAATGCACTGTAACAATGAGAACAGTTAACAAATTTCACCTAGATGTTTATCGAAATATATAAAGCATAATTAAATACTAATAATAGAATAATGACATATAAATAATATATAGTAAACATGACGTCTTCGATCAGTACTGTGTTCGAATTATGATCTTGATTCTTTAATGTAATGTGTAACAATTGTTTCTTCACTTGATTTTAAAAGGCTACAAAGAGTTGGGATCAACCTGGCTGCAAATGTAAAAGCTAGCAGTAACTGATTCATTCATATCAGCTAATCGATAAGCTCCTCAATTATCTGATATGGTCCTGCTGGACTCATTTTCACCATGGTATGACCTTTCTTTGCGTGCCATTCTACATCATCATCTGTAATTTTCTATCAGTTTCTTGCATCCACTGTCTAATATATACATCAACATCGGCTGTACTTGGTGGCAGATTCGATTCCAACTCGAAAATCTCTTGTTGTTCATTCTCCATCATGTTTTGAGTTGACTTCAATTCTTCCAACTTTTCATTTTGTTCCTTGAACGACGATTCATCAGAGTTTGATTTTAACTTTGAATAGTCTACTTTCATTCTTGTGAGTTGCTCATCCAACTCTCTTGTTTCTTGTTCTTCTCTTTCCAACTGAGCTCGTTCTTGCATGTTCTGTTGGTTGGTAGAAGACTGTTTTGGAGCATCTTCTTGCAAATAATCAAAATCAATTTCTTCTTCTTCTTCTTCTTCTTCTTCTTCTTCTTCATCCTGCTCTTCCTTTTGTTCTCCTGGTTTCTCTTTAGCTACCTCTGCATCTACTAGCGTGAACTTACTTCTAAGTTGTTCAGTTAAAACCTTGAATGATTCTACTAACTCGTTCAACTTTTTCTCAGTTTGATTTAACCATAAAGCTAATTGCTCTGATTGAGCCCCAGGAACGCTTGGCACATTCATGTCACCGTTGTTCGTTGGATTCGACATCTCCCTGTTATGCTTGAGTAGTTAAAGCTTATTGTAGGGGAACTTAAATACTTCTTTAATTAGAAGTATTCCATGTAGGGTTGACCTAATCTCTGATTATCAGTGTAGGGAAAACTCCAACAGGTTGTTTATCCTAATATACAAAATATATTAAACAAATCTAATAATAGAGTAGTAACGTATAAATAAAATATACAGAAACTGTGGAAAGTTCGCTGTTTTAATACCTCGAGGTCCCATTAGGAACACTGTTATTGGTTACTGTAATTGCTTATGAGCGCTGTCAACCTGTAAAAGGGGGTCCAAACCATTGATACAATTTTTGAGGGATTGAGTGAAAAATATTTAGTATGCTCGTTCGAATTGCGGAGGCTATTCCCCTCAGTTTTCCCCATACAAAAGCTATGTTGCAAAGTTTGCTGAAATATTCTGAAGATGTATTATAGCTTAGCTGACTCTGTTTTTTTGAACCAATATGTCTTGCTCAGACAAAATATATACAATATTTTCTCATCTGGATACGTCTACCGGTCTCTTATTCAAGTTGTTCGGCTTGGCCCACTTCAGCCCCATCATAATTTCTAATTAAATCGTAGAGAGCACTTTCAAATACTTTATTAACTATTCCACTTTTCTTTTCCAACTGTTGCCAATCTTCCAATAAACCATGTATGTTTTTATTATCCTTCTTTTCACCTTTTTCAATTATTCCCTTAATATCTTCATTTAATGAAATTAATTGATTAAGTAATGTTTTATACTCTAAAAGCACTTCAACTTCCAACTCCGTGAAATTAGAACTTGGATCAGTCTCTGAACTACTTACCCCTCTGGAAGACATGATTTATATTCTTATTGTATCGAGTTTACTTTCAGTTGTGTCAAGTTGATGTTTGATGTCAATATTTGTTTACAATTTGGGTTTTTTTCTTCCTGCACACAATTGCAATTCATCGGCCGGGTCGAGGGGACCAGACGACATTTTTTTCCCCTGGATGTTCCAGAATTTCAGAACGGTTCAATTTCAGTGTCAACTCGTTACCACGATAGATTAGAAACATACATTGTTCAAAATGTCTTCACATTCAAGTCCCAATGGGTCCAAAACTGTTCTTTTAGAAGACCCCAGCGTCAGCACTCCTTCTCCTAAACCCGGTCAATCTAACGAGGAAGTTCAAGCCAATGATGAAGAAGATTTACAAATGATGAAGACTAGGAAATTAGTAAGAAGCAATAAAACTACAAACCCTTTAAAATTCAAAGTATGGCAAGCGGGCCACTTTTTAACATTGGGATTTGGATCAATTGCATTGTTATTTCAATTTTTTTGGTTACCCAATAAATATTATATAAATTCAATTTGTTATAGATTAACCTTTATTGGGGGGATTTTGGCTATGCTTGCTACATTTAGTAAGAAATTTGGATTACGATATTTACCTGCCCCAGCAGCAATGTTATCACAACAAAATTTCCAATATCTTTTACTTGCTGCCGTATGGATTGTCTCATTTAAATCAATATTTAAAATCATTCCATATTATTTATTGGCAATTTTACATGTGGGTAATTGGAAAGAAATTTCGGTAATTCAAGAGAATTCCGAGTTTATTTCATCCTTGATTGCGTATGATGAATTACTTTTGATTGTTTATTTGTTTCTTAGAACAATTTTATTCCGAGGTGGGTCAGGATTTCAATTGGTTTTGTTTTGTATTTTTTATTGGCTTAGAATATTGTATAATAAAGAAACAAGAAGATTATTTGGTGCCATTGTGGAAAGATTGGATTTTGAAATGACAAAGGTAAAGAATGAAAAAGTAAGTCATTATTGGAGAAAGGTTAAGTTGAATATCCAAGACAAACAAGAGCAAAATGCTATTTAGTGAACAATTCCTTTTATAATGTAATCTATATAGACATATTATACTTTTATAGGAATATAACCGTTCGAAGAACTCGGCTTTTTTTTGCGTCCTTAGGCGGTGCGAGCTTCAATTCACCGCCAGCATTTTCTGAAAGACAAGTGCGCCTCTCCCCCTTTTCTCTTAACACCTCACACCAACTCAACAATCAGTAGAGAGACCCAAATACTCCTGATTATCTTATCGATTCAACAACCATGTCATCACCAGCAGCTGCTATTTATCAATTGGGTAATTTACCAATTAAAGATCACGTTTTCTCTCCTGATAGATCCATTTTAGCAATTACTAAATCCAACGAAGTTGAAATTTATAAAGTCAATTCAGGAAATTCAGCTCTTGTTACTGTATTACGTGGACATGACAAAACCGTTACATCAGTTGATATTTCTCCTGATGGGTCCAAAATCTTAACTTGTTCTCAAGATAGAAATGCTTTAGTATGGGAAAAAGACATCCAGGGTGAATATAAACCTACTTTAGTTCTTTTACGTATCAATCGTGCTGCCACTTGTTGTAGATGGTCTCCTAATGGACAAAAATTCGCCGTGGGTTCTTCAGATCGAGTGATTGCTGTTTGTTATTACGAAGCAGAAAATGATTGGTGGATTTCCAAACATTTGAAAAAACCTCTTAAATCAACAATTACAGGTTTAGATTGGCATCCAAACTCGGTACTTTTAGCATGTGGATCAACTGATGGTCATGTTCGTGTTTTCAGTGCGTTCATTAAGGGAGTTGATGATAAACCAGAACCTACAGTTTGGGGGTCCAGATTACCATTCCAAACTTTATGTGGAGATTTCACTAATGAAACTAGAGCTTGGATTCATGATGTTAGATTCAGTCCTAGCGGTGATTCCTTAGCTTATGTTTCTCATGATTCTTCAATTGGGGTTGTTTACCCTGCAGGTGAAGGATTAGAACCACGAGCAGTGTTAAATATCAAGACTAATTATCTTCCATTTAGATCATTGGCTTGGATTACTGAATCCAAGATTGTCGTTGGTGGGTTCAACTGTAATTTAATTGTATTTGAAGGTGATGTTAACAGTTGGAGTGAAAGTTATAAGATTGAACAAGAAACTGATTTGACTAAGGAAGTCACCAACACTGGTGATGATGAAGATGACGAAGAAGAGATTAGTTCACATCAAGCTTTGAATATGTTTAAACAAATGGATTTGAAAGGAAGAGTTAATAAACCAAGTGCAACTAGTGGTTCAAGAGATTTAGATACTATTCATCAAAATACAATTAGTAGTGTTAGAAACTACTCACCCACTCAAGTTTCTACATCTGGTATTGACGGTAAAGTTGTCGTGTTTAATATTTAGATATTTATGTATTGAATATATTATATATACTTTTATAAACTTTCTAGATACAAATTGTTAGTAAAAATGTCAAACTGACTAGAACCACATTGTATTCTCTCTTTAAGGTTCAGAAAAGTAAGCTTTTGGTAAGGGTTATCTTCATAGAATTTTTGGTTCAGAAGCAGAACTGAAAATTAAAGGTTTTCATCATATAAAGAGAGAAACGTGTGTATAGCGTGATTAAAACATACCTTTTCTTCCATTGTATAAAAATTCAATGTTTCTAAAAATTCTTAAACTTAAAAGTTAGTAAAGAAAATCCACAGTATAAACAGCACAAGTACAAAAACTTTGTAATCAGATGGTGATGCATGTATTTATCCAAGGTTCAGGAGTCACCGGACAGAATGTTTTGTGAAACAATTCATCATAAAAAGTCTGTATTAGCTCATACAAAAAAATTTAAACATACTAAATTGATCGTTAGTTTAATATTCAATAATCAAATAACCACTTCTCCTGCCAATATTAGAAATCATAAACGAAGAATTCCTTAATTATTTTGTCCTGCATATACATCCTCAGTTAAAATAGTTACATCTATGGTTTTAATCAGCTAATAAACTTGGCCAAGTAAGGGCTGTATATTGTGGTTATATATCTCGCGATTTTAAGCTTTTTTTTAAAAACATACCAATTGATAGACAATTTTCAGAGAGAAGTAGAAGTATGATACATTATAATTTCAAATCAAACATATCTATTTGAAGAAGAGGATAAAGAAGAAAAGAAGAAAAATTGTTGGTTTTCTCTTCACATTTGAAATTTTTTTCTCATTTCAAGCACTAAATCTTTGAGCGTGTGTGAACCAATATCAATTCCGGGTAATGATTTCTCAATATGTGTAAAGATTAGGGTTGCAAATTTGCAACTAATTATTGGCATTAATTGAACAAGGTGAGTGTGAGATATAAAACCCAATCAAAATATTAAGAAATCTAACTACCTTTAATTAAACTTCCAACAACATTTAAACCAAATACCAAACTTAGGAAACAGTATTCTTTGATACCTTGGTAAATGTCTATTGGGGAAATCATTATTACAGCCTTGGCGTATTTCTGGTTGATTTCATCGAACTGATTATGTTTGTATTTCTGTTTGGGAGACTGGATGTTTCTTTTCTTTAATTCGTCTTTATAATCCTTTTCGTAATGAGCCACGAAGTGTTTAGACCTAGGAGAGAACACATTTCTATGCAATATCATAAAAGATTTTTGCATCAGTATAAGAAATTTCTAACCAGATCATGCCAATTTCATTACTAGTGGCGTGAGAAATTTTCATTAAAATATTCGTACTATTGCCTTATAAATCTGATTGAAGGAATTATTGGTATATCCGAAACAATAAATTTTTTTCGCTATTTCCGGAATATTTTCCGATAGATCTGGAGAGTCACAACTCATAATTATAAATGTTTAATCAGATTAGTAAGATTGTTTTTTTAAAGTTAATCCGAATCACCTGTTCCTAAAATGTCAGTTCCGTCTTTGTACTTCAAGAAGGTTTGAGGTAGAGGATAATTTAGTGATCTTAAGCTATCATTTCGCAATACAATAAGACAAAAAAAGAATACCTAAAGCACACTGTAGGGTTACTGGGCGTAAGAAGAATCTAGTTTCTCTCTCTTCCCCTTTTGGATGAATTTATAAAGCTTCGGTTGGCTTTGATCTAATAAGATCTGAATCGAGAGGGTCCGATTCTGTCAAAGAAGTTTTCTTGGATCTGTCAAAAAATAAATCACGCCTGACATCGGAAAAACATTTGTTCGCCTAAAGATGGATATTTTCGGTAATTTCCGTTAAAATGCTACCCCTGAACAATATTGATTTCTCGTATATTCGGCAAACAGTAGGTCATTGCCAGTTGAACAAGGATTAGATACAAATACATAGTCAATCAACAGATGAAATCGTGTAATACTTAACTCTGAAGTCATTAAATCTCTCAAAATTTGTAATGACCTATAACTCCGAGTCTTTCAATGAGCTACAGGTAACTGAGAGAACTCTACAGCGTCAATGTTGGCCTTTTCTATGTCTTGTATTATTTTACGGTACCCGCCTTGAATTGGAACATTCCATACATTGATCTTCTAAAAATACAAGCCCAGAAAATATGACTTTAGCCGTTTTAAATGATATGATTTTTTGAGTGATTTTATTGTTCTCTCGGATAATCTATTTTCGGAAAAACGACTGCAAAAAAATACTTGCCTCGTCCATAGTTGAAAATAAAAACATCACTCCAGATAATCCGTTCATAGACAATTTATCAACTATAAATATTGTATTCAATCTCTCCCAAATGTTCGCTTTCAATTCATGAGCTCATCAATTATTGCACAACGATAATAAACGAAATGTTAAGATTAATCATTTTTATCGTTCTTTCACTTGCTACAGTTACTGCTAGTCAAATTAGTGGGGTTTTCACCTCATTTGATTCGTTGGTATGGGAAAAGGCTGCTAATTATCCATTTGCTGGTCCAGCCTACCCTAGTTGGATTGCAACCATGTCTTGGAAAATCAATGGGGCTAACATGGTGCCTGGTGATACATTTACTTTAGATTTACCATGTGTTTTCAAGTTCACCACCAGTCAGACCTCGGTCAATTTAAATGTCAAACTGGTTAATTATGCAACATGTACCTTTAATCCTGGAGACATAGTCGTTGCCTTTTCTAAATTAGAATGTGTGATATTGGATACTGTCACTCCTCTGCTTGATGCTCATGGAACCATTCACTTTCCAGTTGCATTTAATGTTGGTGGTTCTGCATTGAGTACCGACTTACAAGATTCAAGCTGTTTCGTTGCAGGTTCTAACACTGTGTCATTTTTTGATGGTTCCCATATTCTTTCTACTAAAGCTTCATTTTATGGTGGTTCAACTGACGACCCCAACAGGATTGTCTATGTTAATAGGATAGTGCCTTCATTGAATAAGCAACAACATTATCTTTTAGGGGGGAACTGTCCAAAGGGTTATAAATCGGGTACCATAGGAATACAAATACGTAACCAAGGATCTAAAATCAATTGCAATTCTGTTCATATGGCAATTTCAAATGACCTAAATGATTGGTACTTACCCAAAAATGCTATATCCGATTTTAGTTTCAGTTATACATGTTCTTCTACCTCATTACTGATTAGTTATAAAAACATCCCATCTGGATACAGACCCTTTATCGATAGTCTCGTTGATGTTGATAATGGTGTGAGTATATCGGTTAATTATGTCAACAGTTATGTATGTGCTGATAACATGAAAACTATAGACAATAGTAAAGTCATTACTTGGGGAGCCTACGAAAACAATGTGGCAGGAGGGAACGGAGAAGTGGTTGAAGTTGTCACAAGTACTTATTCAGGACTGACTACTCAAATAACTACAATGCCATTTTATCCATCAAAAGATGAAACTAAAACGATTGTTGTTAACGTTCCATCAACAGAAGCTATTACTGAAATTTATACTGTGGAGCCCTCGACATTCGAAGATTCCTCTACTATCGAAGAGTCAATCATTGAAGAATCCACTATTATTGAAGAGAGAACAACTACAGAAGAGTCATCAGCTCTTGAATCATCTACTACCCAACAACTCTCAACTGAAGATGCTTATGTTAGTGAAGAGTCAACGGAAGAAACCACTCTTGCTGAAGAAACTACTGTTATGGAAGATACATCAACCACTGAAGTATTTACTGTTATTGAAGAGACATCAATTGATGAAGAATCCACTGTTATGGAAGAAGCATCCACTAGTGAGCAATTTACATCTGAAGAGTCCACTGTTGCAGAAGATCCTTCAACTACCGAACAGTCTACTGTCATTCCAGAGTCCTCAACTACTGAAGAAGCCACTTCTATTGAAGAGTCACCCACTACTGAAAAATATATGTCTGAAGAATCCACTGTTATTGATGAAACATCAACTATTGAAGAGACATTTGCTACTGAAGAGAACACTGCTATTGAATCATCTACTACCCAACAACTCTCATCTGAAGAGTCCATGCTTACTGAAGAGTCCTCTAAAGAGACATCTACAACTGAAGGTACAACTGTTATTGAAGAGTTATCAACTGTTGAAGCATCTTCAGTTATTGAAGAGTCGTCTACTACAGAGCAATATATTTCGGGCGAATCCGCCGTTATTCCAGACTCTTCAACTGCCGAAGAATCTACTGTTATTGAAGATTCATCCACTACTGAAAACTTCACATTGGTAAATCAATCAACTACTGGTGAGTCAACTGAAGAGCCTGTAATCCAAGAAACATCAAGTAATGAAGAGTTAACAACAGCTGAAGGATCATCTACTGAAGATTCATCAAGTGTCGAACAACCCCTATATGAAGATCCCTCAATAACCGTAGAAACCACTGACGAGTCTATTAGTGAATATTTCCCAACTACTCAACAATCCTCACTTGAAGACCCTTCAACCATTGAAGAATCTACAACCACTGTAAACCAAGAGACATCAACTCCTGATCAACTCACTGATGAATCCACTACCACTGGATGGTCCACTATTACTGAAGAGTCCACCACTGAAGAGACGGCTCTTAATGAAAATACGACTGTAATCAAAGAATCGTCCACTACTGAAAAGTCCACTGTTACTGGAGAATCATTTACCAATGAACAATATTCATCTGTGGGTTCCTCAAGTGACGAAGAGTTCACTATTAATGAACATTCAACTGCTGCTGAAGATACTATTGTTACTGAGGAATCATCAACTACAGCAAAGCCCACATCTGAAGATCTGCCAACTACTCAAGACACCACAGTTGGAGATTTCACTTCTGAAGATACCGAAGTTATTGGAAATTCCATAGTTTCTAGTGATTTCGTTGCTACTGAACAAACTATTGTTATCAAAGAATCCACTGTGATGGAAGAATCATCCACCTCCGAACAATACAAATCTGAAGATCATTCAACTACTGAAAAATACTATGACTCCCAAGAAACCCCAGTTACAGATGAATCATCCATTAGTGAACAATTTACATCAATGGATCCCTCGAACAATCGAGAATCTCCAGTTATTGAAGAAGCCAACAAAACTCCTGCTGCTATTGAACAGTCATCCGACACTGAAGAAACAACTGTACTTGAAGAATCATCATCTGGCACATCAGCTGGAACCGCATCAGATAATTTAGATAAGACAACAACTATTGAATCTATATCTGAGATAACATATACTTCCAGTTATGGTGAAGCTGAAACCTATGAAATTACTATTACTACAACAATTACCAATGCTAACACTGACCCAGAACAGAATTACGGAGCAGCTGAAGTTGAACCTAGTATTTCAGGAAATGACACTGGTGATCTTGTAAAAATCCCACCAACGATATCTCAAGTAGCAGAAAGTCAAGTAGGTGAAGAAGGCCAATCAAGTTATATTGCAACAACATTAAGTACGTCACAGTCTTCAAGTATCATCGCAACATTTCCAGCTGTTGAGGTAGCTAATAGTGGCTCAAGTTGGTTTATTCCTATTCCTATGTTGATTTTACTTAATTTTCTATTATAATGTTTTTAACTATATACTTAATATAAAACCCCATTAAATAATAATATTAATTTATCGGATGTTCGGACGAAGACTAATATATTAAACTAATATCCAAGAAATCAGGATGACTGCAAATTCACGCCCTGACTAAAATTGAAATTAGCGCAAATCGGTCTTAGTTTATTAAACAAGTCCGAATATAAGAAAAAAATAAAAGGGAATCCAACCCCGTAGATCGCATCTTCCAAGCAAGAGAAGCTCATCGCTGAGTCACAAAGAAGCCTTAAATCAATGTCAAAAATATTTTTCAATAACGGCAACTACCAAATGGGGGGCGGAGCCCATGTGCAATATTTTTTTGTTTAGGGCATTACTAAAAAAATAATTTTGAATCTGTGACTCCGAAGTTAGATATTCTAGATCTCATCTCGTTATATATATTCCCTTGTAATCCTTCTAAATTCCTTTTTGTTTGAATATAGGATTTACACAAGGTCAAGCATCATGTCACAAGATTCTGATAATGAAGCTCAACCATTGTTGAGTTCAAACTTTACCCAACAATACGGATCACACAATAAGAAGAAATATATCCGGACTCGGTCTGAATCACCCAATAATACTAGAAGACCTATTCCTACAGGTTCTGCAGACACTACCATATTCCGTCCTCAATCTGCAGGATCCATAGATGATCCTTTAGCATCATGTTCAGTGCGTCGGTACTCATTTAATAACGAGTATAATAAATCAGGAGGGAAACCACCTGGTGCTAGGGGAGGAAGTGAAAGTAGTCAAGTTGATGAGAGACCACTTTTACAACGATTATTATCAAGTTATCATTCAGTCACTAATCCAAATTCCCCATTTGAAAATATAGTGGCTTCTTCACAACAACCTGGTGGACCTGCTCCGGCTGTTTTCCAAGATAATCAAAGTATTGTGTCAAATGGGAAAAGAGTCAGTGTAGTTGATATTGTTAATTCACTTCGTCCAGAAAGATTAATTGGGAAATGGGAGCCTATTGCCAATTGGTTTGATTATTATGCATTAGATCCCGAAACAATTAAACGGAAACCAGTGAGAAACTATTATCTTGAACAAAATGAATTGATTGAAAAATTTCAAGAAATCGACAATTTCCTTGATTCTGGTAAGATCCATTATAATATGTTGACGACTTATGGACAACCTAAGCTTGATAATATTGCCGAATTGGATGAAAATGTCTTGTCGAGAAAATCAAGTTATCATAGTCCAGTTGAAGATTTAGAACTGCAAATTCAAGATTCTACCGTTCGATCTAAATATTCTCGATTCTATGATGTTCCTGGCAATATAGATCAAGATGGTTCAAGATTGTTAGGGTATAATGAACAAGATCATCAAAGTCAAGTATTGACAGCAATCTTGGTCAACTTCCTTATAAATCTTTTATTATTAATTGGGAAAATCGTAGTTACAATTTTAACTAATTCCATGTCGGTAGTTGCATCTTTAGTTGATTCGATTTTAGATTTCCTTTCAACCTTCATCATTTATATTGTTAACCGATTAGCCACTTCTAAAGATTGGAAAATTCAACATTCATATCCAGTTGGACGATCAAGATTAGAACCTTTAGGGATCTTAATCTTTTCCATTATCATTATCCTTTCCTTTATGCAAGTGGGACAAGAATCATTCAAACGATTATTCCTCTCGGTCCCAGAATCTCGTATACCAGCCGTTATTGGAATTGATGCAATTACAATCATGAGTGTGACTATCGTGGCGAAAATTGGATGTTGGGTTTGGTGTTCTAGTAGTAAATCATCTTCAGTACAAGCATTAGCTCAAGATGCCATGACAGATATTGTTTTTAATACTGTATCATTATTAATGCCAACTATAGGTCATTGGTTCAATATATGGTGGTTGGATCCCTTGGGTGCTTTATTATTATCGATATATATTGTGGTTAATTGGGGGATGACGGCGTTTGAACATATCAATAATTTGACAGGGGCAGTGGCTGATCCAATTGATTATAAAGTGATTTTATACTTGGCATATAGGTTTGCTGAACCAATAAAACAAATCACGGCATTGAAAGTGTATCATGTTGGTGATAACTTGAATGTGGAGATTGATTTAGTGTTTGCTAATGATAAATTTGATTTAAGTTTTAAAGATTGTCATGATATTGCTGAAGCTTTACAATATTCGATTGAAAGTTTACCTACTGTTGAAAGAGCATTTGTTCATATTGACTATATGGAGGGGAATTATAAAGGACATTTAAAGTAGTTTATGTATATTAGTTTTTGCATTTAGAGTATATTAGTTAAAAACATTTTCCAAAATCTTTTTTTTTTGCAGCCAATCTGCGATGCTCATTACTCACAGAAACAGGAGATTCTACAGTTCTCCCTGGGTCTACAAAGAAGGAATACGTATAACATGATATGAACAGACATCTATCTCTCTATTTTATACAGAAGGATTGCTAGGAAGTTAGTTGGCGTGGTGAGAGACTTTCTGTTGTTACGACTCTATTGAAAAAATACCAGACAAAAACTTTGAGATTTCTATTTACATAAAGAGTTTAGGATTCCCTTCCCTCCAAACTTTTACACTTTTTCAATTCCACAAAGCAACCTCTTGTTTAGTTCTACTTTTAATACTTATGCCAGCTACTAGATTATGGAAAATACCGTTGTAAGCAACTTACAATTCCACGTTTATATCTAAATACAACATTATTTGAATCCGAAATCACAGTAAATTTATCAATTAAAACTTTAATCAACCCCAATCCATTTTCTTTATCCTCATTATTTTCCAATTGATATAAAATCTTAATTAAACATAATGCTGCAAAATAAAAACAAAAATGAACTTGATCGGAAAGATACGCAAAACTAACATCATCTGAATCATTAACTTGTTTAACTACATGATATGCATGGTTAAACATTTCAATTAATGATAGTTCATCAAGGGTATCCGACAATAAATCTAATCCAGGGGTGTTATTACTACCAGGGTTGCTAAATCTATTCTTGTGATATTCATATCCATAATATATTAATAAATTACAAAAATGATAATTCAATTCAACAAATTGAATCGTAGGTTGAGAAAATAAATATTCCCATTGTCGATACCATAATTTAATTTCTTGTAGTATATTATTTAAATTCTGATTTAATTGAGATAAATCCGAAACATCATTATTCATTTGAATAAAACTATAAGCTAGTACAAGCATATTGATCTCGCTAACCATTCTCCCATCAAAATTATTAGCATTTACTAAACTTAAACTAGCAAAACATTGATTTATTCTAATTTCATCAAGTATACACATTCTTCCTGAAATCATACATGAGAATAAATGAGTAAGACATAAATGATTATATATTCTTAATTGAGTTAATATCATATCATCGTCGTCTTCACTATTATTCAAATGACCAAATGTACAACTTGAAATAAATCTCGTTAATCCCATTTGCGATAATGACCACAGATCTAAATTGAAAGTCGGATCTACATGTTGTTGAATTAATGATGATATTGAAATCAGATACGTTGAAAGTAAAACTATACTCTGAAGAAATTCAAGTATATATTCACTATTACTTTGATAACTTGAATTTTTAAAAATTGATTGATTTAAATCTTGTACAAATTTTTGACATACAAGTTCGATTGGTAGCGTGGATATGTGATTTTTTCGTTGTCCCACCATAATAATACAACAGCAACAAGTTGTTAATAATAGTGAAGAATTAATTTGATTTATCCAATCCTTGGTTGGAATTTCGGGAGGCAAGGAAATCCATTTACCAAACTCACGTCTAAATTCATCAATTAACATGATTACTTCAGCTTCAGTTAATATACCAACTGTTATTACATTCGGTTCTTTCTGTTGCTGTTGCCGTGGGGTTGAAATTAGTAAATTTTGAATAGGTGAAGGAATCTGATCCTGAGATTGAATAATTGAATATGGACTAGTAAGGAATGAGCTGGGAGGCGATTGAAATCGCGTACCATTATCATCAACATATTCATTACAATCATTCTCTTGTTGGTCTATACTTGAACTATTGGATATTGGAGTAGCAATCGTAGCACTAGTACCATTTTTCAATATTCCCAACACTTCATTAATACCATTATAAATCAACTCTAGCTTGTTGTTACTTCCTTCCTCAGGCAAAAATTGATTAAAATTAAATGTTTCAAATGAACAGGATTTATTCAATACATGACATCGAACACATGAATTGGGATTTTCAAGTGATCTAAAACATCGAGTCTTTTGCTTTCGACATATATCACAAGCTTTTAATGTTCGCGATGCTTGAGCTAATTTTCTAGTTTCACTTTGGGTGGATTTACCAGGTTCACTGGGAAGCTTCCTTTTTTTATTATTCTTATTCATTGCTAAGGAAAAAAAATTGAGTTTAATATTTTTTTTCAGTTGCTTCTGTCAAAAAAGTTGCTTGGCTTATCTGGTTATACCCTTTCCATTGTTCTCTCTTATCTGAAAAAAAGGTTGGAGTTGTACTGCATATAAATGACATCTGGTAGCGATGGGATTTGGCTTATAAAATCTTATAGGTTGTGTTATCATTATATTGTAAGTCCATGGATATTATTTTAACTCCTCTATTAATCATTAAATGATCAAAATCAATAATTCCTTTATAAGTTAATATCCCCAGTTTAGTTTTAAATTTATCTTCAACTAATAACTTCCCGGTAAATATAATGTTATAATTTCGATTTTTATTTAATATTAATTTCTTATTTTCTAACTTCATTTCATGAATCTTTCCACTTGCTTTTTCATGAGTTTTAATTTCAGCATTTGAAGATTCTAATCGATCTAATTTTAATCCTAATTGAACCAACATATTATTAACTATTGACCCAAAATTAATTGGTTTAATACACCATTGGAATGTTATATCAGTATTAGAATCTGACGAATTCCTTCGGCTAATGTCAATTCGTATTCCTGATATAGTAGGATACTTTGATTCAATCCATATTTTAAATTGACTTATATCAATCAGATCAAGAATTAAAGGAAGTCCAAATATTTGTTTAACTTTTAAATTACATGAAAGTTTTTGTAATACGGTATATTCAACATTCTCCAGTTCTAAAACTGAACAATAATTCTTTAAAGTATCCAACTCTTGTCCTCCTCTATTCAATTGATCCATTTCCGTTTTAATATATTCATAATAATCGGGATCAAAATAATTTATCCCCTGAGGAAATTGATATCGTTTACGATGAAACCAATCAGTATGAAACCAAAGTGGAAGAAATAACGACCTGGAAGTAATAATTGTATCGCCACTATTGCTTGTATTTGCTTCTTCCTTTTCAAACTTTCTATACTCAACAAAGACATATATCAACATAGAAATTGAACTTCCCGCGGCAATTAAAAATAATACCGTACTCAAGGGTAATCGTCTAGAATCCTTCAATCGCTGTTGTTCACCAATAATACCTTCAGTAGAACCACCATTGCTTGAACCAATACCTTGTTGGATAGTATCTCGTAACATCAGTTCTCTAACTAGTTGGTCATATCTCATCTTTTCGTATTCTTCTTTGTTAACATGCTGGGCATTTTGAGGATTGAGATATGTTCTCTGAGTTAGTATACTGCTCGCTCTGTATACCGGTACCAATCTGGATATCCCATACGGCCTTATAGAACAGTTGAAACGTGTAATCATGATTTTATTTAAAGTATTGTAGATTTAGACTATATCGCAAAGAAGGAAAAACTCTTAAGCGCCGGGGAGGAAGAGGAGAAAATTTGGAGGTGGACTGGGGTACAATTTTTGCTTGGTGCAAAAAAACAAAAATATCAGACAATAAGTTAAAAATTACATTTAAAAACATACATACAAATACAACCATATTACTACAAAATATAACGTCTATTCTTCATCAGCCCAACTGGAAGTACCGGCTGCTTTAATTTCTTCAATCATTTTAACTAAATCTTCTTTTTCTTCTTCTGTCATTTCTTGTTCTTTTCTTTTATTTGAAGTTTCAGATTCAGACTTTGATTTATTTGGAGGTTTATATTTACCCATTTCCTTCTGTTTATGTGGGTGAGGTTTCTTCTTTTCATTGATAGATAATTTACCCATTTTAGATCTCAATGGTTTCGCAATTACTTCTTCTTCTTCGTCGTCCTCCCAATCATCTGAAGATGATTCCGGTTTTCGCGTTGACTTATCATATCCACCACTGGGGATACCTAATCGGGCAGCAAATGCTTTAGCAGCATCAGTCATTGGACCTTTCTCATCCAATCCTTCTTCGTATTCAGTATCTGATTTATGTTCTTGTTTTCGCTCAAAATGTTTCTTAGATCGTTGAGGACTTGTCTTCTCATCTTTAGAATTTGGTGGCGTAGGATAACTTTTCTCATGCCTTGCTCCTCTATCTTCCCTCCTTTCCTCCTCTCTTCGTTGCTGTCGATGTCCATGATTATGTTTCCTAGGTGATTTCACAATAGGTTCAAGTACAGGTACAGGTATTGGTTCATCTTCAGCATCGGCCCATCGACTTGGAAGTGCTTCATTACGTTTGACAGTTATTGATTTACTAGGAGAAGTACCAGGAGTGGGTACTTTTGAATCTTGTTTCAATGCTTCTTGTACCAATGAGTCATCATCTGCCCATCTAGATACTAATTTTGACATTATTTAGTAATGATATCTATGTTGTAAATATCTTGCCTTTTTTTTTGTTCAACCAAATATAGAAATCGCGTTGCAAAAATTACTTGGTGCTGGTAGTTGTTTGGGCAAGAGGAAAACTATCCATGTACAAAGGAATTGACTAATTGGTTCTAGCTTAAGTTGGGCATTGCTTTGAGGATGAAATATTTTATACTCGCGATTACTGTGATAAGTTCGTTTCTATCAGTTATTGTAATATTTGAACTGCAAAATTTACTTACAAAGATGACAGATTTTGTTGAAATTTTGGAAGAATATTTACAAAATTTGTTCAATGTAATAACACTTGGGAAATAAGTTATTACATATCCAAAAAGAACCTAAATCAGAGTTGATAGGCATTAATTTTCGGGAAACTGATCGGAAATCTCACATTTTCACTGTAAAATTTAAAATCATCTTAACATCTGTACCTTAATTATACTTTTTACTTAGAGAATCAAAGGTTGTCATGTATAACAGACTTTGTTTGCCAACTTTACTGGAATTGGGAAAACAATTACTAATCCTGAAAAGCTTCACTGAATGAAAATTGTATAAAAAAAACAAATTACCATTAGAAATCTCATAATCAGTTATAATTATATATGTTTCCATGAGGTGATGGTAACAAGTCAAGAACAAAATAAAAAAATCTCCGTTATAACACGTGAGGTGGGGAAGGACTCTCCACAACTCGAAATCCCAAATTGAATTCAAGCCCAAACCCCAGAATTACACTTAGTCCAATTAGAACATTAATTATTCGCTTATGTGTTTGTGTGTGGTGTTGTTAAATTGGACGAGGGTTCGACCTGCAGTTTTTGCATCATGGAAGTTTGTGTTGAAGAAGTTGCACCCGGGAATAGAACAACACACAAAAAAGAACCAATATAATGTTCCAGATTTTTGTCTAGCTGACCAATTTCTTTAAAAGCTCAATTGGCAACTCAATTGATAATTAAACACAATACCTATGTGAACTAATATCAATTGTCTATCGATGATACCAAATCACCAGAATTCCGGGCCCTTACCAGTTTTAACTTTTTGGACGGATGGAACCGTTGGAGGTGGAGAAGAAGCAGCCGAAAAAAATCAAGACAACCTCCTGAGTGCATTATTTTTTTTTTTTAATTTAATTTTGTTTTGTCATCTGTTATTAATTTTCAATCCCACATTATACACCCTTCAGCCCCCCCTGGAATTCCTTTGTATAAATTAAACGCAAGATTTCTAAAAACTTTTCCTTTTATATTTCCTTTCTTTTTCCTCCTATTATCCAATTGACCCTCAATTGACCATTTCAATCATGTCTTCATTCAATTTATCTAGTGATTTGCCAGCTTGGAAAAAATTACAAGCAACTTATGACACCGTGGGTGAAAAATTCAGTGTTAAGGAAGAATTCGAAAAGGATTCCTCCAGATTTGACAATTTTTCAAGAACTTTTCAAAATTATGATGGTTCTAAAATCTTGTTTGATTACTCCAAGAATCTCATTAATAAGGAAATCTTGGATCAATTGCTTCAATTAGCTAAAGAAGCCGGGGTTGAAAAATTAAGAAATGATATGTTTGCTGGTGATCATATTAATTCTACTGAAGATAGAGCTGTTTATCACGTTGCCTTGAGAAACCGAGCATTGAAGAAAATGCCCGTTGATGGTCAAGATACCGCTAAAGAAGTTGATGATGTTTTACAACATATGAAGGATTTCTCTGAAGAAGTTAGAAGTGGTTCATGGACTGGTTATTCTGGTAAGCCCATTACTGATGTTGTTAACATTGGTATTGGTGGTTCTGATTTAGGTCCAGTTATGGTTACCGAAGCATTAAAATTCTATGCTAAACCAGGTTTAAATGTTCATTTTGTTTCTAATATTGATGGTACTCATATTGCTGAAACTTTAAAGAATTTGAATGTTGAAACAACTTTGTTTTTAATTGCTTCCAAGACTTTCACCACTGCTGAAACCATTACTAATGCTATTGCTGCCAAGAAATGGTTTTTAAAACATCATAGTGATAGTTCTGATATTGTTAAACATTTTGTAGCATTATCAACTAATGAAAAGGAAGTTCGTAAATTTGGTATTGACCCCGCTAATATGTTTGGTTTTAATGATTGGGTTGGTGGTCGTTATTCCGTATGGTCAGCAATTGGTTTATCAATTGCTATTTATATTGGGTTTGATAATTTCGAAGCATTTTTAAAAGGTGCTGAAGCCGTTGATCAACATTTTTTGAACACTCCATTGGAAGAAAATATTCCTGTATTGGGTGGTTTACTTTCTGTATGGTATAATAATTTCTATGGTGCTCAAACTCATTTAGTTGCTCCATTTGATCAATATTTACATAGATTCCCAGCTTATTTACAACAATTATCAATGGAATCAAATGGTAAATCCGTTACTAGAGGTAATACATACACCAATTATCAAACTGGAACAATTTTATTTGGAGAACCAGCAACCAATGCTCAACATTCTTTCTTCCAATTAGTTCATCAAGGTACTAAATTAATTCCTGCTGATTTTATCTTGGCTGCTCAATCTCATAATCCAATTGAAAATAATGTACATCAAAAGATGTTGGCATCTAATTTCTTTGCTCAAGCTGAAGCATTAATGGTTGGTAAAGATACTAAACAAGTTAAAGAAGAAGGTGCAACCGGAGGATTGGTTCCACATAAGGAATTTTCCGGTAATAGACCAACCACTTCTATTTTAGCCCAAAAGATTACTCCTGCTACTTTGGGGGCTTTGGTTGCTTATTATGAACATGTTACTTTTACTGAAGGTGCTATTTGGAATATTAATTCATTTGATCAATGGGGGGTTGAATTGGGTAAAGTTTTAGCTAAGGCTATTGGTAAGGAATTGGAAGATAAGAGCGAGGTTTCTACTCATGATAAATCAACCAGGGGTTTAATTAACCAATTTAAAGAATGGTCTATTTGACTAGATAGTAAATTGTAATAGTTTATACGTTTGTAGAAAAATATAAAGATGTTTAAGTGAGTACAAGATTTTTTTTTCCCAGACATTTTTCAGACAAGCCCTCATCTCGAGTTAGCAACCAAACTTTTAACCCTTGTAATTACCCTTGTCAAAACATACAAATAAAGGAGTACAGTACTCTATAACCAAATAGTTACAATGTCAGATACAGAATTTCAAGAACCAGAAAATCTCGATAATCCACTTCGGATATTAATAGTAATTAATTCCCCAAGTCATCCTGAGGGAGAAATGGAAGATAGATTACTTGATACAATTCAATCTATGGATCAAGTAAATGATTTCTTTGATGACTTTGATGATAAAATATGTATTCCTCATGAGGGGCATATTAAATATGAAGTAGGTAGTGATGGGTTAGTTGTGGTTGTTGTTGATTCTGAAGAGTTGTTGAGGGATGCATTAAAATTTATCGACGAGTATACCAAGGGGGATACCCATAAACAAGAGGAAGACGAGGAAGATGAAGAAGAAGAGGAAAGAAATGGTAAGAAGAAGAAGGTATAAAGACACTACTCTTTACACGTGTATATTAGAATTTTACAAATAGACAAAAAATAGAATTAAACTGCAACTTGTAAATGTTGTCTCTGTGTCTGGATCTTTATTAGTATTCCAAATGCAAAGATAATCCTTGTTAATTATTCTCTACTAGCTGGTCCCCTTTATTATGTTGTACAGCATGTTGTAAAGCCAGGATAGTAAATATTAAATTGGTGCGCACACTCACACTAAAACCCCCCAAAAAACAAGCCCTCGAAATCTCACTTCAACACCTAACCAACCAACAACAAAACAACAACCATGGCATCGGAAGACTGGAGAAAAATCGACATTGACGCATTAACAGAAGCTCACCTTACAGAAGCAGACTTAATTCCTGATTTATCACCCACATCAAATGAAACAATTGTTGGGATTTCTCAACAAGTTCGTCAATATTTATCAACCGGGAAATATCAAGAAGCTTTGTCAATTGCATTAGATAATCCACCATATGTATCCGACGTCCAATCCAAAGAATTACATAGTCGTACAGTATTTGAAATTTTGTGTTCTATTAGAAATAATCATAATTTAAATCAATTGACTGATTTCATTACAAAATTGAATTCAGAACAACAAGATACATTGATTAAATATTTATATAATAATATGAGTCAAGATTTTGGCCAGAAACAAGGTGGGTTATTATTGAATTGGTTTGAAAAAACCGTGGAAGTTACAGGATTAGGTCCAATCGCAAGATATTTAACTGATAGAAGAACTGTATAGGTTAATATATACTAAAAAAAGGCTGTACTTACTTTGTAGGACTACTTAATTTTTGATATTTTGCTTTAATACTATCTAAACTTGGATTCTTTCTCTTTTTCTTTGGAGATATATTTTGCTTCTTTAAAGGTGAACTACCAAGTTTTGATATTTTCTGAGGTGAAGTATTCAATTTATTACTTGGTTTTAATACCTTATCCGATCTTAAATCGGATTGAATTGGGCTTAAAACCTTATCCGATCTTAAATCAGATTGAATTGGGCTTAAAACCTTATCCGATCTAAAATCAGATTGAATTGGACTTAAAACTTTATCTGATCTAAAATCAGATTGAATTGGGTTTAAGATAGTGGTAATATCGGAAACTGGAGGTTTTAAACTAATGGTCATATCATCACTAAATTCTCGAACATTTACATCTTGATAAATCTCGTCTGTATTAAATCCAGAATATCCCAAATCATGAATTAATTGATCACCAGTTGAATAATCTAATTGATCTTGTAATTTCTTAAGTTCCAGATCTTTCAAATTAACCATTTCTCGATATTTAATCTCCCAATTTTTAAGTTGTTCATTTGAAGTATTAATCTCGGATTTTAATTTAGAAATCTCGTGAGTTTTCTCGGCAAGGGTATTATTTAAACTGGAGATTTGTTCATCTTTAGTATGAATATCTTGATTTAAATGGTCAATTTCTTGTCTTTTTTTGGTGATTTTCAATTGAAGTTCTTCAATCTGTTGTTTCCATTTAGATTTTGCGTCACAATGTGATTGTTTTTCCAGAGATAATTCTAATTCATGTTGAGTAGTTAATTTTTCAAGTTTTTGAGAAATTGCATCATATTCAATTGTTTTTTGAGTTTTTTCTTGAGTTAATTTTTCAATTTGTTGGTCATTTTGTTGTTCAGTTAATTGATGTTTCAATTGTTCAATTTCTTGAGAAAGTTGTTCATTCAATTGTTTAAACTGGTCAATTTCACCTTGTTTAGATTCACTATTTGCAGTAAATTCTTGTAAATTTTGAATTTTTAAATCAAGTTGGTTTTTCAAATCTTTAATTTCATTTGATAGGTTTTCAATTTTTTCATTATTTCCAATTTGAGTTTCTTGTAATTCACCAACTAATCTATTCTTCTTATCCAACAATTCATTTAAATCAACAAGTAAATCTTCTTTGCCATCAACTTGAGCTTGTAAATCAGTTACTCGTTCAGTTAATTTCAATTTACTATTGGATATTTCTTCAATTGTTTTCTCAGATTGTTGTTGGTTCAGTTGTAAAATTTGTTTTAATTGATCTAATTCAATCTTGAGATTATTAAACTCGGTTTCTCTGGTAGTTAAATCAGATTCAAGTTTCTCAATCAAACTTGTCTTTTCAGTAACTGTAGCTTCAGATTCAGCTAATTTTTTCAGAATTGAATTTATATTCTCACCAACTAATTGAAATGAATTAATTAATGTTGATGATTCAAGTTTGATTTCATTAAAATTAGATTTAATTTCAGAAATTGATTTAATGAAATGTTCATGTTGAGTTGCAATTTTGGTTTGTAAGCTTTGAATTTCTGTTTGATTGGTATCTTCCTTTGTTGATAATTGTTGTTGTAATTGTGAATTCAATTTTTGTAAATTTTCAATAGTTTTTTCGAGATCTGTAATTTTATCCACTAAAGGATTGTTACGTTTAGAAATTGTTGGGGTGTAACTAGTGGCTGGTCTTGTAAGTTTCGGAAGTGCAGTTACAACCCTTCTAGCTATACGTTTAGGACTAGTCTTGTTTGTGCTGGTCCTACCTATGCTTGTCTTGCTTATATTAGTTTTGCTTATACTAGTCTTGCTTATACTAGTGGAACTCAAAGTTGGTCTTGCATAGCTTGGAATTCTCTTACTTGTAACTGTTTTAATAGGTGAAGATAATTTAAAATTAGTCAACAAATTAGCGACATTAGTCAATGCCGATTTAATTAACCCAACATCACCTCTTGGATCTAAAGTCATAATCATTGAAATTTCATGATTTTTAAAAACCATATTTGTAATTAAATTATTTGATCTACCGACATTTTGCTTTGTGGCTAATAATTGAGTAATTGAACTAATACTTGTATTGGCAAACACATTATTTCTTTCATTACCCATAAGGTCAATGAAGGTTGTTCTATGGTTCATATAATAAAACGTAATTATCAAACAAGATTTACTTGAATTAGGGTTAACTTCCGTAGCTTGAGTTAACCTAGTTTTAAAAATATGTTTCATAGTATCTTCATTAACGCGTTCACGTTTTAAATGTGATTCATAATTAACTAACGGGATTCGTTTACGTAAATTATCATCCAACAAATCAAGAATAAACTTGTTATTGGTGATTTCAAACGCAGTAACAAACGGAACCGACCCAGGTGTGAATGATTTAACTTTACCAGCGACCAATTGTTTCAACATGGTGGTTTTCCCACTACCAGTAGGACCAATCAAGATAACACATGAACTTCTATCGTTAGTTAAGAATTGATGATAATCAGTATCTTGTTCAGAATAAACTTGGGTGAAATCATATTGATTTTCTTGAAATTCAATTGAAGTAGGTGAAGTTTGTGTGAAATGAGTAGGGATGAATTCACCATCATTGGAAGATCCCTTGATCTTCAAGTAAAGTGGGATTGAACTCATAACAGTGAATGTCTTTAATTAACCAAGGAGCAAAAACGATGAGGGTTGTAAATTCTTTTTGTTTTTGTTTTATGTTGTGGGTTTTTGGTTGTAAAAAGTTTTTGTTTACAAATGTTCCCAATTGGGATAAGCGAGCGCAAACAAAGAAAATAAAAAGCGCGCCATGCTATTTCACAACTTTGAAATTACAGGAAAGTTGGGTGGGGGGAATCAAATCAGAATGTTATGGAACCAAAGGGAGAAGATAGCCATTAAGGTTTACTTAGGTTAAGATACACGGTTAGGGAATACTTAAGAAAGGGAATTCCCACATATTTCGAAATTATATATTACTCTTTTGAAATTATCTTTTACTATTGTTTATCTTTTATTATATTTTATATAATACTTTAAATCACTTAGCAAGCAAACTGCGGTGTTCCCTATTAAGAACCCAGAAGAAAGATAACTATATTTCAATATTTTAGAGTAGACATACTAACAATTTAGGCTTAAGCAGAAAATGACTAGAAAATAAACAAAATATTACTATTTTGTTGCCAGACAATCGATTGCAAAAAACTTACTATAAGAGATTTAACCAACCAACACTTATGTCACACTCTCCAACCCAATGGAGACAGAAGGATCGTCTTCGAATGTCTCAATCGAATCGCTCCAGCAAATGAGAAGTTTGGATCTCAAGTACGTAATCCTTATAACAGGAACCAGATGATGTGGTTGGATTGCTTATCAATTGGCAAACGAATTTGCGAGCGAAAGAAATCTGTTAATTTCTATTATCAACCAACATTTTCGTCACCTTGTTTCCAATCAATTCCTTTTTAGAGCAAGAAACAGATCAAAATTCTATTCTGAATGAATGCGACATTTTCTGTTGCAAACATTGAACGAATTGGACTTGAACTACATCAGCCACAACAATATGTCAAATCAACCATGGAACAAGAATTATCAACCCAAGTCTACCTACCAAAGAAGTCAATACCATTCAGATAGTAGCACGAAAAATAATCCGTGATTCTGATTGAGGCATGATATTTGTTGGGTATTTCGGTTACGATCTTTGTAAATAGTTCTTCATCCACAAGTCTTGGTGCCTATATTTTGATATTTAGAAATATAGAAAACAAAGAACAATAACCCAACTGCTGGAGCGGTGGATGAAAGATTAAGTATGGATGATGGGAATATATTAAGTGACATCAGAATATTCATTCCAAGATTGTGTGAAACTGCTCAACAAGCATCTAACCAGAACCAAGCAATACCAACAATAACGTTGGAAGGTTTGTAGGTCGTTGCTCTAAAACAGGATGGACTGGAAACTTAGTTTGGAAATGTCAGTGGATGATTGAAGTTAACAGGTTTCTTACAATCACAAATCCGTTTGCCAATTGATGATGAACATTTTGACCTGCTGAAGATATACGTCATTGCTCTAATGGCTAACCTTCCAATTGCGGTAAATCCACTGCTCTGGCTACTACCATCCGGTTGTAAGTATTAATCTCTTGAGATTCAAACTTCGTTCTTAAATCTCCTCCAAAGTAAGCTCTCGCTACACAGCACGTTTCATATGGGAGGTTGTGCAATGAGTAGATATTCGAATGAACGAAAATATTAATAGAAGATAATTTCATAAGTCATAAGAGTGGCATATAATTTCGAAAAAGGTGTGAATCCCCTTTCTTAAGTATTCCCTAACCATGTATCTTAAACTGAATCAATTCAATCAAACCTTACTTGTCCTTTTGGTTCGATAACATTCTGATTGCCGTACTTTCCTGCTTATTAGTTTTGGAAATTTATGTGAACTAACAGTGCGTATGTCAGGTGGAAAGATTGCAACTCTAAATGAAGAATAGACAAGGTAAGGATTATACACACATATGCTAAGCACATGGTGAAGTTCTAACTTGGTTTACCCTGGTAGTCACAGACTTACATTATTAGAGCGCAAGTTAAACTGGATAGAATACAATACAAGTAGCTTCCAAACCCAAAGATAGTAGAATCTTCGTAACTATCTCCTTTCTAAACAATATTAGAGAAAGTATAGCAGTTGATATACTAGTTAATAATTCGTTAAACATTTCAATTACATACGTTACTTAATACAACTGATTATATAAATCCAGTAATGAATTTTCTGAAAATGGTCCTGTAGTAGTGGTAGAACTACCAACTTCAAATGGAGTAGTCCCCGCCAGCCAAAATGCCATTGTCATTTGAGTAAATGGTGAAGGTTCATTTTCTTCATGTTCACTTCTTTCGGAAGAATCATCCGATCCAAGTTCCGAAATATACCCTTGATTCCTAATACTATTATCCACAGTAATATTTTTACTCATGTTAATAATCTTATTATATTCATTCATAGGTAAGGAAATATCATTTTTCAATTGAACAAGTAATGATATAACTCCATGTAAACTAGTCAATCCTGAACTATCATGACTAGTATTTATTGCGTCAACTAATGTATCTACCATAGCTAACAATTTCACACATACACCTGGTCCATTAGATTCATATGAACTTATAGGTAAATCTTTAGTCTCTTCAAGAAAATCATTCACTATAGTAAATGGGAATCTTATAGATAAACTTGGTTCAAGTTCAGTTAATAAATTATTCTTTTCGGCTAATTTCCAAGTTAGGGATTTCATCCAATATTTACTTATTATTATATTCAATTTTTGAATATCGGGTGCATTTTCCATTATTCGAATATTCCCCAATTGTTGTTGAACATTAACTATCCAAGTTGACGAGGGGATAGTTGACGTATTTGTATTTAACGATATAAATCTATCGAAGAACGATTTATCTGGAATTGCGAATATTTTAACTAGTTCCCGGAACCCGGAAATTAAAATGGGATATTCTTCATCTTCCAACGAAGGTAACGGAATTGATGGTTCTAGTATCACGGGTAAACAATCTTCAATAGCCGTGAATCTTTCCGTAACTAATAACAAATAATAAATCTTCCTCATTCGATGTACTTCAGCAGGAGATTTATTAGTATATGTTGAAGGATTATGTAATCCCAAGATTTGTGCTGTTGATATTGATTCTCGAAGATAGTTTAATGCTGCAGGAGTACCAGTTTCAGTATTGACATAATATACATACAAAAAGAACGATGTTAAAAGTGTATCTAAACTTGGATGTAATCTATAATTAAACATATCCCGAGCTCGAATTGATTGTGATACAAAATCAATATTCTTAATAATGTCCAGGATTGGAAATAAATGGTTCTTGTTTTTCAAAAATGATACTTGAACAATAACAGCAGCTGATATGGCACAACTTAATGAATATGCGGAAAGGGTATCCGGAGAATTATTATATGATTTATTCATCAAGACTGAAATTAACTGAGCAACAGAAACAACGGGCCAAACTCCAGGAAAGAAAGTTTGATAGATTTGCAAACAAGGTAATAAATTTTCCACTGGAATAAACTCATCTTCTTCGACAAGTTGTTGCTGTTGACCGCCAGATATTTGATTTATTGTTTCTCGAGTCTTTTCATGGATTCGTTTAGGTCCACATTTCTTTCTAATTCTAATGTTTGTACAATTAAGATTATGATGAATACATCTTGAGCATGGAGTTTTCAAATCACATTTAACTTTACGTATACTACAACTATCACAAGGTCGGGAATATTTCGAACGGGAAGGAGGTAACTTTGTCATTACTACTTCTTTATATAATGAAAACAAAACCACATCATGAAGACACACATACCACCAGGTTTCAAAATTTTTAACAATGGGGACGAAAGTGGGAATGGGCTTTGGAAGAGTGAAAAAAAATGCCTTGCGGGGGAGAATATTATTAAGTCCGGATTTAACAGCTTTTTTTAGTAATAGTGCGCAAGTAAGGGAACAGCCGCTTCAACATGGAAGTAAACAGGACTTATTTATATTGATTCAGATCTTGATATAGCAACTTTATATCTCCTTTATGTCGGTTCTGGTAAGCAATTGAACCGAAAGTCTTATTGGTTTTATACATTCTTCTGCTTTATTTTTATCTTTTTTCTAACCTGAAATTTTTTGCAACAAGATCTCCGATAGCTCATAATCCAAAAACCAAGGGCACAAATAGGAAAGATTCTACCAATTTATGAAATAAAGTAGTAGTCTTTCGACCGGTTAAAGCGATTAGTTTTGCTAATGTCCTTTGGTGATGTTCGTTGTAACATGAAGCAATCCATAGTCATGTTTAAAAGTCAATGAAGAAGGGTAAGACCAGTTTGTTCCAGCTCCAGTAATAGAAACACATGTAGTAATCAATGGAACTTACTCTAGACCAAGAAATCTTATTCCATCGTCGACTTGAAATATTTCAGTGGTATGAAGTTTGTATGGTCGCGCTAGTTTAAAAAACAGTTGCGCGTGAGCCGCATGCTATTTTCTTTTTTTATTGCTTTATTTCTGTGGATTTGTTTGTTTGTTTACATTTCGATTTCTACTTTCATCATCTTGTTCAAAACCCGCCCAATGTCAAACATACAAGTGGTGGTACGTTGTCGATCGAGAAACACTCGAGAAATAGAAGCTAGGTCTCCCATAGTGGTTGAACTTACCGACGAGAGATTTTCCATTGATGAACCCTACATTACAATCAATCACAATAATCATATTATTCCATCTGACCCTTCATCACTTTCTAACCAAAGGACATATAAAGTAGATCAAGTATATGGTTCCCAAGCTGATCAATCTTTGTTATTTAAAAATGTGGCATTGCCGCTTTTCCATGATTTTCTTGATGGGTTTAATGTCACTATTTTAGCATATGGTCAAACCGGTACTGGTAAAACATTTACCATGTGTGGGAATGAACCGGAAACTAATAAATTTGAAGAGGGCGATGAACAAATTGGTATCATTCCTCGTGTTTTACGACTATTGTTTGAAGAATTGAAGGAGACTGAAAGTGATTACGTTGTCAAGTGTTCTTATTTGGAATTATATAATGAAGAACTAAAGGATCTATTGCAAGATGATTCGACCTCCCGCCCTTTGAAAATATATGAACAAGCGAGTAAACTGGGAAAACCTTCAATTAAAATCCAAAATTTATGTGAACGACAAATTACCGATTATAAACAAGGATTTAAATTTTTGAAAATGGGTTTAGATAAACGGAAAACATCATCTACTAAATTAAACGATGCATCGTCCAGATCACATACTATATTTACCATCAACTTATATAAAAGTGACGAACAACAAGGTTCTGGAGATTCTCGTTATCATATTGCCAAAATGAATTTAGTAGATCTTGCCGGTTCTGAAAATATTAGTCGGTCTGGATCTATAGTGAAGGAAACTGGTTCTATAAATCAATCCTTATTGACATTAGGTAGAGTTATTAATTCACTTAGTGAGAAACAACAACAACAAAAATCAACCCAACATATCCCTTATCGAGAATCCAAATTAACCCGATTGCTTCAAGATTCTATTGGAGGTAACACCAAGACAACTTTGATTGCCACTATATCTCCAGCTAAAGTAAATATCGATGAAACATGTTCCACGTTGGATTATGCCAGTAAGGCTAAAAGCATCAAGAATATTCCTCAAATTGGACATGAATCAGATTCAATAATCAAGAAAGTTTTAGTCAAGAATTTATCAGCTGAAATTGTAAGATTAAATTCTGATTTAATAGCCACGAGAAATAAAAATGGAATTTATTTAGATGCTGAAAATTATGAAAATTTAATTCAAGAAAATGAAGCCTTGAAAACTAGCTTGCGGGAAACTCAAATACAAAATGATCTGATTAATTTTAAATTACAAGAAGTTAAAGAATCTAATAAATTAGAAATTGACAAGATAACTCAACGTATTAATCGTTTAGATGGCAAAAACAAACAATTGGTAAACCATAATACAGCATTATTAGCAGACATAAACAACAAACTGATTGAAAATGAACAATTAACTCAAAAATTAAATCGAGCATCAATTGAAATATCAAATTCTTCAAATCAATTAGCTCAAGTTCTTTTTCAAAATCTTGATAGTTCAATCTCAACAATTCGGGATATTATAACTACAGATAATCAAAGACATAATATAGATGATTTAGTCAAGACTCAGTCTGAATTAACTAGTCAATTTCAGAAATATAACCTGGATATTGAAGATAAATTTAATTCTTATAATAATAAAGTTCAATCACTTGTTAACAATGATTTACTGATTATCCTTGATAATTATAGACAATTATTTGATACAGTACTGAATGATCAACGTGAATATGTGAGCTCGTTAGAACAACAAATTTTACAATTAAAGAAAACAGTTGAAAAAATGGAAAGTTATTTATCTGCCGATAAATTAACCTCATTACGTGGTACTCTCTATCAAGAAGTAAGTGGTATAAGTCAACAAATATTTTCCGAGTTTAAACAAGCAATTGTGAGATCTATTGAAAATAGTGAATCGAAATACAAGAACAGACTATGTGACCGACAAATGGAAATAATCAATCTTCAAGTGGATAATGAACGTCAAATATTAGATCAACATGCCATATCATGGAAACAAAGGCTTGATGATATTTTCCCCCTCATTGAACAAGATTTGAGTAATCATGAGAACAAGATTCAATCTCATATAGAAACAGCCAAGAAGGTAGGTGTCAATGAACAAAATCACATAGATGAATTATTGAATAATAAGTTTGAAATAAGGGATATATCACAACCAGATATCTCAAAATTAGAATCAATATCCAAGAATTTAACTAATGTTCATGAAAAGCATGTCAAGGATTTAAGTAATGTTAATCAGAACCTTGCTGAAATTGAATCGTTTGATACAAAAAATGCATTTAAGATATCCCCAATTAAATCAAAACATTCACCTAAAAGAAAGTTACCACTGGGTAGTAGTCCTGCTCGTAATTCTCCTCCAGTTCATGTTTCTAGAATTGCTCGTAGTTCTACTATGGGTAAGGTTCAGAATAGAGATGATACTAAGATCCCCAAGTTGATTCAGAGTAAATCTTTTGAAGAGAATAAGAGAAGAAAGGTATTTAAAGAGCTTAATAATCTTTAATAGAAAGTTTTATAATGTATTATTATGTATTTTATAGCTAGGCATGATCAACAAGTATTGTGAAATGCAGTAACTTAATTGAATGAGTTAGTTGTAGGTATGTAGTTGTTGTATTTTGAATAGACAAAATTTGTAACCAAAGTTCTTACTCTGATACTATGAGAATCCATACTTGACTTGAATCGCCCTTCTGGGTGTTATATTTAGTAAACCAGGACCAGTATGGTCAGAATACCATCAGAAATAGTTTACTAGCTAGATCTTGACTACAAGTTTGATTTGTTGCGACATGTTAGTATTTAAATACTTAAGAACTACAGCTGTAATTACTATGAAAGAATTCTTATTCACTTAATAATGTACTATCTCATTTTGAAATCATGAATACCAAGTTCTATCTAGTCATTCAACAAAACCCGATCCAGTAAATAAGCTTTGAACCAACACTTAAAGTTTGGTACTTCTTCTTGTTCTTCAACCTGCAAACAATTATCAGCAAGTCACTACCGCACTAAAGTTACATGTTTTTATATTAAGGAAGGAAGGTATATATGCTATTTAAGTTCATGCAAATGCACACTCAAATCATCAACTATTGATGTCAGACCATAGTTTTAAGGTTTGGGTATGTCTTTGAATCCCTTAAATGGCATATGTACATTTCTTCTCAGCTCCGTTAAAAATTTTCAATCCAGTATGATGACTCTACTCATATTGAAGTTTATGGGTCCTTAATATAACCAGCATGAATAATTGATAACATTTCCAAACTTATACCAGCAAATTTTGAAAAGTCATTATGAATGACTGTAAGAAAAGATGAATTAAGTGTTATAGAACTTGATGATTAAAAACAAGCAAGGGGAAAAGGAGGAAATTCCACTCATATTTATACACCAAAAAAAGGAGATTAAATTTCTGAGAAGGATGAATGTGTTTACTTCTAGAATTTTCGATGTGTCCATATTTCCGTTGTTGGGTTACCTTACATGATATTTTTATTTTCCTTTTGTTACTGTGTTATATTGGTTGCAAAAATAAAAAAAAAATAAAATGATGAGAAATCCTTACATGCATAGTATTAACATTCAAATGTTTTTAGCTTCCAATGTAACAAATTTAGATTCAATGGGTATAGAATTGTTTTAATAGTATATGAATCTTTATTGGAAAGAAATTGCAATCAGATGAATAAGGAGTTAACAAAAATTGACAAGGATTCACCCTTAGTTTATAACTTGACAGACTAAGCCATGCTTGGCATTTATGCAGACATGATAATTATGCAGACATCAGATAATATTCTAAAACTTTGAAGAGGGGAAGCTCTAAGGGTTGGGAAACGAGGTCTATATTGAGGTAAACAAGTTTACTTTGTCTAACAGCGTGCAGTACAGTTAACAAGATACCGATTCTGCAACATCTCATTCAGTTATTTCTTAGGTGCCATATTCAAGGAAACCTATTTTCAATTAAATCCACTGGGGTACAATTTGTAATTACACCCCCTTCCCTGTTCCAAATAGGGATAACCCAACAAATGAATGAAACGTGATATAATAATCATGGATGTTTGCATTTGATTTTCTGTGTCTGCATATTTTTTTTTTTATAGAGATAGGAGAGATTTAAGCTACATACTATTTGAGAAGATTCTAAAACGTTCTTTCTTGTAATATTTTACAACTATAATTGCTTCATCTGTTCCAGAAAAACTGAAGGCAATCATGAATTGAAGGAAAAGGAGAAAACACTTGAAAGAAAGGAAGGTGTCGAACATGGGACAAGAAAACCTTTACCGCTGTCGAAGATGGAACAAGAACAAATTGAAAATACTGGTAAAGTTGTTCTTGTTCCATGTTCAACATCTCCCTTCTCCCTCTGCGAGGATTTGCCAATTGTAATGCATTTAATTTTGGTTTGTTTCCTTCTAACTTTTCTTCTCTTCGTTCAGCAGATTGTTGTGATTTCTTAAATGAACTTAGGGTTGAAATAGGAGATAGCTTGAAACTATGAGCTAATTTTAGTTGATCCCTTTCGGTGTTGGACGGCCAAAATGTTCTTTCAAGGTATTTACCATGGCCATGTGTCTATGTTTCAATCAATTTAATTGCGATACAACTAACAGATCTCTGTATGTTGTTCTGTAGAAATATGTCGTCCTGTCACGTAACAAATGTCGTCACAAACAAAAAATGTCTCCATTATTCAGATATTGGCGCAGGGTTTGTGTGCGCGTGAGAAGTTAACACCGAATATCTTTATCCGTATAGTGTGGAGATCTAACTCATATATAATTAGCAAACATATTTCATTCTCCTTTCCCTTAGAGTAGTTCCATAGAGTGGTAAAAAACATGATACCTAAGGGAGTTCGCTATTTTATAGGCTATTCAGCCATTTCCATAGCATTATTGGCTTGGTCAATATATGATTCATTAACAACGTCATATAATTTCATTATGTTCTTGGTTGAAATCTCAGATGGAATTAAATTAGGAATATCTCTAAATTCAATAATATTAGCATTTATGGTTGTGATTAAACTACTACAGTTTATCCTATTTGGATCATTACGAATAATTGAAGTTGAACACCTATTTGAAAAATTACCATTCTTTATAATTGGAAGTTTTTTAAATTTGGCTACTGGTGAAAATGATATTGTGCTAAATGTATTACTTATGGGTTTGGCTATTATGTTTAAATTCATTCACATTGTTATGTTTGATAGATTGGATTTTTTGAATTTAAAAATGGTGAATAAATTATCGGGTGGGGATGAATTAGTTACAATTTCAATTGTACTAAAACATTTTGCGGGTCTGATTAATTTTTGGTTGAATATTATTTGTGTTTTTTTAGATTTTTATGTGGCCAAATTTTTGGTGTATGATGTTTTTCAAGGGGTTAATTCGGTTACTTGTTTATTATTTGGGTTTCAATTTGCAGTACAGGGAGTAGAAGCATTAACTAATTTTGCGAAATTAATGTTGGGAATTTATGAGATTATATTTTATAGAATTGACAGAGGAAGGGTGAGTGAGGAAGAGAGTGCGACTGCGAGTGTGACAGAACAAACTGACGATTCGGCCGAAGAAGTATCCGGGGAACAAGAACCATTAATTGATGAAGATGATGAATTTGAACGTATATGGGAAAATAAAACTTACTATAGCAAGACAATTGATATTGGATCTTCAATGTTAACAGCAATCTCATATATTGGATTTATGTATTTGTTAATTTTCGAATCCGGTCTTCAATTACCATTATCTATGATCCAAGGAACATATTCATCTATACGACAAGCATATGTTCAAATAACTCAATTACGAGTCTATATTGAATCATCTAAAAGATTAGATTCTCAATTGATAAATGCCACAACTGAAGATTTATCAGGGTCAGATAATTTATGTATTATATGTCGAGAAGATATGCATTCTATTGAAGATTATCAACGATTATTTCATAAACCTCAATCTTCAAGAAGATATGCTAAAAAATTACAATGTGGTCATATTTTACATTTGGGATGTTTGAAAGAATGGATGGAAAGATCAGATAGTTGTCCATTATGTAGACGGAAAGTATTTGGAAATGAACCAGCAAATACTAGTGCAGCTGAAGCTCAGGCACCACCACAGGCACCTCCACCACAACCACAGCCTGGTGCTGTGCCAGTGGCTCCTGCCATGCCGACCGCCACTCCCCCAAATCAAGAAATACGTACAGAAGAGTTACCTCTAACGCCAACACCCACAACTACATCTTCTGCTATTGGAACTGCAAGTGCAAGTACAACCACGACAGCAACTAATGAAAATATTGACATGATATCCCAGGAACCTCTAGAAGGTACAAGTTCACTAGAAGGAATAACACCTCATCAAATTTCCCTTCCTTCAAATGCATTATTACCACCTGATTGGGTGATTATACCCTTGGAAAAATCTGATAACTCTAATTACAAGGTTAAACTTTCAAAATATCATTCGGCAGATTTAAAAATCAAAACAAAAGATCATAATAGAGAAATTATAGTATATGATATACCTCAAGAATCTACGTTATAGATTATTTATAACTTTTATATTTAAGTAATAATACATTTTAAATCTAATCAAAATCAAAATCAAAATCAATCATGGTCAGTTGACTATTTTGTGATGCCTGGTTATTTTGGTTAAATACTTCTGGATCTACACTGGCACTTCTATTACCGTATAATTCCAAACTATTTCGTCTCATATCAAAGCTCTCGTATTTGTTTTGATGATATCCATCATCATCGTCACTGTAGATTACATCCTCTTCCATATCTTTAATAAACTGTTGAGTATTTTGAGAAAGTGTATCTCTGGCAGCTTCACCAGCCGTGGGTTTGCTTGTCTCTGGTGGTTCTCGGTATTCTGAATCGGAACTTATATCACTCCATCCAGCATCATCTGTTGTTTGTTTGGGAGGAGGTTCTTCGGAATCTGAACGAATTTCAGCCCATTCTTCATCTATAATAGTTTCGTTGACAGATGGTTTTGTTAAAGGTTCTTCATCTGAAATAACATCGTCAGAATCTTCAACATTTACGGTTTGACCGTTGAGTTCAGAAGTAGCCCTATCACCATTCAATAAAGGCGATTTGTCTGAATTGTGAATGTCCTCAGCTTCGGATAAGTTAGTACTGGAAACAGTTTCATTCGTATTTGACTGTTGTTCTTCCTCTTCAGAGTCAGATTCTATATCTCCCCATTCATCATTATTGGCATCTTCATCGGATTCTTCTTTTTCTTCTTCCTCGGAATCTGAAATGATTGCATCCCATTCATCTTGTGAACTCTTTGGAACTTCTATTGAATGACCATTCATATCCCCATTAACCGGTTCATCTCCAACCTCTTCTTCTTCTGATTCACTTTCATTCAACTTTTGTGTAGGCTTGTTTTGATCAGGTATACTCTCCATTAACGACGATATTTGGCTATCGATTTCCTGCTTGGGATATTCAAACTCAAATTGCTCACATTTCTTCAAACATTTCTCAATTTCTTGTTGTAAATTACCCACTTCTTTGAGCAACTCTCGTCTGGTACGATATGGTTGATTCAAATCATCAAATTCGTCTTCCAACGTATCTTGCACAGTATAAGCATGTACCGTTTGCACAGCATTACCCAAGTGACATAACGCACAAATGAAATACAAAACTCCTTCGTTATTATATGGTGGTTCTAATATAAGTTCATTTATTCGATTAATTAACCCTTCATAGTCTTGTTTGATGAATAAATTCCATAATGAAGAAATGACATAAAGTGGTGTCATTGTCTTTGAACCTGATCTCCATACAGGAGCAGCATTCGACCTACTCTTACCTCGAGATTGGGTAGAGTTGGAATTGGTGATCATATAAAATGATGTCAAGTAATCAAAGAATTTTTCAACTTTAACCAGAGGCAGTTTCACTGTTTGTTGTTGTTGCTGTAGAATTTCTATACCTAAGGGCCAGATTGTCCTGATATCGACACTTGGAAGTCGAATTAATAAACTGAAAATTTTATATGCAATGGTCCAATTCTTTCGAAGGACATTTATATGGAGCAAGGTAGATAGATTGTTAATCTGTTGTCGTTGGAATGACCTTTCGTTGTCTATGTAGTCTTTAGGAAGTACTTCTAATCCATTTGAACGTATTAAGAATTCAATCTTGGCTCTTCTATTGGTGTTGTCAAATTCATTCGTGAGTTGGTCAAGTTTATGAGAAGCAATATCGTATTCATATTTGTCGTCGTCGTCTTCCATTTCCTGGTCTATATTCTCCAAATATCGAAGGACCTTGGCATGCATAGTCTCATCAGTAGGAATTTGGTCATCCTCGATCCAACTTGTCTTGTTACTCTTTTCTGATCTCGCCTTGATGTTTTGATTCAAATTCTTCAGATTATGCCAAATTTCATAAGTTTCTTCAGGCTTATTGATCAGTTTCTGAATTTCCTGATGAATAAATTCCAACACTCGTCGTTTCACCTTCGGTTTATTTAGTTTCTTTTTCTGTATCTTGGATGCATGGTTAAGAATTTCTTCAAATTGGTTGATTTCAATGTATTTGGTTAATAATCGGTCAGTCGCTCGTTTCCCTCTTTCATGACCGGAGTTCCGGTGTGTAATATCTTCAAACATTAGAGTAAACTATATCATATAAGTGTATGCTGTATCATTTGGCTATACTATTAAGATCAGAATTTACGAGTGATGAGAATATTTTTTTTTCTTAGTGTTTTCTTTTACCGAGATGTTTACAGAGTTTAGATGCTAAACTTTTCTCTATATTCAAAATGTTCAAGTTAGAAACTTCAATACTATTTACAGAATAAAATACTTATATAGAGTAAGTCACAAAAACTTTTCTACTCATCAATTATTGCTTTAAAACATTCCTGGCATACCACCCATACCACCAGCTGGAGGTCCAGCAGCAGGAGCCTTTGGTTCAGGAGCATCAACAATAGCACATTCAGTAGTGGCCAACAATGAAGCAATACCAGCAGCATCATTCAACCCGTTCTTGACAACCTTGAATGGATCAATGATACCAGCAGCAATCATATCGGTGAATTCACCCTTTTGAGAATCATAACCAAATGTAAATGTTGGTTCATCATAAATCTTACCAACAATAACAGCACCTTCTTCACCAGCATTTTCAACAATTCTCTTGGCTGGCTTAGTAATGGCAGCTCTAATGATTTCAACCCCTAATTTTTGATCAAAGTTTTCAAACTTTTCTTTAACTCCATCCAAGATTCTAGCAGCCTTGATTAAAGCAGTACCACCACCTGGTAAGATACCTTCTTGAACAGCAGCTCTGGTAGCATTAAGAGCATCATCATAACGATCCTTCTTTTCACCAACTTCAACCTCAGAAGATCCACCAACCTTAATGACAGCAACACCACCAGATAATTTAGCTAATCTTTCTTGTAATTTTTCCTTTTCATATTCAGAAGTTGATGCATCTTCAATAACATTTCTAATTTGTTCACATCTAGCAGAAATATTATCCTTTGAACCTTCACCATTTAAGACAACGGTATCTTCCTTGGTAATGGTAATAGAACCAGCAGAACCTAATAATTCAATAGTGGCATTTTCTGGTTTGATATCTAATTCTTCAGTGAAAACAGTACCACCAGAAAGAATAGCAATATCACCCAAAGTGTTCTTTCTATTGTCACCAAATCCTGGGGCTTTAACACAACAAACTTGAACTTGACCTCTTAATTTGTTTAAAATACAAGCAGCCAAGGCTTCACCGTCAATATCTTCAGCAATAATCAATAATGGTCTTCTTGATTGATTAGATAATTCTAAAGATGGTAAAATATCTTGAATACTAGAAATTTTCTTTTCAGAAAGTAAAATTAATGGGTTTTCAAATTCAACCTTACCAGTCTTGGTATTAGTGATGAAATAAGGAGAAATGAAACCACGATCAAATTTCATACCTTCAGTAACTTCCAATTCATCAACCAAGGTCTTACCTTCCTTAACGGTAATAACACCTTCCTTACCAACTTTTTCCATAGCAGAAGCTAACAATTCCCCAATGTGGTGATCACCATTGGCTGAAATAGTAGCAACTTGAGAAATTTCAGCAGAAGTGGTGATTTCCTTCTTGTTTTGTTGTAAAAAGTCAATAACAGCTTCAACGGCAGCTTGAGAACCTCTTCTTAAATCCATTGGGTTACAACCAGCAGCAACATTCTTGACAGATTCAGTAAAGATAGATCTACCTAAAATAGTAGCAGAAGTAGTACCATCACCAGCACTTTCATTAGTTCTAGATGCAACTTCTTGTAATAACTTAGCACCTAAATCTTCAAACTTATCTGGTAAAGTAATTGACTTGGCAACGGTAACACCATCCTTGGTGATCTTTGGAGAACCGAATGGTTGTTCAATTAAAACATTACGACCCTTTGGACCAAGAGTGACGGAAACGGCATCAGCTAAAGTATTAACACCCTTTAATAAGGCTGCTCTTCCTTCAACTCCGAATTTCAATTCCTTGTGTAAATGACGAACAAAGGTAGTGGAGACTCTCTTTAATGATGATTGGTTAGCTCTCAACATTGTTATATTTCTGTTTCAACTAATGAATAAAGGGAGAGATTTTTCCATTTTCTTGCCCCATTCAAATTGTGAAAAATTTATATAGAGGCAAAATCTCAGCAAGCAAAAAAAAAATTTTTTTCCAGAAAATTCCATCACGTGAGTAATATCCGAGATTTCTCCGGGAATCGATCGGAGATCTGTGACTGCAAAAAAATGGTTACTCTTTGAGGTGTTCAAATGATCAATTTTTGAAGTTGAACCCCCTAACAAGAAGATCAAGAGTGCCTTTATGGTTATTAGGAAATGGATGTTAGAAGTGGAAACTATGTAAGGGAACAATCCTTCTTGTGATGTTAATTTCATAGAATTTTGACTGTTTTGTTCGAAATATCCAACTAAAAATATTAACAATTGTTGTGTAGTATATTACTGTTTTAAGTTTATAGACCAATTCATGAAAGATATACAAAGTTACACAAGTAGATCGGAAGGTTTATCTATCGAACCAACGTGTTCTCTATAACATTAACCAACTGTTATTCTTTTTGAACAGAGAGCAACTGGTAGCACAAATATTGACCGATTTCTGAGTATAACTACTAGTCTTATATATCTTCTCATGAATAACGAAAGATTAAATAAACCTCTGAAAAGGCCTTCACAAGATAAAGCTTGATTGTTTACTTTGAAACCACACTTTAAAAAGATATACAACAGACTATATTGTGCGCCAGCACTAAGTCTGCGAAGCCACCAATAAAAACTGAACAATACAGCCAGATTCAAAATTCAGGAGAAATGCTAACGTTGTTTTGGAATAGATCAAAACCATCCTGGCAGCAATATTAGTTGTTTCGAAGTTGAAGTTAAACAAATTCCTATGTCGAATTCACCTAGGACTGTCACCGTAGTGTGGATTAGGAAATGGAATGATGAACATTGCAAGAACCGTTGAAAGCTAGATCCAAAGAACCAGATTCAGATATTTAACTTTTCAAGCAGATCCCAAGATCGTTCAGAAAAAGGGATCGATACACGTCGTGGTTTATAATGAAGACAAGAAAGATATGTTGAAGTGTTGGGCGAGATAATGATAGAATCCAGTGGCATCCTTTCTAACATGGCCAAAGAGACTAGAAAAGTAGCTTTAGGGACAAAGTACAACAAACCTTAGCGGCTCAATAGATCGCTTTGGAGTTTGACACCAAATCAAATAAAGGATTAAAGCGGATAAGTAGGGATTTCTTCTGTTCTGGAAATGAAATAGGTGGATGAATCGGTACAACTACCATAAGATATAATAATCGCAGACACCTCAGAGAAGAGCTTAGGAAGAGCTTGCAAAGTTATTATATACAGTTCCAGTACGTTTCTGTTAGATAATATATATATAAAAGATCTAAGAAATGAAATCACTGCAATAGGAATATCGCCAGCCTGCAAAGAGTTTTATTTCTCTATAAGCGATGTTTCGATAATCTATATTAATAGCTATAGGTTCAGCAACAAAATTGGGAGATGATATCAAACTAGAATAGTTCAACATTTTTCTGGAGAACATCTGCAACGAGAGTTCTTCATTTGATTGGTTTATAAACTCTCAATAACGTTGCTGGAAAAATCAACAGAAGAAATGTTAGTTTGAACGACTAGTTGAATCCTCAGGTATATTCGACAATCTAAAGATCACTTGTTCGAGTTGTATTTCACAACTGTGCTCTCTTAATGATCGTTGATATAAATTTTATCCTCAATATTCATTGTTTCACAATATTGCAGAAAGTATCAACTTCTCCCATATTCAGTGAAGTATACTTTATCATCGGTATTGGTGTTTTACATGTGGATTTGGGGTAGCACTCAAAATCAATGTAAATGGTAATATCCAAGCTCATTTTATGCCCAACCAATACACTCCAGACACATCCAGAAAGCTTGTTAATCATTTCCATAAAGCTATATTCATCAACTCAGGTTCGGCAAAGTACTTGATAGATCTTGCGTATTTATTTGACAATGATTAGAGACTTTCAAAAAGAAATGCCCCTAGTCACACACACACTCATCGGTATAAGATAATTCACATTCTTCAAATTCTAGGAATCAAACAGTTCCGTAACCACTTTGTGAGGTCTCTGGAACCTCCTAGAGTACAACTCAACAACAATTTCCTACTTCTGCCTTTCTAGAGGAATCAGTTAGTTGTCATCTCTCCTAATTTCTTGAGGTAGTTTACATTCATTGGTCGAACAGCTTCAAGAGTTATTGTCATTTGGTTAGCAGTATAAGTATTAAAGACACCTGGGTGAAAACATCAGACATCTAATTTACAAAGTGGCTACTACTTTGGTGTCTCAAACCCATGAATTGCAAAAAAGCCACTCTTTTGGTATTGTAGTCCAATCAGGAGGCTCCGTTGCGCCTAAAAAAATAAACTATCTTCAGATCCACTTAGGGGGCTAAGTAGCAACCACCTAAATTTAGAAGATTATTTTAAACGATGTATTAAAAACCTCATCTAATTAAAGAGCTATACCAAACTAGTAATATATTTAAACAAAGGAATGATACAGAAACCAAGAACCAAAAAAATTAAAAAATCTTATTTTATACATTTATAACTAACAGCCAGCTACTATTTACTCTGTATTAACTTCTTTATGATTGAAGAGTTATCATAATATTCCTCTCCATTAGGGGATCTGGTATTAGAAGAAGTTGTAGGAGTAGTCATAGAACTTACAGAAGAGTTGGGTATAATAGCACCGGCTGCAACAGGTACACTGATTGTAGAACTTATTCCCGCCTCCTCTAAACGTTTAGCCTCGTCCATTAATGGTCTAATGCAAAGCCAACCAGTTTCAGTTCTGAAATGGCGAGATAAAGCATCACTTCTAGCAAATTTCTTACCGCACCCCCATTTTGTTACACCGTCTTGTAAATAACCTTCACATTTGAAATTCTTAATCCCGTTATGTAATAGTTCATGTCTCTTCTTATCATGCGATCTAGCAAATGTTTTGAAACAATGACTACATTTGTATGGTTTATCAGTGGAGTGGGTTTTCATATGGGATTTCAAATTGTAATGTTTTTGAAACACCTTGTTACATACCTCACAGGGGAAAGATTCCACTGGGTTTAAGGGGGTGGCGTCTGTAGCCTTTCTTCTTCTCTTTCTTCGTATAGATCTGGAAATGGTGTACGAAACAAGAGAAGAATAATCGATGTCAGGAGGGGAGGTCGAAGATCCTTTGAGGGAACCTGTCAGTGATTTGCTAGTACCATTATTGGCCTCTCTATCAGATTGTACGGTCAATGGACTAAGTGGATACCTTTGACTATTAGAGGGTAATACTGGTAAGCTCGATCCAGAAGCGGCATTAGCAGGTGAATTGTATTGATAGTAAGCTCCGTAGGCACCAGCTTGAGGAATGGGTAATGAAGAGTATGGTCGTGGTTGCAGGGAATAACTGTTAGTACTATTAGTACTATTATATTGATTATTGGAATAATCATAGGCAAATGGAGTGGGTGGTAGTTGAGGTACTGCAGAAGAATAAGCTAAGAACTGGGATGGTGCACCTGATGAATTTATAACCGAATCTTGTTGAGGTAAGTTAGCAAATATTGAAGGGAGAGATTGGTTTTGTTGTGGAAGTGGTGGAACATGTTGTTTCTGAAGCATCAGTTGGTTCAGTTGGGCTTGAACATATTGCATATTAGGGGGCACTTGTTGTTGTTGATGCAGATTCTGTGGTTGCAAAGTTTGTGGTGGTTGTTTGTTGGGGTCAGCTTGGTTCATACCACTATTTGCATTATAGTAGGAGTTGTAGTTAAACATTGTAGTTAGCATGGTAGCAAGAACAAGTTTTATTATACTCTATAAGAAAAGTCTTCTAAAAAGGGCAATTCAAAATATTTGAAATATACTCGAACTGGTCGAAAGAATGCAAAAAGGAAAAATTATTTCGATATAAACGAAAAGGATTTCTATTTATTTTTATATATAAGAAATTGATTAGTTACTATTCATCTGCAGTATTAATTGTTTGATAGGATTGGGGATCGGGAATACAAAAAGCTGTCCATTTGGGCATGAAATTATTGTTAAAAATAAAATAAAAGCAAATAAAAAAATAAAAAAATATTAGTACATAAAAAATATGATTTATTTTTTAATGCATCCGAAATATCCAAACAAAATAAACTAGTGACTGTTTCTATCCATAAACGATAATTTACAAAAGAACAGTGAGGCTATATGTTAATCAATTCCCTAGCCAGCTCGAGATCCAAGATGGAGACAGCGGGGGCGATGATGTAATTTGTTTTCATTTCTGTCAAAAGCCAACTCCATCGATAAAGCACAGCCGGCTGATTTAAGAAAGGGAAGTTTATTTTTTTACTCTGATTTTGGTCGGGCCGGCGCATAATTTCACCACAAAAATGCTAACTCGTGAATATAGATTAAAACATATCATATCGCGTTCTCTGCCAATCAAGTGTCCGAAGTAAGGTCCGACGTGGCTAACTCTTGCGCCCTTTCCAATGACGAATGTTATCGTTAATGATGTAATTTCAAGATTCCCCCTCTCAAGCAATTCTCTACGTCACTGTTTAGAAAAAAATACCGCGCATAGGTTTACGGATCTGTAATTTCTTTTTGGCAGGTGCGGAGTTACTCGATCCGGTGAAAATGTTTTCGTTTGTGATACCTTATACCACGTTACTTGTCAATGTTAAGAGATTAATTAGACTAGATACAATTGCGAAAGGAAGATTGAACTACATGTCCAATGTAGGAATTAGGCTTGGGAAAATAACATTACATCCCCACGTAATTTCAATTAAAATGATTGTTCAGTCTTCCTTTTTCTTTTTTGCAACGAATATTTTTTTTTGTTCTATTTTAAAGTATGCATCTATTCAGTAAAAAGTCTTGGCAATGGCTTTTTCTTGTCAATCGAGATTTCCTTTAATTCGGATAATCTATTTTAATTTAATTTAATATGTGAACGCAGCTTACGTCATTTTAACCTCTAGATTTCAAATTTGCTCAAAGAAACAACTTTTAAAAACTGGGGGACCCTGTAAAACCGTGTGGCTGCTGACCGTTGTACAAGTGGTAGTGGGGTTTATCTTTTTTTTTTTTTTCAGATGACAATCAAATATTTTGAGGGATTTTTCAATTTGGAGGGAAAATTTTTTTTGCACTATTAATATTGCCAGGTCAGAAACTTTTGTCAGACCATTATATAACTGCTAGGAACAGAATTGACATTTATTCAACAATTGAAAATGTGAATGTCGCATTATGACAATGGAGTGGAGATGGAGGGGTAACTCTTCCCATTGGTTCTCCAAGCAGGTAGAATACTAATCTCTTTGGTTATTTGCAAATTGTTTCCAATAATAAAACTTTGTTCGTATTACTAATCGGAACAATGAAAGCTAGAAATAAAGCCACCGGGTCACCTTCCGTGTGGTTAAAATTGCACAATTCAATTTATGTAGGAGGAGCGCTTGACAATCTGTTGGCAGGGCTTGAAAATTTAAAACCACACCACAAAGCACGACTACAATACACTTCTAGGTCGCGTTCAATTGACCGCAGTGGTTATATTTTCTATTATAGTGATTTGATCTTGAAATTTATTAAAACTTCCCAACCCCCTAGTTTCTCCTCTTTGTGAACTGTGCGTGGGTATATTTTTAGAGTATAATTGAGTATGTGGAATAGTTTATTTTTAAATTTTTACTCAGCCCCGATCCCTATTACGAAAACGTTAACCTCTTCTTCACAACCTACATCACATTCCCTACATTCGATCAAAGTCAAAGCGAAACTTAAAATATATGTCAAACTTTGGCTGCAAAATCGATCTTTGTAGCACGTCAAGAAAAATAAGCTAAATCATCGATGCATAATCGTATAGTTATGTTGCCAAGAATTAACATGGCTTTTGGAATTATTTCCCCTTCGTTTAATTTGGTTCCTTGTCTTTTTTTTCTTGGTTTTTTCCTGGGGGCTGGGCTTTTATTTGACATAATTTGTGTAATATGCAGGAGACAGCCTGCTGTAGGCTAAAGAGCTTCAAGGCAGACAAGGGATTACTAGAGAATAAATACATGTAGGTAAGAACTACTTTTGTCTGAAAACTTTAGAGAACACATGGTTCGATACCAGGGATACTTGAAAGTGGACTTATTTCCATTTTTTTGCGTTCTAAAGCCGCAGCTACGCCCTATAGTGTGCAAGAGTTTCCAACAGAATAATAAAAAACTATGTTGCTCAACTTCTATGGATTTTGAAGAGGTTAGTGAATTTAAAATCATCATATGACTCTAGAAATAACTTTCTGAGGTTAGAGACTTGCCAAGGAGGTTTGGAATGGCTTCTGGTTCAATGAGGGTATCGGTTAAAGGAATAGACTAAACCAACAGTAAGTACTACTGGCACATTATGAGACAAGATTGACTTGTATTGTGATGTTCTGTAAAATTTCAGTTAGGGGTTCTGACCTCTCTGATTCTTGAGATTGCAATGAACGATATCCTACAGGCAAATCTCTTTCTCTTGAAAATGATAAGCTAAACCCCTTTGATCTAGTTATTAAGCATGGATTCTGGTAATGTCGCTAACAGAACCCTGGCGTATATGGAATAATTTCAGTCCTCCTTCTTTATTTTCACTTAAAACTTAATGTAAAACATGTTTAAATATTATACTCATGTAAATAGTTTATGCTTTGTGTTAATATTCTACCTGGGAAATGAGATTCTGTTGTTGAGCGGATAGGCAGATTCATTCCAATATCTGAAAACTTGGTCTGGTCTGGACCAGTACCTTTTCATCTAGGAAATATACATACAGAGTATAGCTTGTAATAGGGATAAGATAGTGGTTGATAGCAAACTAATGCTATTCTCAATTTTATTGGTGTACTGTTTACTAGGGGCTTAGAGAAAAGATTGAACGTTTCACTGACAAAGTGGTCCAAGATTTGAAATTTCAAAACACTAGTGGTTCAACAGAGTTATTAATAACTACAGTTATTACATCAATTAACAATGCTGTCTATTAAATTATTTAAGTTGCTACTATTCGAGGAAATCTGTCAGATGTGAATAATGCATGAAGCCCTTTACAATAGGGAAAATACCACTAGCACTAAAAGTAGTTTAGTCAGTACCCTGTTGGAAATATCCTTGAGTGCTTCAAGAGGTGGGCAAGATATCGTGGATGCATTACCAAAACATTTTTCAGAAATTAAATCACCATTTAACTCACTAATATCAGTAACGTCATCAAAAATCAATTCAGTCTCTTGGATATCTGTTGAAGGTTTGGCGATCAGGGGAGAGTTGTCTTTTTCTTTAACTTCAGAAGCTAAAGCTACCCTATCATGTTTCATTTCCCCAGAATTATGGGAAGAAATATCCAGGACTAGTCCAGACTTTACGAACTGGTTTTGATCTTTTGAAGCTGACAGGGGTTTCTTTGACGGTATGTCCAAATAGGATATCACCCTTGAAAATTGTTGGTGATCCTTAAATTCGTCAACTGGCCCAATCACCACTATACGAACAGGAGAAGCAATATCTGCATGGTTATTCGAATATTGTGTTGGTAATAAACTCAGGATACTTACCTTCTCACAAAGTTGATTTCTCAAATTTCCCATTCCATAGAATGTACTCGAGCAAAGTAAGTGGTTTGTTTCTGGGTTTGTGTCTAAATTTAATGCTTGACTTAAAGATTCTCCATTGGCAAGTGATACACCGTAGGTATCTATCGGAATAATAAGTTTCATAGTGGTTGTGCAAAAATAAGCAGGGGAAACCATAGACCCATCATGGTTTTGATTACTTCTTAACAGTTGGTTAACTATATCGAAGTGATTGTCACTTTTATCCGAATGACCCAAGGCTGTCTCACAAAGTACCTTTCCAATACTCATTGAAACAAATAATATGAGGAAATAATGGCAAATTATTGGTAGAAATAGGATCATTTATGGCTAGAAACCAGACAGATGTTGAGTACACCTTTCATTGAAGTTGGATCGGATTTGTGTGTATTTATGGTGATTTACACCGTCTACTTTAAGAATGCGATCAAAAATTCTGCCAAGAAATTAATACATTGACACATTCGGTTATCTACAGCTTCACCTCTAGCGAAGACCTTACCCGCACTAGTCGCTATCTCCTTCAATGTAGAACTCACGGTATAAGTTACCAATATTTTTCCCACTGTACTAGTTAGAATTTTGGCATATAGATTATTTATAACTGGACGTATTGTTAGAATATTCCCAATTTGCTTATTCAACCTATAATTTTGACTAATTATGTAAACCGATAAACTTAGCTCAATAAATATTAATCTACCAAGGCGTGAAATAAATTCTATGAGCCGTGCTATCTTAAATGCATAGTACTTTCATAAGCATCCTACTAGATCTTTTCCGAAATAGAAAAATCAAATTGTTTGACTAAGTCGCTTCCATTAGGATTACACAAAATCAAACGGTCACTTAGAGGAGAAACGGAATCACGAATCGTTGGTTCAAGCTTCACATAAATCTGAATTATTCTTTAACTTACCGAAAAATCATTAAATTCCCTAGGATTGGCCAAATTTAACTCAAAAAGCAAGGAAATATTCAACAGTTAAGATTTTACATATATCGAGAGCTCTTATCGAACACTCCTAGAAATCAACTAATAAGTTTGCTAAACAACGCATCACCGTTTTCGCTAAAGTACTCCCTTCTGATAGAATTACAAAAGTGGCACATTTATGAAGAATACGCCCTTATTGTTAATATATAGGCGACCTCAGATTGCCAAGAAATTGATCCTTGTATTCGTAAATTACCTGGGATAAGCTCAAGTTTGTGGGAAATCTACACTTCATTTAGGGCTGTTCAAAAAGCTGCAAGCTGGGTAAAAAAATATTGTGTGTAGTTTATATTCCGAAAAACTACTCCCGTTGACCAAGCTTTTAAACTTTTTGTTCTTTCGGTTCTAGCTTCTATGTCCATGCCAATAAAATGAGAGTGATGTTATATACTCTTACGAGACCGTTAAAGCGGCTAACACAATGCCGTTTTCTCAGTCATAATTGTTGTGGATGGGTGTGATTTAATTAGGTGCATAACAATTATGCACTTAAACGACTTTCTTCAAAACCGAGCATGCAATTACAGGGGAAAAGTCATTTTAATCGCATAATCTTTTACGAGATTTAGAGAAAAACTCTAACCTTAACTATGGTAGAAATGATGAAACAGCCTTATAATCGAATACTATAACCCAATGAACAATGCCAGAAAATACGCCAAGGAAAAGACTTTTTCAATAAGGAGCATATACAGCGATGGATGAGAATAATATAAAAGTTTAAGTTTGCACCGATTGCAGGAATTTAACTTCTTGCTTCTACAAATCCAAAAGAACAAATATGGCTGAATTGAACGAGAAATCACAAACCATAACTGATCATGAGTCACTTGAAGTTACTTTGAATGATGACTATGATAATGCTCTTAAGTTTATCAACCAACATCAAGACCAAAAAACCACCTGTGACCCAAAGAAAGTAACTCGAAAATTGGACCTTGCAATCTTACCAATGTTGTGTTGTATTTATTTCTTACAATTCCTTGATAAATCTTTGTTGAACTATGCTGCTGCCATGGGAATCAAGGCAAACCTTGTGGGGAACGAATTTGCTAACTTGTCTACAATTTTCTATGCTGCTTACATTTTTGGAGAACCAATCATTTCATATGCCTTGCAAAAGTTCCCCCTTTCCAAAGCACTTGGAACATTTATTATTTTGTGGGGTATAGTCGTGGCTTGCCATTCAGCCTGTTCCACATATGCCTCTTTAATGGTCGTGCGTACATTGTTGGGTATCTTTGAATCTTCATCCGCAGTGGGGTTGATCATTATTAGTGGTATGTATTATAGTAAACCCCAACAAGTTGCTAGAATGGGTATTTGGTCGGTGATGGCAGGTACTGCTACGATTGTCGGTGGTCTTTTATCATTTGCATTCCAACACGTTCGTACTGAAGCATTTAAATCATGGCAAATCTTGTTTTTAGTTATGGGGATAATTACAGTAGTGTTTGGGGTATTCACCTTGTTTTATTTACCAGATAATGTCCACACTGCTTGGTTCTTAAATGAAGATGAGAAATTACATGTATTGGAAGTTGTTCGTCAGAATCAAACTGGTACTAAAACTTCCAAATTCAAAAAGCATCAAATTATTGAATTGTTATTCAAGGATAAGTTCACTTGGTTGTACATGTTGTTAACTATTTGCTCACAAATTGTTACTGGGGCAATTGGTACTTTCAGTGTAACCATTACATTATCTTTTGGATTCGATAATTACCAATCGGCTTTGTTACAATTACCAGTTGGGGCACTTATCATTATTATTATTTTGACTGCCACTCAATTGGTTCGTCATTTTGGTCACATTACTTATATTGCTGTTTCTATGTTCATCCCCACTATAATTGGTGCCATTGTGTTGTTATGTAATCCTAACAAGGTTGGTAATTTATTAGCCATGTATTTATTATACAGTGGTTCATCTGTGATCACATTGATCTATGCTTGGATTAGTGCCAATACTGCTGGTACTTCCAAAAAGTTCTTTAGAAGTGCAATGACGATGATTGGGTTCTCAATTGCTTGTATTATTGGACCACAATTATTCCAAGCTTATAGTGCACCAGGTTATCATCCAGCCAAAATTGTGATTTTGGTTACTCAATGTGCCTGTGTTCCAATTACCTTATCGCTTGGTTGGTTATGTAAGAGAGAAAATGAAAAGAGAGATGCAGAATCAGTTCAAGAATTGCCAGAAAACTTTGAGTTTTTGGATTTGACTGATTTGGAAAACAGACATTTCAGATACACGTTTTAAAAAGAAGCATAATATTTATTTGTAATTCTTTTACTGTTATATAAAATTAATAAAGAATTCTAATTTACATCGGAGACAACCAACTACTCTTTCCAATATATCTTTGATGATTATTGATCAACAGATTCTTTGCTCTATACCCATTGCCAAGGCTGATAAACAATAATGCTTCAGAATAAACTATTTTGTGTTCTCCGATGTTAATGTTGCAATTCTACTAAACTGCAAATAAAATATTATATAAGCCCAAGCTTTGCAAGTACCAGTTTAAACCAATCAGGGAAAGGCGGGGGCTGAAAGAGGGGTAAAGGTATTTTCACAACGGTTTTTGCAAATAGATATTAAAAATTAGATATAGAAAGGCATGATCAATCTGTATTAGTTAACAAGGCAACAACAAGCGTCAATTATTTATGTAAAAATTTAAGATCATAGTATTGAGTTGCAGTTTACTTAGAACGTTTGTTTAAGGGGTATTGCGCATTCAATATTCCCTTACAAGTATGTATTTATCAATTATAACTGCTAGATGTTACTAGAAATCGATAAATACCGCGATTTAGAGCTAATTTTTTGTTAAGAACTTGACTTTCCAAGTCATACAATTTTTACTCCTACACACCCAACCTAGGTCGCCAACTATTTAGATTCTCTTGAATCATCTACTTTTATTAATTCGAACATCGACTTAGTCATATATTATGCTAAGCTTCCTAAATAAAATAAATAGCAATAATAATACCGTCTGGGCATACAGTTACATTATCCCAACACGCTTGTATTTTTCTTAAATTTTTTTTCTGCACTTCATCACACAGTGATTCTATTTTTCTTATCTCTCCTCTCTGCTTAAAGTTCCTTGGCCCCAGTTTTCTTTTTTTTGCTTCGCCCACTGGGTTACCCTGCTTTCACACCACTAAATAACTTCAAGTTCTATATTGTAACATGGGTTTCAAGGCAACGTATTAATCACATGTAAACTGAAATCTCCCAGCTCTCCCAGGTTTTAACAAGTATATTCACCAAATCTCTAATAAAAATAACTACAAACATGACCGATAAAGCTAAAATTAGTTCCCACGTTTTTAACCAACTCTTTAATCTCTATCATTATTCAACAATCTCAAAATAAACAAAAACAAATTGAGGATATCCAAGTATAACTTGATTGTACTAATAACTTCATCATCCAAATGTGCTGTTTTCATGATATTTTGTGTATCAATAACAATATAAACACAGAAGACAGCCGCACCAATTAAACAATAAACCTTTTCCATCATACTGGATTGACCAGGGAAGAACATCATAATGAAACCCCAAGCAATCAACCCCCATAATATCATTCCTACTGCACCTTGCCAACTAGTGAAATCATATTTGGTTTGGAATGCAAATATTGTTAACCCGATAAAAATAACCAACGTCAAAAGCAATGCTTGAATCAAAACTTCACTTTCCACAAATGCACAAGCAACACCGATTCCATAAGATTCAAAAACAGTAAATGCTCCCAATAATATCAAGTTGACGGGATATGATCTGGCCTTGAAAAATGCTCCAATCATACATCCAATGGCGGCCAACATTGACACAAAAAGTAACCAAGTGTTTTCAATAGCCCAAAGTTTGATTCCATCAGATGAACGAATAATAAAACCAACAACAACAGTGGCCATCAATTGTATAGTTAATAACAGATAAACTTTTCTAATAAATAGTTGACGAATTGGTAATTCACAAGAAGCAACATCAACAGAGTATTTAAAATCATCAGGGATATTGTCGCCAAAAGTTCTTGGTTGACTCAGTTCTTCAGTGACTCCCGCATTACTATAAGCTGGCGGTTGATTTGGTAGTTGTGAGTATGACATATTGTGTGTTTCAATAAATATAATTAATTGATTGGTAAGTAAACTCTCTTAAAATGTTATTCTTTTATATAGATTTGCCTTTTTAATTCTGTGGTGTGATCAGTTTTTTTTTTGTGGGACACCGTCAGTGCCAGAGCAATCCCTATTAGGAAATTATAGGAGAATGGGTGCAAAACTGATATATACCAAATATATCACTAGCATTATTAAGATTGTATTAGCGAAAAGAGCCTCAGGATTCAAACTATTCGATCTTGTCAATTATTAGAATGTAAAGGAGGAAGATCAACTAACCCTGGCTGATGTTTCAGCCTTACATTTTTAAGTACAGTTGCAATGGCAAAGTCATTGCTTATGTGCGATAAACGCCTCGATCACACCTCAACGGCTCTAACTTCGCAGATAAAGTGTCAATTTCAAAATAAAACTTGAAACATATGTAGCAAAAAAGGATATGCTGAAAAATAGAGAGCAGATCAAAGACAATACAAAATGGGGGTTAGCAACTCTACTGATAAAAATGATTTGATCACTTTGTCATAGATTACTCAGAGACACTATTCAACTACCCAACACTCTGGAGTTCTAAGACTGGTTCGGTGCCTTGTTCGGCTGGCGACTTTTGCAGTTTTCTTTAAAATAACCTTACAGTTCGAATCCAGCCATAACTGCGGCTGATTTGGTACAATCCATTGTTGACGGCTAATGCGGGCTTCATCACTTCAATTAGCGCCAAATTATGTAATCATACATGTGCATCAAACCGTGCAAATCTTTGGTCTTGTTCTGGGTATAACGGTTAAGCATTTATACATAATGATGTTCTTCCAAGTACGGGGATTGATTTACAATACTATTTAGAGGCATCACTCGATGTGGGGAGGGTTTGACCGAGGACAATTCTAATGTGAAATTCGGTAGATTTTTAAGGAGGGGAATAACCGTCAATTTAAAACTGCTAAAGTTTAACGCTGGTTGTTAAGAGAACAAGGGAGGGGGAGCGGGGGGAACTATTTCGTATTGAGGGATTTTAAAAATAATTGATTGTGCTTTTTTAGCTTGAAATATTTTTTTCCTGGATTAGTAATTAGTAGGGGAAAGGAGATTTAACTTTGCATTCAAAAAAGAAATGTGGAGAAATTAAACAATAAGATTGCAAGTTGGGGATATTTTCTGATCAAGACCACATATGCAGGACGTGGGCTTTTACGAAAGTGGGTAATTATATCCATAGGGTGTGCATTATAACGCTTGAATTGTCAATGATGACAAATAGACTTCTCAACAATAAACAATAAGGGTATGATTAAACCCGCGCGAGCCCCCATTTACTTGTTTTCCCTGGATAAGGCTGGATATTAAGAGTAATAACAAAATCAGTGCGTAACCTAAGTTTTTAGCTTTGCAGCAGTTGTCAGTCTAACCAATATATAGAGTTCCGTCAAAAGGAAAATTTTACGCGAGTAACCATTTCTTGGCATTTCATGGGTTCAAAATCTACAAACAAAACACGAGTTGAGTTCTCAAACCCCAGAGTTGAAAACAAGTAATTTAAGAACAATTGTTTTGAATATTTTTTAATAACAAGTACACCAACACAATTCTTTTGCAATCTGTAATTTGGGGTCTATTGTTCAAAAGTAACTCACCAGTTTTGGCTTTTTAATTTTGAATATTTCTTCTCATTGTAGGTTATTAACCCCTCCCCCAGATATTGCACAGAATTTGCATTAACTTCCGGGACGTTGGTTATCTTTGTTTTTGCTTCCATTTCTGGGGTGTAGTAGTACAAAACATTGGGCCCTGTGCTGCTCCCTAAACAAAAAAGCTTGAAGGTTATGTGTCTCAACTGCGTATGGTATCTACAAAAGCTATCTTCTTAAATTATTGCTAGTTACTCTATAAAATCGAAATCTCCTATAACCTCTAATCTAAAAATAATACCCAAAAACCCAATAAATAAAATATAAAAAACAAATCATCATAACCTAAGGACATTCTTTCTCAAGGAATTAAAATCGTAAACAAACCAAGATAAGAAAGCCTCAAAACCCTTAACCAAATCAAAACCAAAAATCAAATTGACGCAAAAAAAAAGGTCTACTGCTCATCCGTGCTAGACCTTCTAAACTTAAATTTCTTGATCATACTCTTGTAAGATGAAATAGATCCTGACCCTCTACCAATAGAACTAGCAGAATTATTACGGGTTCCACGAGGACTATTGTCATCTTCACTAGTACTACTACAATCACTGGCGGGAATGGTATAGTAGTCATACCCACCTTTATGTGAATGTCTATGTAAATTTTCTGATTGCTCTGTGAACATTGTGGCACCGCTAACTGAATTACTGTGTCTTAAGCGAGCAGCGGAAATGGGACCATTCTTATTGCTTGAACTGCAATAAACAGACTGTGAGTGGGTCAATGCTGGGGCTGCTCGTACAGATGTATTCTTGTTACCACAGTAAATCGAATGACGAGGCGAAACCGTTGGTGGTGAACAACTTGTGAATTGACAATCAAATGCTTTCTTAACATGTTTAACAAATTCTTGATATAAATTAATAAGAATCTCATCATGTATATACCTCTTACACTTGATTAATAATGTCAAGTCTGGCATCTTGCCCATAGATAATTGAGACTTGAAAACACAAGGTAAATTAACTTCACTTGGTGCTTCAAACTCAACGTATTTTGAATATAGTTCTTGCCAATGGGCCAAGGTAGGTGGTCTTAAGGAAAGGTACGACTTAACATCCAATACAAATTCAAGGTTTTCATTGCCATGAACTGAAGATAAATAATTGACAAATTTAACCAAATTAAAATCTGAATTTTGTGCATTAATTGTTGAGTCTAAGATCTCATCTAGTGTAGGTACAACTGTTGGTGGCAGTGTTGATTCTGGTAGTTCTGATAATAGTTCATCTTCTGGTGAAGGTGATGATGGTGTTGGTGGGGATGTTGAATGTATAGTAACTGGGGTGGCAGTTTCGCTAATTGCAGCCAAACTACTCGTGGTTGGGGTCAAAGTATAGTTGAATATAGATCCATGACTCACTTCAGTAGCTGAAGCGATCATCATGGTTGCAAAATTGTATAGAACAGTATACTCGTAGAGACATATATGTTAGCTATATAAATCTAGTGGATATTGGTTACCCTTTATATTAAAAATTAGACAAGGGCCCCAACCTCAGCCTGCCATTTTTTCAGAAAAAAATATAAAAATATAAACAGTAAAAAGGAATTCAACTTAAAAAATAATTTTGCTCGATTTTTTTTTATTTTTTAATATTTTCAGATTTATTTTTTAACATTTAGTACACACCGTAAGCGTTGTGCAAAAGCTTGCAAGAAAAACCTGTAAAATTTGAACCTAACCCCTCAAACAAAGATCGTTTTGCTTTCGAATGTGAATTGTACATTTTTAAATGATCTATTTTTATATACAGGAGGCATTGTGGCTTGATTGCTTTTTTATTTTATTTTATTTTGGTATCGCTTCTTTCCTCAATAGCCAGAAAGTAAAAGAAAGCATCTCCATAAACGCAATTCATAGTTTGCAGAAAAGGGGAAGCAAATCAAAAAAAGCAATCCAGAGTTTCCAGATGACGTTGTTTACAGTTGAGAAATACGTAATCTGCACAGGTTAAATTTGGTTACAACGTTTTTTTTCTTGATTGGGGTAATAAGGTTTTCAGGTTGTGCACCAATTTTCTTGTAAAGTATTAGATAAGAATATGTCTAATAGATAAGGGTTTGTATTTTAAATCCCTCAGGTTTTCAGTGCTACTAGTATGGCAGTATGATACAGCCAGCCAACTATTAATAATCAGTTCTATCTCCGTCCTCTTTAAATGGAAGGAGCTAGAAATAGGTCGAGGATTAGCATCATAAGGTTGCTCTTCTTGAGAAATAACTCCACTTTTTTTTAAACTATCTTTAATTATTATTCAACCACAAATTTCCCCCTCGTTTTCCTCATATAATATTTTTGGAAAATAAGACAAAATCTATAATTCAAATTCCATCTTCAACGGTCAAATCACAAAGACAAAAACAGGAGATGAGTGACTCGTGTTGAAACGTTTCGGCCGACTTACGTAGCCCTAAAAATTTTTTTATCTTATCTACACTGCCTACACTAAAATTGGAACTCATAGCCTATTTTGCAGGTAAACAACGTCAAATACGTCCGAAGCAGATATCTTCAAAACAACGTATATTCAGCCCTTTTGACTTATGGTTATAACTCTATGCCAAATATAGATTATTACACAAACTATAACTCAACTAGTCTATGCAGGAACTGACAACCAGAAAAGTATAGGCTCGCCTTTAACGAGATGGCTTGCCTCCTGTTATGTAGATTATAGCCATCGTAGAAGCACCAACAAAAAGTCGACTTTGTGGATGAAACTAGGATAATTATTCATGTAAATCACCCGGTTTCCGAGAATTTTTATGCATGAATAGCCACACATTTCAAGATCACACCAGTGGTAACCTTGGTTGCTGCATGTTATTTCGGTGTCCGTGTCAACGGTTTTGTGTGATTCACAATTTTTTTTTCTAAGCAGCACGTTTAATTACGAGAGCCAATGATGTGAAGAAAATATTCAAACAAATTTCGGTAATTTGAGGTCTTTGCCGTTTGAATTTACTACCATCATGTCCACAATCAAAAATTTCAAGTTTGATAGAATAACGGTTCTGGAGATCTCACAAAGTTAAAATAAACCTGAAATTCGGACCTGAAAATTAGATCATTAACGCGCAAATCTAACTTCATGGGAATTGCGAACATTTGGGGGATCAGATTTTTTTTTTTCCTTTAGTTCTCCTGACCGAGTTTGTGACTGAAAGTTGTACACAAAACCTGTACAACAATCAGTTATTAGTTCATTGACACTTTTATTGTGTAGTTCTCTTTGTATCCCAATTAAATCTAGGAATTTGGGGGCACCTATTGCCTAACTAGGAACTGCTTCCATTAAGAGAAACTCCGGACCGGTAACCCCAGGCTTCAATTTATCTTGCCAAGATCGGAGATATAATTCAACTAATCTTGGGAATGGAGCATTAACCACATGCACCATTACATAGACATAATTAATTGAAGACAATGAGGAGCAATTAAAGGGAGAGGAAGGACGTTGCGAATATTAACATCACCTGTTGTTTACTACAAATATCAGGAGATCTCAAAAGCGCAAAATCTTCGTAGTACCTGGAGCAATAATTTTTAGCAAATTTAAACGATAAAACGTGCTCGGTTAATTAGATTCAAAAATCACCAGATCCATCGCAAGATGCCGTTCATGAGATTTAGAAGCTGGAAATAAATTTGGTCTACCACGAAGTTGTAGCTCATCTCGATGTTTTCACACAAACTGCATCGATCTTCTGTTCTCTATTGTTCCATGTTTTTTTTCTTCTTTGTTTGTCCTGGTGGGATTTTCGGTTCGCGACAATTCAAAAACGAAAAAGCTTCGACACCGATGTTATTGTCTTAATATTAAATATGGTTATACCTTCAACCGATGCACAAATTGTTGGATTAATTCTTGCGAGATCAATTGTTCTAACTGTTGAATTTTTGCGAGAATATATATTTTCTAATAAAACTTTGTTAATGTAGGAGTGAAATGTGTTGGTGTGGAAAGGTTGTACCTTCATAAATAGCTTCCGTTTTTCCTTCACAGTTTCCAGGTTGTACCTGCCATAGGTGGATTGTTATGAGTTGGTTGCAGGTTGTGTTTATGGAAGGTTAAACCTTTCTCAATAAAATATACAGTTGGAACTGTGCAAATAATGGGATTTTCGAAGTAGTTGATAAGATCTGAAGAAATCGCGATCTTATCAAATTTCATTGATATCGCGGAGATAAACTTCATTGCTGTTAAATCCTGTTCTCCTCATTCTAAGCCTTTTGGTATAATTGATTTATCATTAGAAAAGCGCTCTTAGTCCCGCGATGGAGTAGGGGGTATTGGGTTTGTTGGTACGGAGTATTCTACCGAGATTGTACATTGTTATCAGATATCTACCATTGTTAACAAGTTACAGAAGCATATTTTACATGTTACGATACTGATACCAGTTTGGGAGGGGTAATAATAATCTATTCATTCATTGTTTGTATATTGCTCTGAGTGTGCTTAATGCGGTCCAAATTCATGCTAATAGCAACCATTAGAGATATGCGAAAAGGACAAAGGAGATAGTATAGTTAATAAAATTAAAATAATAAACAAACTACAAAGCCCAATTCTGGAAATAATATCGAAACAACGGGATATTGGTCTAATCAAAATGCTCATTCATTTCCCAACTCCTTAGTCTAGGAAAAGTCTTTTCGGAGCTGCCATCAAAATTTAGCTCATAAGCAAACTTATGAACTTTGTACCAATCGGAAATTCATCTCATATTTGGTTTATTAAAGATAAGAAATAGGAAGTCCTTCGTTTTCAATAGCGATTTGCTAAATTTTGTATTTTATATTTATCGAAATAATTGGTATCGTGGCAAGAGATAGTCGACCTAAATTGATCATGAAAAATCATAGCATTAACTAAGATCGTAAGTTAATATAAATTTGGAAGGTGTTAAACTGCATTTGGCTAAATTCCACAATTAATTCCAAAATACATGCATAGCTTCTAAAAGTCATTGATATAGTATAAGCTGGCCAGTATTACATTTTGTACATATAGAACAAATCCTAAACAGTCTCAGCCGTACTTCCCTTTGACTATATCATTACCATCAGTTTAGTATGCTAAGATGAGGTATATAAGACCAAGAATACGTTGTTTTTCTACAAAAAAACAATATAAATCAACACAATGAGATCTAGACTTCTCCTAGAGAGATAATAATTGATTTGGAACTTGCTTTCTTTAGGTAAAGTCTGGAAAAGAGCAAAGAACGTCCCAATATCTGAAACAACTCTCTAGTTTCGCTTTCTTGTATCACTCGTTTCACTTTCCAGAGAAAAATCGGGTTACTTTCAGTGATGGGAGCTAAACCTTAACTTTGCAACCATTGTGGCTGCCAAATATGGTAATCTTTGTACGAAATATTTTTTCTGCCAAAAAAACTCTAAAAAATTGATGAAAATTAATGCAAAATTTAACAAGTTATATAAATTGACTCCGATATGGAACAACCTCATTTCTCTTGTATTTGAACCATACATACTATTTTACTATAATGGATAGTGACGAATTTGAAGATTTTTCTGGCAATTTGATGCCCTCATTGAACAACAGTGGAGATGTTTTGCTTGGGTATCTCTGGCCTACTGACATGGACATGCACGGGTTGTATTTCAGAACGCTAGATGAATATCAACGCACTATAATTAGAGWTGTGGTCTTGTTTGCAGTTTCACTCGGTGCTTGTACCTTACTTCTTCTCGTTTTATTCCTCGCACAATATAACAATCGAAATAAGAAGACATTTAAATCTTTCCTTTTCAATTTAAATACAACCATTTTACTAGCACAAATACTTAGGGCTGGAGTAACTATCAAGTATTACATGAGTAGCTTATCATCCCCCAGCTTTTATTTTACAGGAATATATTCTGGTGAATCTTTTGTAATGACTGACACTGCAAATGCATTCAGGGTGATTGTGATGGGACTAATTCAAATTTCATTGAGTTATCAGGTTTATGTTATTTTCAAGTGCCAGCGATGGAATATTTGGGGTATTTTAACCACTTGTTTTTCGTCATTGTTCTCGCTTATTACGGTTGGTTTTTTTATTAATTCAGCCGTACTTGCGCATAAGAAAAATGCTGCCTTTGCCGAAGGCACCGAGATGGACTTTGTTTCTCTCTGGAATGAATTACCTATCTGGTTATTTTCTGCTAATATCAATATTATGTCAGTCTTGTTAATTTTGAAGTTAGGAATGGCAATCAGGACAAGAAGATACCTTGGTTTAAAACAATTTGATGGGTTACATATTTTGGTCATTATGTCGACACAAACCTTAATCGTTCCTTCAATTCTTCTAATTGTCCACTACTTTGGAGTTTCAAATGCTGGTACCATATTGGTTCAGGTTAGTATAATGTTGATTGTATTAACACTTCCATTGACATCACTATGGGCTCAGACCCAGAATAATACCGAAAACATCAACTCTTCTCCAAGTATGTCATTCATTAGAAGAGAAGCGTCTAATGATACAATGGTTACTAGTCAATATGGAAGCACGAAAATGGGGTTAGATTCTGAAAAAACTTCACCAAGCACGGTGGATGATAGCACATTATATTTTGACAAATTAGACAAGAGAAACACTGCTGAGGCACGAGTCTCTGCTTTGCCTCCAGATATTGAGCAATTAATAGGCGAAGAAGAAAGCCCAGGAGTAACACCGGGAGTAGCTTACCTCTAAGGTATTTTATGTTTAGTTTGCATTTTTCACTATATAGTTTAATCATGATTGATGTTTGTTACAAAATTGTAGATTCTAGCATGACGTTAGAAACCTTTTTATATTTTGGCCAATTTAGTAATCAAATAGTGGAGCCCTATTGCGACATTCTCTTATCTAATTCAGCTTCCTAGGGATTCTATGTAAAACTAACACATATTAACACGCTACCAATTAGTACCAATTCCAAAATGATTTTCTGGGAAACCGCAAAAAAGCCTGAATGCGAATATAACGTAATAAATTTTTAAGTTTGTCTTTTGATCAGTCATTTATTAGGCTTCAAACCCAGTAACGATGGCACCGGAACCTGTACAAGCAACCGTAGAAACACTCAAGAATTTGTACTCCCAAGCTAAAGACTTCGTGGGTACTCAGCATGACAATGTTGTGAACTCTGACCTTTACGATAATATCACACATTATAACTTTTCCGACAAGATCACGAAATTAAATCCGTTTGGTGAATCAGCTGGATCAATTATTCCTACCACGCCACCAGAACCAGTACCACCAGCACCTTCTACTCGTGGATATGATTTATGTTTAAGAATGTACCATAAATTATATGATGACTTTAATGAAAACAAGACTAAATATATTACCTTGTTCAGTTGTATAGGACTCGGAGGAACAGCTTGGTTCATATATAGAAGGAACAAGAGAAGCTTATCGGAGTCATCGGAAAAGCGACTCAAGAGACGCGTTCCTAAATTGGCAAATGGTGCAAGAAGAGATGTTGTGTTGATTGTTGGTTCTCCTACCGAGCCATTGACAAGATTAATAGCACTTGATTTTGAAAAGAGAGGGTTTATTGTATATTTGACGCTTTTAGATGCTAATGATTCGAAATATATTGAATCTAATCCTATTACTGACGATGTTAACTATTTGAATTTGAATGAAGGTAAAGGAAATTTGGAGAGTCAAGTATCTAAATTTAGTCAATTATTAAAATTATCAGTTGTTCCATTCCCTGGTGCTGAAGCACATACGTTGAATCTTGTTGGAGTGGTATTTGCTCCTAGTATCTACTTCCCCATTGGTCCTATTGAAAATATCGGGGTTGGAAGCTGGGTAAAATTGAATGATAGAATAATGACATATCTTAAATTACTTTCATCTGGGCTTATTCAATTGATTAGAACTCAAGAAGCTAAATTAATCTTGGTCAATCCCAACATTTTAAGTGCATTAGATATGCCATACCACGCACCAGAATCTTTATTCCAAAATGAGTTAAAACATTTGTTTACAACATTGACTAGAGAATTAAGTCCTCATGGAATCTCAGTAACACAAATAAGATTAGGTAATTTACATATCCTGAATCAGAAATTATCATCAGGTCCAAGAATTGAAAGTTTGGTTAATGCAGAAGTTAGAACTTGGACATCAGAAATGAAGCAATTATATTCCAAAGATTTCTCAAAATCGCAATTTAGAGCTAATCCGATAAAGTCAACCGGAGGTAAGGGAACAAGTTTGCGAGAATTGTATCATCTTTTGTTTGATTTGTTGTATAGTGAACGGAGAAATCCTCCGGTTGTATATTGCGGTACAGGTGCAAGAGGATATGATTTAATTTGTAGAATCTTCCCCGAGTCTTGGATAGAGTGGTTTTTGAAATAGATACATAATAATTATTTATATCTTGTATAATAGTCATATATAGTTGAAATTCACTTTCGATATTATACCCTATACCACCAGTGATTACCCGGCTATGAAGAATGCCATCGACAAAAAAAAACCAAACAAAAAATTTTTTTGTAGTGCAAATTTCTCAACTATAAATTCTCCTTTCTTTTTCTTTTCCTTACCTTCATGATCAAAGATTCGTCATCGAAGCCTACACAATGACAGACAGTCCCTAGGGGATTGCCGGTCACTCAAAAGCTTTGGGGAAAGTCTCCTGTCACAACAGCGGAAACGCAATGATCTTTCATAAATTTCATTGACAGTGGTTTACCTTCCTAGTTGTACCTTCTTATACTTCCTTTGCGACGGGTATTGCCATGGATTTCTTACAGTACAGGTCCCACAACACCTTGTGTGGAGTGACTCTTCTTGATTCAGTGTTTTAGATGCTAATCCTTTTGGATCTTGTCATATAATGCTCTGGCAACTGATGCACAATGAGCCGAAGATGCATCGTCTCTATAATATATGGGTGTTGATGTGCAGAACTGCTGTAGAGACCCAGGTACGGTGATACTCGTTGGATGTATTAGATTGGCATTGGGATTGTACGGTCTGTATTTTGTTCCCAAGTGGGTTTATTTATCTCATTTGGATGGATTCCGTTATCATTTTTCGGAATGGTAATGGATAGTCGACATTGGGATCATTTGGTCCTAAACGATAGTCATGACGAATGATCGCTATGATTAACGCAATGGAGCTTATTCTTGTATCATGGAGGTCCCCCCTTCTTTTTTCAAAGTTTGATTTCAAAGAGTGTACTATAGTACATTGCTTGTGAAAATGCATAGTCAAATATGCCAGACTGTCTTCAACTTCAGGTGAGGTTGTACATGATTTATCCAAACTACTTCCTGTATTCTTTTTTTTGATGAAACTTTTCAAATGATGAGACATCCAAGCAAACATAGAGTCAAGCTCTGAACCTTTACCATCACCGTCTGGAAAGATGACGGGGTGAGTGAAGATGAAGAGAGTTGCAATTTACTCTGATATAAGTTTCAAAAAGAAGATTCCAAGGCAGGATTTTGAATAAATGGTGTAAAGAAAAAAGAATAAACTATATTAAAAAATACGTACTAAAACACACAAAATAAACATAAAAATAAATATTTAAAACCGGAAACAAGCAACCCAAATCTTCTATTCTACATTCCAATGACTAGTCAAACTATTCCCACCCTTTGACGAAACATCATTCCCCAGTAATTCCACGGCATATAATAACAACGTGGTGCCCATATTCACCCAATTCCAAAATTGCCAAGGATGGACAATAATCAATTCACTAGAATTGGATTCTCCCCATATTGGCCACAACTGTAGTTCTGTCCCCAATTCTCCAATGTACGATAGCATTAAATGGGTATATACCGCTATTATTAGACATGGGGCGTATGCGTATATTATTCGTATCATGGCCGAAGGAGGTTGATGATGAGGTGGCTTTAATCGGAACGACCTTTTCCTCTTTTGTAAGTGCTTTGGATCTGGAGAGGAAGCAAGAGTAGTAGTAGTATCACAAGACTCGCTGGCTTCATTAGTCATTCTTGACAATGATGTGCTTGAGGTCTGTCTTGATCTAGGAGTTGGGGTCTTTGGCGGAGAAACTGAAGGGTAAGCAGCAGATTGATATAAGTTAGGAATAATTTTTGTAGCAGCATAAAATACACCAATTCTATAAGCTAATTTTAAAAATAGCGGGAATGGTAATTTAAAAGTTGCCATAATTAAGAAATCCCATATTCCTTTGAATGATGCAGGTAAGGTTGATGCTAAAAATGGAACAACTTCGGAAATAGGGTTTAATATTGAAGGAGGTATTTTGGGGATTTCATTACGTAAATTTGATGTAGCTTGAGTTAATAATGTTGCTAAAGTTTGAGATGCATTTTCCGATAATATTGGGAATGTTTCATATATACATCTCACAATATATGCAAACAATAACGAAGATTCAATCATTGAGCCTTGTCCACTGACTATTCCAAATAACCCTAACCCCAAAGATATAGTGACTAATGATCCCAAGAGAGATGCACTGGCAATATCTATTGGGAATGGAAATATATAAATTCGGTATAAGAAATATATCGCCACCGTAATAATAGAACCACTTCCAATCAAGGATATTATCAACCAAGAATCCGACTTATAAATAGTGAACCAATTTATGGTTTGTCCTATAGCTTGAATTAATAGTAATGAACAAAATCCTTCCAAAATAGTAAATACTGGAGTTGCATTTCTCAACATTAACTTCCAAAATGCAAGTGGGTTGAAATATTTAAATTCATGAGGGGCCACTTTTGCATTAGCAGCAGAATAACTCAAGAAAAATGTCAACAAACTGGGAATTATAAAATGTTGACTATAATAAATTATTGAAATCCATCTGAAATATCTTGTTCTACGAGCCATAATTCTTATAGTTGTTAGTATGAAGTAAATAACAAATGTGGTTAAAGAAAATGCTAATCCACATTTGACTCCTCCAACATCAAACGCCAACGGAATTGTTAAAATGATCAACAGAAGGTACAAGGTTCCGAACAACCCTCGTATGAGACTTGCTATTCTATTTTTGATACCAACCATATGAATATACCTCTTTGTAACTTTAGATGGACTGTAGCTATGAACAGCACCTCACTTGAGATAATATTTTTTGTAAGTGAATATACAGCAATTGAAACTGAGATCGACCAAATAGAACTATGTTTATGATAAATTGAACCAAATCTTCTGTATCATGAATATATCACCACCAAAACAAAACAAGTATTTTAATATTTTCACCTTTTCGAAATGTAAATCTGTTGAAGACACTACGAAAAAATCAAACTTTAAACGAATTGAATAAGTAAATCGTGCACTACAATTAGCCTGGCTTGATTACTTTGCTTATTCTTTGACTTGATGGAAGCTCCCCTGAAAAATGTATAGGTGTAATCAAAAATATTCTGTAAATTTGATTCAATGTGCAGACAAAAAAAAAATTAAATTTGTCTAAATTAAGTGCGTGCAGTAAAGTGATTCAAAGTAACAACCAGCTTCACTAAGTTACAACACCGTGAAAAATTGGGTCTTACAATTCTTAATAAATTTTAAATGTATATTATAAACTCTATGTATATGCCTATCTATGTATATGTGTTAATGGTCGTTTTTTTTTTAATAATCAAGTTCTGATGCCAAAACTTTTTTCAATATTTGCTTTAATATCAGTTCCAGTAACATTATATCATAAGCAACAGTTAAAGCTTCCAAATATTGGATAACTTCAAAGCGACATAGTAAATCAATATCACCCAATCTCGTTATGGGATGCAATCCATAGTCTTCTGGAGTGCATCCATCTGGAAATGTTATCATATTTGGTCTAGAAGAAGCAGAATCAGCAAAACTGGGGGAAAGTACGTAACTTGCTTTTGGTTGGAAACCATTAGCGAGTTTGCTTAAGGTATGGAAAGGTTCAATCATTATATAGTTAGTGTTTTGCATTTATAAGTTAAAGTTAGAGATTTGTTTCATGTTTAACGGAATTTAATGCAATTTATATTTTTGCAATTAATGAGCTAACTATGAGGTACATTTGCTTGCAATGGTCAGTGAGAAATGGTTGAAATGTCTAAATTTAATCCACAATACCCCTCAACACAAATGACGTTGTATATTTCTAATATTATTTGATACCTAAATTTGAATTAGTTTGGTTCATTGTTTGGTTGTATGGCGGGGCTCATAATATCAAACATGTTTTTTAATCATGCAAAAAAATAATATTTACGCAAAAATTGTGAGGAATTTTTGAATTGCGCACACAAAAAAGAAACTAAAAAGATAATCCAGGTATCAAGGCATGCTTTGTTTCTAGATAATCCGGGTTCAGAAATAATAATTTGGAAAAAGAAATAAAGTTGGAACGATGGAAGGTGAGCAATCGCTGATGTCATGTATTTACGGTGATTCTAGATACGGCTTTCTTTAGAAATGCGCTCTTCTCCCTTTCTAGAAACATATTTGCCGTGCGATAGATAATGGAGTATAATTAATGGCCGCAAAAACATCGCATTACGGTCGTATACCCTTTTGCAACATAGTTGCCATTCGAGAGCTAAATTAAGCAACATAATACTTGGATCCGTAATCCCTCAAGGGTTCTTCCAGAAATTCTTCCTATTAGTCATGCAAGTTTATCCGTTCCAGGCTTCAATCGAATTATATTTCTCCTCTTTCATTGTTCTTTACCATTAACCTGTCTTTTTTTCCCGCTTATATAAGCGAATTGACTAATGAGGGAATTGTTGGCTAGACATAGATGGGGGCACAATTCTTTCGTAGTTGTATTACTATCTTAGATTTGGACAATACACGTGAAGTTGATCTGATTATATAATCGGATTGACTAGTACTTGAGTATATAGCTCTATAGCTGTAATCCTATCTTGATTTTACGCTATATCTGTGTTTCCTGTCAACTCACCTACAGTATTTGAATTTGGCATAGGTGCAATTTTCTTAGCGTTTCATCCTATCCTGGTTTTCGGCTATTGATGTCAATTACACGAGCCTGCAAAAAATTATAGACCAGATGTGAATGATTTCGTAGTAACATGTTAATTTTATCTGCTTACATGAATAGAGATACTAGTATTTGAACTTTCCCAGATACTGATAGGGGTCAATTCTGGTAGTTTTAAAAGAGTTCACATCTCTCGTCAGACTTTATTTTTCCCCAATGTATAGGCTACAAATTGTATCACAATATATTTGTACAGTCAGTCGAAAGGTATCTTCTCTTAATGTAGACCTCTGAACAGGTACAAGGAACTCAACCACGCGTATGTAGAGAAATTAACGGAGTTTAGAACTTGCTTTTTGTATTTATCGTTGGCTTCTTGTTTGACATTCTAGTGCAAAATCCCATCGACTGTATGTGTTACTATTCACATCAAACTATCAATATAGTTAATCCAACAACCGATTTCATTTCACATATTCTAAGAAATATACCTAGAATCAGTGGAACTACTCCAATACCTAAGTTTGCTAGTGCCCAAAACCTTCAAAGAATAAAATTTCCCCACAAAATCCCTCACACGAAAATCGCGTAACGCTTGCATTAGTTATTATTGCCATTCGGTTATTTTTTTATAGCCGCTCACTAATTTGGCACATCTCTCCTCAAAATGGATCATGTCATATTCTCCGAGACCGAGATAAGGGGGGTCCTTACTCCTTCAGTACCCGCTTTTTCCCCCTTACGGCAATAATGGTTTATTGGAGGGGATTACAGCTCCGAAAAAGATAGCCGAATAATTTTCTTCGAAGATAACCGATGGTAGCCTTGATATCACCGCATACTCCGGTGATAGAAGTTAACACCGATTTTCCACTTAATTCAAAAGCTTAAAAGCTACGACTTTTTTATACTATAAACGTTTACATTTTACATGCTTGCTGCGAATTAAACAGATATAAAGACTAGGTTATACTAAACTCTGACAGTAGTTAAGGCCAATGATATATCGTACAAACAGTCAACTGATGACCGGTTGAGTTGCGTGACACAAGGATCCTTTCAAAGGGGGGCGAATTTATGTAAACACGAATTATATAACTGCATCCGCCAATAACCGATAAATCCCGAACCCACTCCAAAAGTTGAGGGTATAATTTTGTTTGCTGCAAAAATAACCCACCACCACAATTTTGCGGAAAGGGGAACCAAAACTGTCATTCTTTCCCCCTTTAATGTCATTCCTAAACGACTCTGTTTAATTATAAATAGATAACCGAATCCGCTTCGTATTTTTTGGGTTTTAAGGTTTTATCTAACTAAACATTATGACTCCTGTCATTGAAACTATTGAAACTCAAGAATCTTTAACATTAACGCCAAACAATTCCAGTGTATGTACTCCGGTAACCATACCTGATGAGATTCATCTTGGAGAATATTTGTTTCTTCGTATTACCCAGGCTAATCCTAAACTTCGGTCTATATTTGGGATTCCTGGAGATTTCAATGTTGATTTATTAGAACATATGTATTCTCCATTGATTGCCGCCAAGGATATCAAGATTGTAAATTGTTGTAATGAATTGAATGGGGCATATACTGCTGATGGATATGCTCGAGCTATTGGTGGGTTGAGTTGTTTGATTACTACTTTTGGTGTGGGTGAATTGTCTGCCATTAATGGTATTGCTGGTGCTTTTGCTGAGTATGTTCCTGTTTTGCATATTGTTGGTACTACAACTACTAAACAGGCACAACAAGCTAAAGATGGGATTGATGTGATGAATTATCATCATTTAGTTCCTAGTGTGAACCCTTTGGAGTCACCCAATCATGACGTTTATAAGGAGATGGTTAAAGGTGTGTCGGTTATTCAAGAGACGTTGGGATTGGATCAAGGATTGAATGTTGAAAAGATTGATAGGGTATTGAAGACAATTATTCAAGAGTCTAGACCAGGATATTTGTTTATCCCTGCTGATGTTGCTGATCAAGTATTACCTTCTATGTGGTTATATATGAATCCATTCAATGCTGAACCTAAATATAAGAATAGTGCAAAGTCAATTGAGGTTCTTGATAATGTGGTTGATTCTATTCTTGATAAGATGTATAATTCAAGTAAACCTTCTATCTTGAGTGATTGTTTAACTTCAAGATTTGGATTTGAAAAACAATTGAATAAGTTTATTGATTTGCTTCCAAGTAGTGTTTTTAAATTATTTACTACAAATATGGCTAGGAATGTTGATGAAACCAAGGAGAATTTTGTTGGTGTGTACAATGCAAGAGGATCTTCTGATGACCAAGTTAGACAACTGTTGGAAAATGACAGTGATTTATTATTAACTTTGGGGTATTTCTCCAATGAAGTCAACACCGGAGCTTATTCTAGGGATTTCTCCCATATCAAAGATACCATTGATATTCACCCTGATTATATCAAGATTAATCATCAATTCTATCATATTAAACAAAAGGATGGAGAAAGATTATTCACTTTAGGTGATTTATTATCTGAAGTAAACACCAGATTTAACCCAAGCAGATTTTCCCACCATACTCCAGTATCAATGTATAAATTCACCCCTAGTGGTTCTTTTAAACCTTCAACTGACGATGACTATTTTGTTCCACAAACGAAAATAATTGATCATTTAAACACTTGGCTTAAACCTGATGATTTATTAATTATGGAAACCATGTCATTTGCATTTGCATTGCCCGATCTTAAATTTCCTAGAAATTTACAATTGATAGCTGCAAACTTTTATGGTTCAATTGGATATGCCCTTCCAGCCACATTTGGGGCTACCATGGCCATTAACGATATAGGTTCCAAACGTCGAATTATACTTGTTGAAGGAGATGGAGCTGCCCAAATGACTATTCAAGAATTGTCTAGTTTTATAAGGTATCAAGATGTGCTTTCTAACATGCCCAAGATTTTCTTGATTAATAATGATGGATATACTGTGGAAAGGGCGATTAGAGGTCCATATAGGTCATATAATGACATTAATGGAAATTGGAAATGGACTCAATTGTTGGATACTTTTGGGGATTCTGATAGATTAAGACATGATGCGGTTAAGTTGAATAATGTTGATGAGTTTGAAGCTTATTTTAATGGTCATAAGAGTAGTAATAATTGTAGATTACAAATGTATGAGGTTATTGCTGGGAAATATGATGTTCCAGAACGTCTTAGTAAGATGTTGTGCAAGAAGTAAGTTTTTGTGTATATTAGTTTAGAATAAAAAAAGTTATATGTAATGTTTACTATTCTTGTAGGTTGTTATAAAAGATCGAAGGTACTATAGATTCATGTATTGGTTGCAACCATATTTCATTTCATTAGTAAAGGTCGAATGTTGGAATGCCTCTGCCGAAATATAACGAAGATAATAAAATTTCACATTGGCGACCAACTCCCTTGCCCGGAATCCAAGTGTTGGATTCCACAGAGTTTATGGGTGATATCCCAAGGAAATAGCAAGAGTATACTGTTGCAACTGTCGTGTATGAGGAAAGAAAAAAAATCTGATTAAAAAAACGCACTCCTTTTCCTGATGAATGGCAACAACATTACTTATACTACAAACATCACAACTTTTAACAAATGGTAAGTTTAACATCAACAACTGCTCATCAAGACATTAATATACTAACTACATCTCACATTCTAGTCCGCTTTATTCAACTTTCAATCCTTGTTACAAGTAATTTTACTATTGATTTGTACATGTACATATATCCATGAATTATATCCCAGACTTTTCAATCAACAGAAAACTGGGTTGTTAAGTGTCTTCTATAAGTTTGCTAGGATAGGAGAGCGATTAAGTCCATATGTTGCCATTGGATGTTTTATAATGGCATTTAACGCATTGAGTGCATAGAACAAACTAAGATTTTACGTGTGTATAATTAATATTGAATATAGAAAAAACTATTTATCTAAATTCATAGGTTTCATTTATAGAGTTGCACAACACGGGTGCTCTTTCATTCCCCACTATTCTTTCCAAAGTTACTGCATCCCATTTAGAAAATAATATCTTAACTAAGGCTAAATCCAAATCACATTCTTGTTTGAAAATTGATTTTCCAATAAATCGAATTAATTCCTTATAAAAAATTGGATTAGAAGGTAAGCCAAACATAATCAATGTTTTAACTCCGGAAATTTCAAATCTTCTAAAATAATGTAATCTTTCAGTATATAATAAAATCTTAATTTTCCCACTTGTGAATTGTTGTCTTATTCTAGTTAATTTAGATTGTGAAGTATATTCATCAATCGACCCAAAATTGAATTTGGTTGATGTTTTAAAATATGACTTGACACGAAGATAATCGTAATAGGATGGGATAAATATCATTATTCCATCCTCATATGAACTTGTCTTTAAAAGTGATGGTAAAATTGTATTGGTAAAGAATTTAAATCTGGAATCGGGGTCTTGCATAGGCGAAGGGCTTTCAAATCTTTGAAAGATTTGATTGATTTTTAACCCAATTGAATTCATAATACTATTTTCTTGAGTAATTATTGGTTTAAATTTCAATTTCCCAGCCAAATTGAAAGACTTGTGAGAAATTAAATTATTAATCATGGGTGTTTGATATTCTGAAAATATTAAAGTTTGACGTAATAATTTAGCTTGATCGTTAATCGACCACATTCTAATACGACTAAAATCTGCATCATGGAACTCCTTGGGGATTTTATTAATGTATTTCATCACGGTATTTACATGATCCCAACTTTGTAATTCAATTTGGTTTGCTCGATCAATAATTAATACTTCAATTGAAGATATGAAATCATATTGACGTTTCTTTTTGTCGGGATTTTCCAATATCATCGATAATCCAATTGGGGAAGCCAATATTATGTCTGAGGAATAAAATGACGAATATAATTTAAGTGATTTCCGAGTGAATTTCAAACCAATACAAAAGAAATCATTATTGTTACCCTTGAATGCATCGATGAAATCTTCAGGCTTGTTATTAGGTGGTTCAGCTTGAGTATGGAATTGTTTAGTGAATTTCTTTCTATTTTCTTGTTGTTCAGTACCGGATAATTTAATTAAAGTTTCTACTACTTCGTAACAGGATTCTCTAGTAGGTAAAAGAATTAATACTTTGGGTCTGGTGAAACCTTGGTCACGGAACTCGGGTTCTTCTTCCTGTTCGTCTTCAGTCTTGTTTTCTTTATAGTTATGCAATTTGGTGGTGTTTTTTATAATTCGATCTCTGGTTTTATATATGTGATTCAATGCGTGTAAACTGTATAATTTTCTATATTGGGTATTCTTGAAATGCTTGTATTGATAGTTGACGTCAACATAGTTTAACATTGGTTCAAGTAAAGTAGATTCCAAAGTTGTTAATTGTTCAGAATATTCTCGTTTATAGGAATCTAAAACTTTCTTTTTTAACAAGTAGTTATCCAAGGATTGAACATTGCTCAAAGGTCTAGATATGGATTCTCCGGGAGGTACTTGTAACATAGTAGTCATGGATAATTCAGACAAGGTATTCTTCTCCGCCAAAGTCCATTTCTGAGGTTCTTTGATACAAACTTTCTCTTGAGCTGTCATGTAATCTTCACTAGGTTGGTTAAAATGAATTTCATAAGGGTCTTGATTCAATTCTTTTGGAGATTCATCATCCACAAAATCAAGATGTTCATCGTCCTCTTCTTGATCTTCGTCCATATTAATTCCAGCAACATTGTCTTCATCTTCTTCCTCTTCCTCTTCCTGTTCTTCTTGGTCCTCAGCTTCTCTTGACTGGTTCTTCTTGGGCTTGCGTTCCTTATGATCTGACTTTAACAAAGTCAAAAGTGCATTATAAGCCTGTCCTCGGTCAAATTCACCATCTTCTGATTCTTCCTCTTGAATTTCCTCCTCTTGTTCATCTTCTTCAGGCAATTCATTCAGTTCAGGCTCTTGATCAAATCGAGGCTTCCTTACAGCCGTTCTAGTAACTGTTCTCATTTCACCACGACCATGCTTTGTTCTTTTCCGAGACAAGTCTGGTTGTTCAGTTCTATCATGAACAATTTTATGACTTCTTCGTTTCACCTGTCTTGCCATGTCTACAATGTCAATTTATTCCTCTGATACAGTGTAGTTATATGGCTCATCGGAAATAGCTGAAAATTAAAATAAATTTTTGGAGACTTGCGCACGACCAAACCGGACTATGGCTGAACGGAAAATTATCAAGTTTATTACTTGGGAGGGGGTGTAAAGGAGATTAAATATAGTGGCAAGGGGAAACGTATAGTGTGCAAGAATCCATTAAACTGAAGAATTCAGTATATATAGAATATATTGATCAACTAGAAAAATACATATAACATGGTTAACTATACAGACGATCCATTTCAAATGGATGAGGAGATAACCGAGTATTACTCAGGGAATGAAGGGTCGCCAAGGAGTAAACAGGACAATACAGCTAATACGACTGTTGTTCAAGAGATAACTCCTCGATATTCAGAAATTCTTCATAATAAAATACAACAAGACAACAATTTAATCCGATCGAGAATCGAACAATTGAAAATGGAAGAACAAGTAAGCATGAACACGAGCACGTCTACTGAAGAAGACGAAGAAGAAGAACGACAAGAGAAATATGAAGAAGATTTAGACGATGAACTTGACATTAACCTTCAAAAGAAATTACAACTTGAGTATGAACGTACCATATATCTTGATCAACCGTTGACACCACCGGAGAATTTCGCTCCAATTATAAATAAAATATATCGAAGTTCATTCCCACAACCTAACAACTTTTCCTTTATAAAAACCTTAAACTTGAAATCAATACTATGTTTGATCCCGGAAGACTACCCCCAGTTACATGATGAGTTTCTTAAACATGAAAATATTAAATTATTTCAATTGGGAATGTCGGGGAATAAAGAACCGTTTGTTAAAATATCGTCAGACTTAATAACAGAAGCAATTCGAATCGTGCTAAACCCTGAGAATCAACCGATATTGATCCATTGTAATCGAGGGAAACATCGAACTGGGTGTTTGGTTGGTGTTATAAGAAGATTACAAAATTGGTCATTGACGATAATATTCGATGAATATAGAAAGTTTGCTGCTCCAAAGGAAAGACCCATGGATCAGCAGTTTATTGAACTATACGATGATACAGAAGCCATTCAATATTGTCAACAATATAATCTTCTCCCGTTGAAATGGGCTGGATAAAATACACACTAACAAATATATAGAAATATAATACTATTGTAAAGGACTTTCCTTTGACCATAAGAATTTATTCCCGTAGATTGCCGTATTACCTAAGGTCAAAAGACTTAATCCAATTGGACTTATTCTTCCTCTGAATAAACTTTTAACACTAGCACCACCATTCACAATTAAATAAAGTATCGACCAAGCAAATGTAAAACCGGCTCCAACAACTGGATCACCATCATATATAATCCAAGCTCCTAGTAAGTTAGCAGTGGCGAATCCATAACAAGAGACTCGTGTAGGTTTAGCCGCTGCTGCAGCTGACTTTAACTTGAGTAATCCTGAGGAACCACCTTCAGCTACGGGTGCTTTTATCAAGGCACCTTTTAGAAGTAAGAAATTACCAACTAGTGACGCAGGAATTGGACTTGACCCCCAATAATCGAGTCTCTCGCTAATTGATTGAGAATCGGTAATACTTGACATGTTTTGTGATGTCAATGGATGTAGCTTATATCAAGAGAAGGGATATGGTTAAGAAGGCCATCATATGAAATTTGGTTAACCACACACGACCTGCTGCAAAAATAAAAAAGCTACCAGTAACAAAGTAGACTACAAATAATTCCACTAAAATACAATATTTATTTGAAACGATATCAAAACTAATATACATAAAGACGAATTAAACTATATTCCCCCAAATATTTAAAGATCAAATCTAAGATCTTTCACCTCTTAATCTTCTAGCTAATTGGATATCCTTCTTTTGGATGGTAACTCTCTTAGCATGGATAGCACACAAGTTAGTATCTTCGAATAAAGAAACCAAGTAAGCTTCAACGGATTCTTGTAAAGCACCAATGGCAGAAGATTGGAATCTTAAATCAGTCTTGAAATCTTGAGCAATTTCTCTAACCAATCTTTGGAATGGTAATTTTCTAATCAATAATTCAGTAGATTTTTGGAATCTTCTAATTTCTCTTAAAGCAACAGTACCTGGCTTATATCTGTGAGGCTTCTTGACACCACCGGTAGATGGGGCGGATTTTCTGGCAGCCTTGGAGGCTAATTGTTTTCTTGGGGCTTTACCACCAGTGGATTTTCTTGCTGTTTGTTTAGTTCTAGCCATTGTTAAATGTAAGATGATAAGAAAGAAAAAAACATTGGGATAAACTAGGTTCGAGGAACTGGTCTTATTTATATAAAATTTGACGTTTCTGTTTTGCAGTGTAACAAAAATTATGTTTGTAAACAAACCCGAAAAGAAAACATCCTCGCGGGGAGGTTATTGTTTCGTGGTGGGAGTGTCACTTTTCTCGTGCCAGAGATTTCTTCGCGCCAGATATTTCTTTGTTTTGTGCGTGTTGGATGGTTTTTGCGGTGATATTTTCAGTCACGATCAAAAAATTTAGTGTCTTTTCAAATGAGTGAGTCGTGGTCTGCGTAAATTTAGGTATGATTTACTATGAGTTTTGGGATTCTGTTAGTGCTCAGATTTACTCTGGTCCACTTTTCAGCTACGAAAAACAAAAACTATGGGGGAAAAAAGTGCGTTTATTTCAGTGCTACAAAATACATAGACTGGTGCGTAATTATGAGACTTGGAAAAAGCAACGAAATTGGTGTGTTTTACACCGCAAAAGCGACGGAAAAAATAATTCATCTTCCTAAAGAGCGCGTGCGTCAAAGTGGATGCGAAATTTCTGTACCCCCGTCTTTGCAACAGAAATATCAAAACAAACAAATACTTCACCACAAAGACACGTGAAATCACTAGTTTCAAAATTTTTATAAATATAACTTGGTTCCCCAAAGTTTATAATTCAGTTTTCTTCTTTTTTATTAAGATTAGTTATCTTTCTTTTATAACAACTTACTAATAATAATAATCAACAATGTCCGGTAGAGGAAAAGGTGGAAAAGGTTTAGGAAAAGGTGGTGCCAAGAGACACAGAAAGATCTTGAGAGATAACATTCAAGGTATTACCAAGCCAGCTATCAGAAGATTGGCCAGAAGAGGTGGTGTTAAGCGTATTTCTGCTTTAATTTATGAAGAAGTTAGAGTTGTCTTGAAACAATTTTTAGAAAATGTTATTAGAGATGCTGTTACTTATACTGAACACGCCAAGAGAAAGACTGTTACTTCTTTGGATGTCGTCTATGCCTTAAAGAGACAAGGTAGAACTTTGTATGGTTTCGGTGGTTAATCGATTTGTTGAACAAAGTTTATTATTTCATCGAATGTATTTTTAGCGTTTTATTTCAATCTGTATATTAGAAAATATAACATACAATTTAGTTAGTAATTTATTATTGTAGAAGAGTTTGAACCTTATTCATATTTAATTGTCACTACAATTGGATAGTACAAATATCTATTTCTTTGCTACTATACATTAAATTCTATCTAATAAATTAACTTTTTACCTAGTACCCCACCCTTCGCCAACTGTTTATCAATTTTAATTCTAATATTATTTTCAAATTCATCAGTATCAACAGTATTAAACGCTTGAAAATTATCATCAGTATTTTTCTTCCATTGTGACATACATGAATCACCTACGTCTTCAGTATCGACATATCGCGTAGGACATCTACATCTACACCCTGTACCAAACTGTCTCGGCCTGTCCGGAAACAACCAATGTTTATCTCCTTTACTACCCTGATAACTTTCACTTGGTGTGTATTCTAATTGGTGCAGTGGTGAATTTGCAGGACAATGAATGAAACTAGAATGACGATATCCTATATCTCGAAAATAATGTACTTCATTTAAATCCAACATCATTCCAATAGCCAATGAATGAATTGGTGCATCTCCCCATCTTTCCTTATAGAACCCACCTGTTGAATCCAAATATTGAAATAATTGTTGATATTCACTCGAGGTGAATATATCAGTACGGGCAATCTCAAAATTGGACCAAAAGTGGCAAAGATTATAATCTTCACGATCCATACGATCTTCATAGAGTGTAGGAACTGTAGTAGCTTTGGAAAAAAAATTATTTATAATCTCGGTATTGAATTCAGATATGTCTTTATCATTCTTGTTTTCTTTGTTTAGTAATTTTTCAAGAATGACGTTTTCTTCAATTGATTGAAGGATATGTCTTCGATTAAATAATCCATCATATTTATCCTTGTTTGATCCAATTGTCCATTTTGAATCATGGATAAATAATCTCCATGCACTTTTAAGTTTAATATTCTGGTTTTGAATAAATGCTTTAACTTCGCGGAATAATCCAGGAACAGTATAGTATAATTCACCAAGCATGACATTAAACCCGTACTTTTTACCATTCTTCTCCATTTCAATAAATGGATCATATGTGATATCACAATAAAACTCGACATTTGGTTCTACTCTCCAATACCAATCTCGTGATTTGATTAATTCGTGATTATAAAACATCCCAGAATAAAATCGACACATTTTATGATATGATTCTAAATTCCCATATAAAATCCCTCGATCACCTTGTCTTGTAATATGTTCTTGTATTACATCACGATCTACATCCTTGGGGAAATCCCAAACTTCAGGCTCAATAAGTCCGAATTCAACTTTAGATTGGGTGTATTTTGATACTGTTTGTTTGAATTCTACTGTGAATTCCTCATCATTTAAGAAAACCCAGGGATAGTTGTACCATTGATTGAAATGTCGTTCCATGGATTGTATGGATGTGATTACGTCATTCACTTCTGAATTTCTTGCAAGCATGACTAATGCGGCATTTGCACGAGGCTGCTTAACATTTGGTATTTTACATCCATATTGGAATGGTTGGTCTATTCTCGATGATATTGATTGTTGGCTTATTTTTTGAGTGTCTCTAGAATTTTCTTTTAATACAAAGTTTGTCCAGAATGGATCTGGATTGTAGAATATATAATCTGGATTTATATATCGTATAATACATGTAGTTGTTAATAATATCACCACCCAAATGTTCACCGTAGATTTATACAACGGGAGTTTAAATTTAAGGATTTTTAATAGTAAATCGAGACCAGGTCGTCGAGGTTTCCTTGCATATAATGTAGGCTTCATATTTTCCTCTGCTTCACTGTCTGAATCATCCATGTAATTCAGAGGACTAAGGAACGGCGATAGTTGAATTTGATCTTGCTTCATTTTTTTCGTTCCTGCGTGTCTATTTTCCACATTTGCACAACTTCCCTGTGATTATTATCTTCTACAGTATATTTTTCCCTTTCACCCCTCTTCCTTGGTTTTTCTTATGGGTTCATCATTGGTCAAGGTTTTTTAATTTCACCACTATCACTATCACCACTTCCAAACAATAACAAAAATATTTTTTAACAATTTTTCTTTTTGCCCTACACACATGGGTCCAACCCTTAATTTTAAAATTACGGTTACAATTTATTAATAATACAAAACATACACAAGACCAAACGCACTGTTGCTATTGCTCTACTCCTTTTTAACAATGGCGTTTCTTAACAACGTTAAATCTTCATTTAATTCTTCTGGTTTTAATCCTTGCGGTCCCAGAAATTGTTTATTTGAGCCTCTAGTTTGAGGTTTATTGGGCACTTTCTCCACCAATATTAACGAAGCACCACCATCTTCATTTTGCATAATTAGATTATTCAACGTATCATAATCTTTATCACTTAGATTCGATTCATATCCACTACTCATACCTGTACTGACATGGTGGCCGTTACCTCCACTGCCAGCATTGGTTTTCCGGAAATTGGGAACGGTGGAATTACTGGCACTCGCTATACTTGAAGACATCTCATCGTTGGATGAATATCTCGTGGCATATAATCGTCTTCGCTTGCCGGAAGCAGAAGTGTATCCGTTATTATATCCGTTGGGACCTGTAGAAGATACGTTCCCCGCACCGCCGCCTGTTGCTCCATCTGATAAATCATCTGCTTCTCCTGTAGTGAACCTAGTTGAAATCTCTCGTTTTCTTAACGATCGTCTATCATTAAACCCGGAATCACCTAATGATGTAGGAATTGAAAGATTGTTTGACGACGATTCATTCCACAGATTCCCATTGACTAAATTCAACAACATCTTGTCTTCTTTAAGTTGCTTTATTTGTACTTCTAATTTATCATATAATTTCTCCTTGATTAATTTAATCATTTTATCATGATTGTCCTTGGCTCGGGCTATATCTTCATTATATTCAATTTCTATTCGTTTAACCTGGTATTCTTCCCATAATCGAAGTTTCGTCAATTCATAATCGCGAACTTCTTCTAAATTTATCCGATGATTCATAAATTCTTCATTATTGCCCTGTTGTAAAGTCGCAAGTTTTGTTTGAAGTTCATGAAGCAGATTTCGATAAAAGATATCACGATCGTTTCGAAACGTTAATTCAAGTTTATTTAATCGGGATGAGATTTGTTGTCTCTTCTTGTCTCGTTTGGTCAATGCTAGCCACATGTTAGTATGTATGTTTCAGTACTGGTTTAGAATATTTATACTTACAATCTGACATTAATCCGTTACGTTTTGGATCTTCCATAGTATATCAAGTGGACTTAGTAGTAAAGTGTTGGAATGTAAAAAGGGTTTAAGTTGTAAGGTGGTATATCACAGGCTCTGCTTTTAGAAAATCGGAACTTTCAAATTGGAGAGCCACTCGGTATTTTCTTTGAAACAAAACATCCGGGTAACTCTCTCGGTGGGATTGAGAAAAATGATGAGATTTATATGCAGGAGTGAATTGAGATTTATGATTTCGGAATTATGTACCCGGTTGACTCAGAATTGAACATTTTTTTTCTCCAGTTTATCCTATATAAGGTTGTGAAAAATCTTGGAAAGGAATACTATAACCAAGAGCTATACAGATATGACTAAAGTAACTGCGTTTGACTCCGTAAAGGACTTGCCATTTGCGTCTCATGAATTTGACACTACTCCTAAGTTTACAACCCCAATTAAATTCACATTAGAGAAAGATCCACTGCGTAAAGTTACATTATTCCCCATCCATGATCTGAGCCAAGTCCCAAGAAATTTAATCCAAGTGATTGAAAATGAATTTAATCATATTGTAGAAGAAGGATTAACTTATCCTCATCATAACCAGTTATACGGTGATGAATTTATCAAGTATTGGTTTACTCATTTCGTCGCTATTCTTATTGACGGAGATTCCATATCTTCATTGGAACAATTGCGTGAGACTGAATTGTCGGTGGAACAATGGCAGGAAATTGTCCTTGGGAATTTCTACATTAAACCAAATTATATAGGTCGTTGTTCTCATGTATGTAATGCTGGGTTTGTCGTGAATCATGAAAAGCGAGGGTTGGGGTTGGGGAAGGAATTGGGGAGGAAATATTTGGAAATTGCTCCACAATTGGGATATGTCTATTCGGTATTTAATCTCGTATTTGAAACGAATCTTGCTAGTTTAAAGATTTGGGATTCGTTGGGATTTGAAAGGATAGGGTATGTTAAGAACGTGGCGGTGTTGAAAGGTCATGATAAGTTAATTGGAGCTCATATGTTTGGTAAAGATTTGCAGTAGTATAGAAGTTTTTAGATACCTGGTAGCACTAGACATTGTCGCAGTTTTGTACGACCCCGACATTCCTACGACATTTTATTAGATGACAAAACAAAAATTTTTTTTTCCTTGCTATAAACAATTTGTTTACATTCCTAGAAATACTCTAACAGTATACAGTGTACACAATCTCTTTGCAGCCAACAACAACAACCCCCCTACCATGCCTGAATTTGATGACGTTTTACATTCGAACCAATATCGAACCAGTGGAGATTCCACTTCTTCACCCTTGGCTGAATTTAATAATCCGCCTAATGTCACCACATCTATATTAGATCGATATACTGTGCTTCTTAAAGATGGAGAAACCACGGCAACCATATATCCTATCCATACCCCCAGTGAACTCCCTCCTGGATTACTTGCCTTCCTATGTGATGAATTCAATATGGAGATTGAACGTGGGGATACTTTACCATTTTTCGATCCGTTACATATTGAACAATTTCAAACGTATTGGTTTCTGTCATTTGCTGGTGTTATGGTATTGGGAGACTCGCCCAGTTTGGAAGATGGTCCTCCTAGACAATGGGAGAAGGAATGTTTGGGGACTTTTTACGTGAAGCCGAATTTCCCTGGTCGTTGTTCTCATATTTGTTCCGGTCAGTTTTTAGTGAATGCTGGTATTAGAGGTAAGGGGATTGGTCGGACTTTAACTGATTGTTTTTTACAATGGGCTCCTAGGTTAGGATATAGTTATTGCATGTTGAATTTAGTGTTTGAAACCAATGTCGCAGCAAGAAAGCTCTGGGAGTCCCTAAATTTCAAACGAATTGGTCGGATTAAAAGCGCCGGGGTGTTGAAGGGTCATGAACACCCCGTAGATGCGGTGATTTACGGTCGTGATTTAGTAAGTGCATCTGATCCCACTGTGGGTGCGTATCGATTTGATAAGATTAAGTTTTATTTAGAAACGGGGAGATACCCCGCCATGGCTGATCGACTGGAGAAAAGTAGATTACGAAGTTCAGCAAGTCATTATAATTTACAAGATGGGAAATTATGGTTGAAAGGCCGGGAAGTCATTGGTGATCCGATCCGTCAATTACAAATATGTAGTGAGATGCATATGCAGAATCATGGTGGGATTAACAAAACTACTAGTTTAGTCACAGAAAAATATCACTGGGTGAGGATCAAAGACACGGTTGCCACCGCCATTAAAAACTGTCCCGAATGTCGTGATCCTACTCGTGAAGTAAGCATGGTTAAACGGGGTACGATACCTCGAAAGATTATACCTTCAAGTGTGACCCGTCCTCATCGCGTGAACAAGTATGCCAATCAATCGAGGAATATAATGAGGTCGAGACAAGCGCAGGATGAAGTGGAAGCTATGGTTGTAGCGGCAGCTCAACAATTACATCGTAATGATTTGTTGTCTCATGATTTGGGTGAATTGGATGATAATTTAATTGCTGTGGTTGAAGAAGCACAACGGAATCAACAACAAAGAATGAAGGAAAGACAGGGTGGTACGACTGGAAGTAGCAGTACCAATCGACAACATGTTCAAACGTATGCTGAAGTCGCTGCTGCTGCCGCCACGGCTGAAGATTACCAAGAGTATGATTATCATGATTATACGAATAAGCGAAGTGAAGAGGATGGTATACCAGTTGATCCTCGTGTTGGGTCCTATGAACATAATGGGAATGGCGATGAGATTGAAATTGCCCGTGCTTTAATTCAAGCTAATGAACATGAACAAGATGCCAAACCTCAGGAAGATTCAGAAACAAATATGTTTATAAAAGAAAATTAATAGAAAGTTAAATAATAAATGTAAATTCTTTTAAATATAAACTGTAACTAATAGTAATATCCTTTGATATCAACCCTATTTTTCCCCCGAAAGTTAAGGCTGAAAATCAAGCATATAATCTTTTAAATCAATCTCTATAAACAAAAAGCTAAAAGTCCACACCAATAACCATGGCCAAGATAGCCATTCTAATAAACAACCCATGTCTCATTTGTCTGAAATAAGCTGCTCTTTGATCAAAATCGACTTCTTCGTTAATCTCATTAGTTCTAGGCAAGGGATGCATTACACACATGTGTTGTTTAGCATGACTCAAAATCTTATTATCGACAATATACGTATCCTTCAATCTGAGGTATTGTTCCTTATCTTCAAATCTCTCTTCTTGGACACGAGTACAATACAATACATCTGATTTAGCAATGATTTCCTTGGTCAACACCTCGGATTCAAGTTTCAACATATTGTTCTGAATTAAAAATTGGCGGATATCTTCCGGAATGGCTAATTCTTTAGGTGACACTAATTGAACTCTGACGTTATAATGACGTAATAAATGACATAAGGAATGGACAGGTCTTCCATATTTCAAATCACCCATGAATGTCACGGTGATTCCATTGACTGTTCCTAATTCTTCTCTGATTGTGAATAAATCTAATAATGCTTGTGTTGGATGTTCTCTTGATCCATTACCGGCGTTGATGATTGGAACTGGTGAGTATTTAGCAGCAATATCGGCGGATTCACTAGATGGATGTCTTAAGACAATAGCGTCGGAATAACAAGCCAAGGTTCGGATGGTGTCTTGTAAGGATTCACCCTTTTTAACTGAGCTTGAAATTGAGTCCACGGCAACTACACGACCACCTAATCTTTGCATAGCGGCATCAAATGAAGTTGATGTTCTAGTAGATGGTTCATAAAACATGGTGGCTAAGACTCGACCTTGTAAAATATCTAAAACTCCTTGTCTTTCAACGGCAATTCTCATTTCTTGAGCAACAGCGAATAAAGCGTGTAAATCAGATCTAGTGATGTCCTTGACTGACAAAAGTGAGTTTCTTAAAAAGGTATTGTTGTTCTTGCGGATATAATCGTTAATAGCGGCGATTTCACCTAATGAAGAAGCAATGGATTGAGATACTAATTCAGACCCGATTCTTTCAAATTCTGGTTGTGGAGTAGCAAATGAAGTTTCTTTAAGTAAACTTGGACGACGAAGATCAGAAGTGAATGAAGCCAATCTTGATTTTTGACCAAGACTAGGTGATTGTGGAACAGTGATTGATGCAAATCTATTTCTTGGAATAACTTCATTCTTACCAATTGTACTATCAACCAATACTTTACCATCCAATACTGAGGTTTCACCATGTAAATTAACCCGTTCAATTGCTCCTCTTAATCTAAGTTTATTGATGAAATCAGGGTATGATACATTTTCCAGGGCGAATTCAGCAAATCTATCTAAATCAACGACAATTTCCGCATCTTGCTTTGGGAACTTGAATATGGAACATGGAGCATCATGGAACTTAGCAATTATATCCTTGATGGTTAATTTACCTTCAGCTACAGCAGACAACAACAATGGAATAGTTTCAGCAATACCTACACCGGCACTTATAGTTTTACCAGCAGCTTTAGCAACCAAATAAGGCAAAGCACCAATTGAGAAACAATCAATATCAGCCAAATTCTCCCACAAGTATTCTTGATCTTGTTTACTTGGTAAGAACCCATAATCTAATTCATCCCTGGATAAAAACAATGAAAGAACAGCAACATCACAAGTAACTGCCAACCCCTTGTTCTTTACCATCTTAATCAAATCTAAATCTTCCTTGGATGAAACACCAGTGATGTGAATACTTCTATTATGTAAAGAAGCCAATAATAAAACACTTGCTAAATCAGTAGTTTTGGCATCGGTGACAATTGGTTTAGTAGTTGGCCAATTGGTGAAATGAGCTGTGATTGCCGAAATATGAGAATTGGTTAAATCTTGAAATGGTAAGAATAATCCCCCAGCTAATTCAGCAGCGTCTGCAACAGCTTGTGCGTTTGAATCAGTAGCGGCTATAGACACGGAATAATCAGTATATGCACCGGACCCAGCAGCATCAATTGCGTTAACGAGTGATCCAAAATCAGTTACAGTTGCTCCTTGTTCCGTGAATGGCAAGTATGAGTTGAATGTAAACCCAGCAGCCAAGGCTTTCTTGGTGGTTGTTCCAAATTGATCAAATGAAGTAGTGAATGAAGAAATGTCAATTAAACCAGGTAATACAGCAGTACCATGAGAAGTCTGGGCATCTCTATTGGAAACTTCCAAGGGGATTTTTCTAGCCATGGCTTCCACTAATAATTTGGCACATTTAACATTGGTGACTAATGGAATAGCATAATCAACAGCCATACGACGAGATTCATAACCTTTGGACATGTAAGACGCAGGACGACGGAATCTGTTTGATGAAGGTAAATTAACATATAAATCAATCAAATTGTTGGCTAAATGTTGAGTTAAAGAATATTCTGATTTCTGGTCTTCTTCCTTTGACAAAACTTCTAAATAGTGCACTGGAATGTTATGTTCCTTGAGGAAATCAGCAGTACCTGCAGTAGCAAAGATCTTGAACCCCAATTCATGTAATTTAGCAATTGAAGGTAATAATTCTTGTTTTTCCTTGTAGGACCCAATTGAAAATAAGATATTCTTTTTAGGTAATTTAAATCCAGTGGAAATTAAAGATTTCAAATAAGCTTCATATTTATTTCTACCAAATGTAGCAACTTCACCAGTAGAGGCCATTTCAACACCAAGGACAGGATCAGCACCTGCTAATCTTGAGAATGAAAATTGTGGAACTTTAACAGCACAGTAATCTTCAGGTAATTTTTCTCCAGGGTATGGGACAACAGGCATATCCATGATTGCCTTGGTTGCCATTTCAATTAAATCTGTTCCAACTACTTTGGAAATGAATGGGAATGATCTGGAGGCACGGACATTACATTCAATAACCTTGATTTCATTGTCCTTAGCAATGAATTGGATGTTGTAAGGACCAGTTATATCTAAAGCTTTACCAATTTTAGCAGTAGCTTCCACGATTCTTCTAACAGTTTCAGGATCTAAATCTTGTGGAGGGACAATTAAAGTAGCATCACCAGAATGAACACCGGCATTTTCAACATGTTCAGAAACAACATGCATGATCATCTTACCATCTTTTGCAACTGCATCCATTTCAATTTCTTTAGCATTTTCAATATATTTGGTAATGACAACGGGATAATCTGGAGAAACATCAACTGCTTGAGATAAATATGAAGCCAAGTCATCTTTAGAGTAAACTGTATTCATGGCAGCACCAGACAAGACATATGAAGGACGAACAAGAACAGGATATGAAACTTTTTCAGCAAACTCTTCAGCTTCAGCAATTGAAGTCAATTCCTTCCATGCTGGTTGATCAACACCAATTTTATCCAACATTCTTGAAAACTTGTATCTATTTTCAGCTGAATCAATCATTTCTGGTGATGTTCCTAAAATCTTGACATTTTGACGATGTAATGGCAAGGCAATATTGTTTGAAGTTTGACCACCCATACTAATAATAACTCCTGAACTTTGTTCCAAATCATAAATATCCAATACTCTTTCCAAATTAATAGTTTCAAAATATAATCTGTCAGCTTCATCATAATCAGTAGATACAGTTTCTGGGTTATAATTAATCATAATTGTCTTTGTTCCTTGTTCACGTAATGTTCTAATTGCTCTAACTGCACACCAATCAAATTCAACTGAAGATCCAATTCTATAAACACCGGAACCTAATACAATAACCCCATGTTCATCAAATACAACATCAGAGCTATCAGCATTATAAGTGACATACAAGTAATTAGTGAAAGCTGGAAATTCAGCAGCAACTGTATCAATTTGTTTAACAAATGGGATTATACCATGTTCCTTTCTCAATCTACGTATAGACATTTCATTTGAATCAACAAACTTGGCAATTTGACGATCTTCAAACCCTAATTGTTTAGCTTGTTTCAATACTGACAAGGGTAAGTTTTCCTTTTGACCAAATGAACTAATCAATTCACCAAATTTAATTAAACCTTGTAATTTATTCAAAAACCATTTATCAATGTTTGTCAATTTCCACACTTTATCCACGGAATATCCATCACTCAAGGCATTGGCAATGGCAAATAATCTTTGATCTGATGGTGTTTGTAATTCTTGATCAATATCAATTGACATTAATGCTGCAGTGGAGTTGAACCCCAAGTTTTGATAATCTACTGATCTAATTGCCTTTTGAATTGCTTCTTCGAAAGTTCTACCAATTGACATGACTTCACCAACAGATTTCATAGATGAGGAAAGTAAAGCGGAAACTCTGGTAAACTTTTTCAAATCCCAACGTGGGATCTTGACAACAACATAATCCAAAGAAGGTTCAAAACATGAACATGTAGATTTAGTAACTGAGTTTTTAATTTCATTTAATGGAATGTTTAAACCTAATTTAGCAGCAGTATAAGCCAAGGGGTAACCTGTTGCCTTGGAAGCTAAAGCTGAAGAACGAGATAATCTAGCATTGACTTCAATAATACAATATTCTTTTGAAAAAGGATTTAAAGCATATTGAATGTTACATTCACCAACAACACCTAAATGTCTAATCACATTAACAGCAGTAGTTCTCAACATATTATAATCTTCATCAGACAATGTTTGAGAAGGAGCAACCACAATAGAATCACCAGTATGAATACCCAAGGGATCGAAATTTTCCATATTACAAACAGTAATACAATTATCAAAAGCATCACGAACAACTTCATATTCAACTTCCTTCCATCCTTTCATTGACCTTTCAACAAGAACTTGTGGTGATGTGGCAAATGCCTTGTTACATAAACTAACCAATTCTTCTTCATTATCTGCAAAACCAGATCCTAAACCACCTAAGGCAAAGGCAGCACGGATGATTAATGGGTATCCAATAGCATTTGCAGCTTCAATTGCTTCTTCAACGTTGTTAACAGCTTCTGATCTAGCACATTTCTCATCAATTTCATTCATGGCATTAGCAAACAATTCTCTGTCTTCAGTAGTAATAATTGTATCAATTGGAGTACCCAATACTTTAACTCCCAATGATTCAAATTCATCCTTCAAGGCAATACCCACACTCAAAGCAGTTTGACCTCCAAATGTACAATAAATCCCATCAGGACGTTCATGTTGAATAACTTTACGGACAAATTCAGGAGTAACAGGTAAAAAGTAAACCTTATCAGCTAAACCCTTTGATGTTTGAATAGTAGCAATGTTTGGATTAATTAAAACAGTGTAGATACCTTCTTCCTTTAAGGCTTTAATAGCTTGAGAACCAGAATAATCAAATTCACCAGCTTGTCCAATGGATAACCCACCTGAACCTAAAACTAAAACTTTCTTAACGTCAACTTTAGGATGAGCAGCTCTATTATCAGCAAGTAACCCACCTGGGAATTCAACTGGTTTGTAAACACCAGTATGATTGAAGTCAATAACCGATTGGATAAACACATCAAACAAGAATTCAGTATCTCTTGGACCTGGAGTTGATTCAGGATGGAATTGCACAGAAAAGAATGGTTTGGTTTCATGATAAACACCTTCATTTGATCCATCATTGGCATTAACAAACAATTCCTTCCAACCTGAAGCTAAAGTAGTAGTGTCAACTGCATAACCATGGTTTTGAGATGTGATATAACAACGACCAGAGATTGAGGAAGTACATGGAATATTGTGACCACGATTACCAAACTTCAATTTCAAAGTAGATGCACCTGAAGCTCTAGCCATTAATTGATGTCCTAAACAAATACCAAAAATTGGAGTCTTTCCTGAGTCCAACACCTTGGATAATCTGGCGACAGTATCATGCATGACTGCGGGATCACCAGGTCCATTTGAAATAAATAACCCATCGTATTCTTCAACTGTGAAGTCGTAATCCCAAGGAACAACCAATAATTCAACTCCTCTTCTTACAAAACATCTGATTTGATTATACTTCATCCCAACATCAACGGCAACAATTCTAATTGGTTTACCATTTTTACCTAATTTAGCACCGTCTTTAGGAGTATACAATACAGGTTTGTCAGTAGATACTTTAGCAACTAAGTTTTCAACATTTGGATCATAATATTCAGGAATTTCAAAAAATTGTTTCCAATTAGAATTAGACAAGATATCTTGAGACTTAAATTCACTCTTCAGTAAACATAATCTACCTAAAGTAGACCCCTTTTCTCTTAATCTCTTAGTGACAGCTCTAGTATCAACACCATAGATAGCAGGAATACCCTCCTTTTTCAACCATTGACCTAAACTCGACTTGGCCAAATAATGAGAATATTCTTCAGTATAATGAGCAACAACCAACCCAGCAATATGAATTCTATTACTTTCAAAATATTTAGGTAAACTAGGTAAATAATCATCATCCAATAATTTCAAATCAGGAACACCATAATTCCCAACTAAAGGGTAAGTAATAACTAAAATCTGCCCTTCGTAAGAAGGATCAGTGATGGATTCAGGATATCCAACCATACCAGTTTGGAAAACAACTTCACCGGCAGCAGCAACTTCAGCACCGAATGAATAACCCTGAATTGCAAACCCATCATGAGTTTCCAACGTCATTAATCTATCACCGGTAGATTCCATAGGTGGGGAGATTGGAGAAGATACAATTTGAACCATGTTTAATTGCCAACGATGTACTTTTAAATTTGGGGGAACGATTTAAAATATGCACTGTTTAAGAGAAGCTATGGTAAAGTTAGTATATTGCTTTGGTGTATGAAACTGGTTGTAAAACTGTGAGGAGACTTTTTTTTTCAGGCATCTCTGAAAACTCATCGCGGTTAATTCTAGAAATGAATTGCCTAATTGGATCAGCAGACAGTCTGAAGTTATCAAGTCATCTCGAAAGATCAGTTGTCAAACTGTCAAACGGTTGTAGATCTAGCAGGCACATTTACAAGATTGGCGTAATCTCTTTCTCAACAATTAACATTTCCAGTTCCAGATTTTAGATCAGAATCTATAGATGTAACATCCTTGATTCTGGTCGTGTTCCGCCCCGACATACCTTCTGGTTAAGTTAAGCTTGTAGTTGCAATTATACACGGGAATTGATAATTGTTGAGAAAGAGAGAGAAGGAGAAAGAGAGAAGAGAAGAAGAAAGAGAAAGAAATAAAATAAAATAATGAAAAATAGAAATTTTGTATGATGAAAAATTAACGTCCTTTTCAAAACTATTTATATTAGCCTTGCGTTTGAGATGAGAGTTAATTCCGAGGTGGGAAGAAAAAATTTTACTACACGTCATCAATCGTGCATACATAGTTAAGCGCGAAATACGAGATGGCGCATCATAAAAACGACACCCTCGAAACTGGATTTTTTCCGAGGGCGAGATTGAAAAAAAGAAAATTTTGCCGTTAAAAAACTTAAATTCTGTTAAACGGCATAAAAATAGAATAAAATAAGGCAGATTGGGTATTGTGATATTAGTTTAGCGATACAATGCTTGTGATGAGCAATCAAATTGAGAGAATCACAAAGGTAATAACTTACTAGTAAGGCGTTAGGCTTTTTTAGGGTTTAATACCTAGTATTAATTTGTAGAATCTCTGGATGTTTAATTAGGAATAAGTAATGTAGTGTTCCTCTTTTGAGTGTAGATCAGCTTGGTGAAAGGCTTCGAGATACGCTTACAGTGTTTTGCAAATTAATTCAAACCAGGCGACATTTTATTTTCATACCTTGGTTTGAAATTTCCGAGGGCTATTTTTTCATACCACGTGATGACATCACCTTGACATCTAATAATTCCGGCTTAGTTTGTTAGAGGATTTGTGGCCAGAAGGTATGAATTTATTTTTTCGCGTGGTTTGAAATTAAATGTCGCACTAGTTTGAAAAAAAATAATAAAGACTGTAATTTCTTAAAATTGCCAAGCTTTGACTTGAAATTTTTGATAATTTTTGAAAAAAATTGCACCCAAAAATTGCAAAAATTACACAACTTGTATGCAAGGTCTATGATTCATCTGTCAATACAATTTATTATTTCTCTAAATAAGATATTGGTAATAGCTACACATAGTATCTTAGATATATAAAGCAAAGAGAATACTAGTAAATAGATTTAACGAAACACATAAAGCTTGGGAGTCACCAGTTTCAGCAGCAAGAAGATTATCCCTTTGAACTAGTTTTGGGACTCTGTTCACTCTTGGACTGAGTGCTAGTTTTGGTAGGTATATTTCAAAAAAACAAATCAATTTCTAAAACCTTATTTTCATTGGTAGAGGTGTTACATGGGAAAAGAGAAACATGCTTCTTGCTGTGTCTCTTGATAAAATAACAATAATCATTCAATATAATTTGACGCAATTTTGGAAATCTTGTATTCCCCAATAATATATTTCTAATTTGCTTTATATCATCTTGAACTTCCTGGGAATCATCTCTTCGACATTCTACCTTCTCAATCCGATCAAATTCTTGCAAACCATACATCCTTTGAGCATCTTTCACATGAAAATCACTAACATTTAACTGTTGTAATGAACCTTGTTGATGTTTCAACATATCACCCATCTGTAATGTTCGAATACTTTCACCACCAATAATTCGTAAGTGTAAGGAATCCAATGAATTCGGTTTCAACTTGCTGAACAATAAATCGAATCTAATGTTTAGGGACTTCACGGAAAGTTGTTTTACATTTACCAATTTACAGAAAACCTGTTGCATTTCCGTTTCAAGATTGTCGGGATATTGATCTTTACCCCATATGTGTAGTTCAAGCGTGGTCAAATTCAGTAAATTGAAAATATCATGGAGTTTGCTAAAAATATTGTTGCGTTCGATACCATTCACAAATGCAATCACCAATGTTTGAATAGGTAAATGGTTAAGTCCAACCAGGAGAAGTTTATCCAACAGTTCTGCATTGTCACAAAAACCTTTAAAGCTTGTCAATTCACACACATGGGCAAGTGTCAGTAAATCTTCATAGCTTACACGATCTATAGCACCAACTAATTCTGTGATACATGGTAATTCAGACAATGCTGGAATAGTCACCCCGGGCCTAAGCTCGAATGTTGTAGTGTGATAATTTTGTTTGGACAAATATTGCACGTATCCTCCACCTATGCCCTCCTGTCTAATATCAATCCATGGATATAAAACCGGTATGTTATATAACCCAATACCCACATTGGTCCAACTGAACATCATGGTTTTGATAAGATTTCTATTGGGATTCTTATGGATCCAATCAACAGATCTGCATCGATTGACAATAGAGTATTTTGTATAGAATGGAGTGTAAGTGATGGGGGATATATGGATAACAGGGTCTAAAATACTAAAAATATAAATCGAATGATACAATTTGGCCATTCCTAAAGTGTATAGTCTTTTGTTAATGGTACAAATTTCACAGATGTGGATCTGATTAAAGTGACGTAAGACCTCAGTAACAATTTCATCTGGGAGCGACATCAACGTAAGTTTGGACAACTCAGCAGTGCTGGTTTCACCAACGGCTGTCATTTCGTGATCGACTTGTTGAAGTTACTACAATGCATACGTGTTATTTGTGTTACTTGTATAATTTATCGTTGCTATCTCTGGGGATATGTCGCAGATAATTGCATTTTGTCGCGACATATGGTTAGTGCAAATTTTGGCTAGTGCTTTTTTTTTTCTTTGTGAATCTTTAGATTTCGCAATATAAAAGCAGCTGCAAAAATCCAAAATCCAAAATTAAAATTTACAAATACTCACCACTTTCTTTTTCTCTTTTTCATTATAACTTTGCTATGACTCATAATAATTCATAAATAACAAGTATTACATATTGAAACATATTAGAACAATTGCTAACCTTTATTTCATAGGTCCACATTGATTTCAGCCAATTTGTTAAAATATTTGGTTCAGCGGTTAACATTATCACATTAATTAAGACTTTCATAATACAATTATCAAGTTTAGGAACAAGTGTATATCATATTGGAGATATGTAAAGGTTAGAATGAGTTTGGAATTGGTTCAATTGTTGGGATTTTGGTCTTTAGTTGGTTATTGGTTATTTTATGGATCTGTTTGTGATCGACAGATCTTGAAAGATGGAATATTGTGCGAGCATGAGGTTAGAGAGAAAACAAGAGAAGATCACCTTGACTTTCCTCATATTTACTAACTTTTAATTTAGAGACACATATCTGTTTGTGATCGACAGTTATTGAGGTGTTATTGTGCGAACATGAGGTTAGAGAGAGCAAATTTAGAAGATCACCTCGACTCTTCCTCATACTACTAACTTTTTAAATCTAGGAAATGTCTGATTTAAGTATATAGATTTTGTTATAAATTTTAATATTATATTTTGTTTTAGTTATAAATCATACTATCTTTGTAATCTAATACTACTATTCTCAATATATTTGTTGATTTTGGTATTGTTGCATATATAATTATATACCTCGGTTAAAAGCAAACTTATATGGTATAGTAACAACTTTATGTTCATATATACATTGGTTGTGATTACCTACTTTCAATAAACTATACTCTGAAGTTGGGTTTTCTTTTTCTGCATTTCCAAATAGTACGTAAATCCTTCAGCTCGCTGAGTTTGTAAATCTCACAAAACCTATTCAGCTTCTATATGAGAAGGTTTTATAACTTCGTACTGCATGTTTATTAGCTTATTTATTAATACATTTAGAAATGAATCTTCGAATCAGAGTTGAAAAACGGCTACAGTTTTAGTCATCCACTAGTAAATCAGGGTATCTATCTATATCTATCTCTATCAGAATATAAAAATTAAAGCAAGGCAATTGCCAACAATGAAATTAAAGAAACACCTAAAGTTTGTGCACCATTTGTAGTTTTAGTTTCAGCAGCAGTAGTTTCAGTTTCGGAAGAAGTTTCTGCTTTTGAACTGGTTTTGGAAGTGGTTTGTTCACTTTTAGTAGTTGCAGTAGTGGTTTGTTCAGTATTGGATTGACTAGTGGTAGAACTGGTAGTCTTTGAAGTAGTGGTAGTTTTGGAATTGGATTCAGATGAAGTTTCGTTTTCAGCAGCATTCACATCTGTTTCAATTGAGTTAGGAATAGCTGCGGCTTTGGTAGGAGTAGCTTTTGCAAAAGTACGGATAACAGTACCTCCACTGGTATAAGCGATAACCCAAGAACCAGTTTCAGATGCGGTAATACTAAGCGCATTTGCAGTTTCTGAACCGAAAGCTTGAGCTTCAAAAGTTCCTTCACCTTCACTTCCATAACTATCATCAGTTGCTGCACCTACATCTTCATCACCTTCAGTCTGAATTACTAAACCAGTTGGACCAATATCAACACCTAAGGCATTACCTGGACCTCCGACATAACCGGAAGGAATTGCACCTGCGGCAACAAGGGAAGAAAATTGAGCAGCGGCATTACAATATATCTTCTTTAAATTGGAAGGAGTAAGGTTATTAGCACCATATTCAGATTCAACTTCTCCTGAAACATTATCACAGTTGGTTGAACAATCACTCAATTGATTGAAAAATGTATCACCAAGACCACAAATACAATCGAGTACAGCTTGTGTTTCTAAATTACTATCACCCGGTTGACATTTCTCAACGGTATTTTGCATCTCGATACAACTTCCTGTACATGCACTAGTGTCTCTCTTGAATATATTTAATAAATGACTATCAGTTGCTGATGCCAAGGCAACAGATGCTAAAATTGCAGTAAGGAATTTCATAGTTGTTATTACTAGAAGAGAATCTACAAAGTTTTCAAAGTAGGCTTCTTTTCTACATATTTTATACTAGTTTTAACCAGTGGCTATTTTTAGATCGATAACCGCATAATTCCGAAATTAATTATTGCGAGAAAATTTTTTGCATTGATCTTCTCGAAAATTTGAAGACTGATGGTGTCCACTTTATTTATTTTTTTAGTCCTGTATATTATATGATTTTCCTGCAGATTGGTTTTCTGTCCTGTATATTGTTTTTCCGTCCTGTATATTATTCTGATTGGAGAACAATGGACGGAGATCCGCCCAATGTCCGTCCATTGTTTTCTCAATTCCGGAAATCCCGGAAATCCCGGAAATCCTGAATTTTTACGAACAATTTGCCCCTAAAAATTCCCAAAAATTCGAACCAGAAAAAAAAAAATTTTGTTCAACACTTTCTTTTCTAAAAGAGATTAGCTTTCACTATCCTTTATCATCTTTAACAACCCATATCAACTGAAATACATTCATTAATGTGTCAATCAATCAACATTTGACAAGGAACATCCATGCTATGAAGTAATGCTGCTTGTTTAGTGCTTTTAGAGTGGTTTTTTTGTTGGTTAAGTTGCCACCGGAGGATTGCCACGTGTTATGATTATGTTTACTTAAAATTGACATAAATACATTCAATAATGTATCAATCAATCAACATTTAACCAGGAACATCCATGCTATGAAGTAATGCTGCTTGGTTAGTGCTTTTAAGGTAGATTCTTTTGTTGGTTAGGTTGCTAGCGGATGATTGCCACTTGTTATGGTTTTGTTTACTTAAAAATGACATAAATACGTTCATTAATTTGTCAATCAATCAACATTTGACAAGGAACATCCATACTATGAAGTAATCCTGCTTGGTTAGTGCTTTTAAGGTAGATTCTTTTGTTGGTTAGGTTGCTAGCGGATGATTCCCACGTGTTATGGTTTTGTTTACTTAAAAATGTCATAACAAACATAAAATGATCTTCCATTTGAAGTTTGAATTGTGAGTATCAAAGCTTAATGGTAAACACATTTGGAATATTTGATGTTTGGCAGGTCTTACGTTGATTTTGTTCAGCATTTCACATGTTGTAAGTAATTCAAGGTAGAAATTGCTAAGATTAATTATTGTCGGTTGAGAAACAGCTATACCTAGGTGGCAGGGTCTGACATACGTGGAATAGTCTGCTCTGGTGTTTGGATTTCAGCTGATGACTCCTTGGGCAGCAATTGCATCGATGTTTATTCGGTTTAGGATGTCTTATTACAATTGATAAAAGTAATGGTGACATTTTGATAGTTAGAATAATAATAAACTAAATAATAGCATTAGTATCAATAAACTTCAAGTAAATAGTAGCATTAGTACGAGTAAACGTCCGTTGACATTAAGTAGAAAATTATTAAGTTGTATCATAAAGTAACTGTTAAGTAACTGTTAATCTCTGAAACTAATAACAACACAACCCCCTTTAGAAATAGGGAAACGTACCAACCATAGTTTACAAAGTGTTTATATTGAAAAAGAGTATAATTCTAGTATTTAACGATGTATATGAAAAGTATGTTTTTTTTGGAAGTTTTTTGGCAGTTTTTTACCAATAATATTGTAGACTTGGTCCAAACACAGTAAATGATAACTTCCTATTACATATTCTATTTCTTTACACTTTAAAGGGTTAATGCTCGATTCTCCAACCCCCAAGCTTTACTAAATCAAAATAGAAGCTTCTGTGTTCTTCTTGTATGTTGTTTAGACAACACTTTTCAAACTTCCCTCTCAGATCACCAACATGTGATATGCACATCTCGAAGAAAGGCCAAAACCAAGACTTACATATTCAATCTAAACGTAATCTTTTACTTGTAGAGCATTTTCTGACCAAATTACCGTTTACCCGTTCTATAAATCTATTAATTTATTTACAAATATATGGATTTTTAATTCGGTTTACGGCGCTTGCGAAATTCATTTAACAAGTCAGCTATCTTATCAGCTTCTTCAGCCAGTGGGGCTGCTTGCCGTTTTATTTCTACTAACCCTTTAATAGAATCGTCATACCTTTTCAAACTTTCAAGTGCTTCTTTGCTGAACCGTGTAACCTGAACAAGAGGTGCAACATAGCGGTCTACATACCCCAGAGTTTGGTGAACAATCACAGGTTCACGATTGGTGTTATCAGCGACTTCATGGTTCGAGGTATCTACACCCAGTAATAGCTCCTCGTCGAGCTCAACAACTCTGAGTTCATCCACTTGTTCGACAACTACCGGTATTTGAGGGTTAACCTCCTCAGACGAACTTGCGGGAGGTGTGACATTGTTATTTGTGACGCAAGCTTCTTCTATATCAACAGATTCTCGTTCGTTGTCTTCTACAGTACCAATGGTAAATTCTTCTAACCCCATTAATCTTTCACATAAGAATAAATGCTTACACCATATTCTGTTTTTGTTAAAGTCATCACATGTGCACGTACCAATACATTGGCGAATGGAAGCTTCATATTTTTTGGCAGGATCAGTAAATGATTTAAGTTTCATGGAATTATCCCCTTGACTTATTAGCATTTCCTTGGCACTCTCTATAGGAAGTTTCAAGGCTTCTTTCTTATTGTGTTCTTCTTCTTGTGAAACCGTCCTGACTTTCCATCCATTTTTGACACTCTGAATTGTGAATAGGTAACCATCATTAACATGTTCGTACAAAATAAACACCAATTGATCAGCACCTCGATTTGATCTATTATCCAAATAAGTCGATTTCAACACGTTATGAAAGGACTCGATGTAGTTGTTAGTGTCCGATCCAAGTAAGAAAGGACAGTAGGCTGTTAACCAATACTGTTTCTTGTTTAACCACCAACCAAAGTAATCTATCCACTTGGGAAGCTTTAACTCTTCTTGAACCATATTCTGGTACAATTTGATGTTGTAGTTCGCCTCTTCTTCAGTCTCACTACGCATGACCTGCAGAAATCCGATCAACAATACCTTAATGATTGCTTCATTTTTTTCACTGTTACCTGTCGTGACAAATTTTTGTGCATTTCTACGCAATGCTTGAAAGATATGGAAAGTACAGTACCGGACAGCTGGCTCTTCCAAAAAGTCGGGGTCCTCCATCAAATCTTTGAAATCATCAACCGTTGTGTCGGCATTTGGTTTTCTCCTAAGTGTTTTTCTCAAACTCTCCCTTATTGCGTTGGTCTCAGGAGCAGAACAGTCAATCATGTAGTGTTTAGGCTTAAAAGAAAACTTCTCCCGCAAATCCCTGAGAAAATAGAACAAAGGTTCCATTGCGTCCGAATTGGTCAAAAGGTAAGCCAACGGAATACCTCTTCCAGTAACCTCATCTCTCTTCAACAACGTAATCAAAACCGGCTTTTCAGTATCATCAGCAACTATATTATCAAGCATTCCACCGCGAAGTACGGAGTCACCCACCTTCAAGACTCTGCGGCATGTGTTGTATGTGCCATCTATATGGACCACATGTATATCTTTTTTAATCCAATGAATCTGAAGCTTCAGTAAAAAGTAAAAACCCCAATACACTTTCTCTCTTCCAATTATTCTAGTTTTGAGAACAGAGTACCCACCCTCATTTTTGATCTTATCTGACCAATGGGACAAACTTTCTATGATAGAACCCTCTGCAAACCTAAACAACTTTTTATTATACATTTGATAACGATAATTGTAATGAGCACTAGTTACACGGAAACCATCGTTCGTAAGAATGGGTCGTCCTTTGAATCCCTCTCTGGTGGCTTTCTTCTGTAGTTTATTTTTCACCATTGCCCAGGGCTCCAAGTTTGCTGCACATTTATTCAAAAATTCAGAAATTTCCGAAGGCATTCGAGTTCCAATGCCGGCCTTAGCATCAAAATAGGTGTGCCCCATGTGCTTCCACTTCCACGTGAAAGAATAGCGATTGTTTTTATCCTTTACATATGATAACAGGAATGGGCAATTACACGCCAACGAGGGCTGGGCTTGCCTATGACGAACACCATCTTTCAATCTCTGCCTGGGTTCCCTGTGCCTCGAACAAACCAATCGTATAGTATCATCACCATTCTTCCTCGTATTCTTACCATTTTTAGCCAAACTATGGAATATCGAGATATTTGAAAGATATTCTTGCCATTGCTCTTCTTCTAAATCTTCGGCTTCAAGTTGATCCAGGTCCAATTCATCAGGTAATGAATTGGGATACAACAACTTCTGTAACCTATAAGGGACAGCAATTTTATGGTTACAAATGGACTCCATAATGTCTCTACCGTTTGGGTGCTTAGATATGTAATTATATGAACTCTCCAAATCGGGATCCGATTCCGGGTTATTAAATGTATGCAAAAACTCCTTGTTGGTGTCTTTATGGTTCAAAAATGCAACAACCACAGGTTCCATTAGAAATTCTACTGCTTTTTGCTTAATAATATCGACTCCCAAATACGGATCTAAGTCTGACATTGTCATTTGTAATGTTTATTAGTGAAAGAAAAGAAAGAAGAAGTGGGAATTGTTGTAATTTCAAATTTGTCGAAAAAAAAAAAGGATCAAATCTGGATTTTACCAAGATGAAATTTAGGTCCATTTTATTGAAAATCTCATTCAATTTATATAATTATGTATTATACACCAATTTTCTTATCATAAACTTCTGCAACCCTAAAGGAATATACAACAGATTCACAAATGGAATCCATAACGAATTTACCATTAGGTAGTTCGAAAATATAAGAATATGATACCGTTCTGGGTTTCAAATGTTGACAAAAGCTGGTTGATCGTTAGTTTCACGTCTATTTATCATGTTAGAAACTACTGGTTGATCGTTAGTATCATGTCTATTTGTCTTTCAAATTTCAATAAAAAAATACGTACTCTAAAAGTTGCTAATTGGTTGTGAGTTTCATCATTAATTATGATCTTTAAGAATTGCTAGTTGGTGTTAGTATCATGTTTATTTAATGTTTTCAATTTCAAAACTTTTTTAAGAAAATACATACTTTAAAAACCGTTGATTGGTGGTTCAAAAGTTGATAAATTGACCAACCAGTGGTTCACAAACACGTGAACAACCCGTCAGTACTTTAAAATTTGCTAGTTGGTGTTAGTATCATGTTTATTTGTTGGTTTCAAGCTTTTAAAAAAATACATACTTTAAAAACCGCCGATTGGTGGTTCAAATTTTAAAAATTGACCAATCAGGGCCTCACATACACGTGAACAACCCATCAGTACTTTAAGAATTGCTAGTTGATGTTAGTATCATGTTTATTTATTGTTTTCAAATTCAAATCTGTTTTAAAAAAAATACATACTTTAAAAACCGTTGATTGGAGGTTCAAATTTTAAAAATTAACCAACCAGTGGTTCACAAACACGTGAACAACCCGTCAGTACTTTAAAATTTGCTAGTTGGTTGTTAGTATCATGTTTATTTGTTGGTTTCAAGATTTCTAAAAATACATACTTTAAAAACCGCCAATTGGTGGTTCAAAAGTTGATAAATTGACCAATCAGGGCCTCACGTACACGTGAACAACCCATTAGTACTTCAAGAATTGCTAGTTGGTTGTTAGTATCATGTTTATTTTTGTTTTCAATTTCAAATTTTTTTAAATACATACTTTAAAAACCGCCGATTGGTAGTTGAAACTATCAACAATTGGACAATCAGGGGTTCATGTGCAAGGGAACAACCCTTTAGTACTCTTATATCTGTTCTTTGCTTGTTAATTTTAGTTCTATTGATAATCTTTCCAATTTCTAATTTCTCTAAAAATTACGTACTCTAAAAACAGCTGTTTTGTCGCCGCAACGATTACAAATTGAGCAATTAGGTGTTCTTGTGCACTTGTGGAACCGTTGCCAGAATCTCTTCCACTGTTGAGGATGTATATTAGTCGGAGATTGATATTTGTAAAGAAGATTAGAGGAAGAAGAAATGGGAAAAAGGATTTGTTTTTGGTTTTGTTTTGGTTTTGGATTTGTTTTGGTTTCGCATCCGAGCATTTGTTTTGGTTTCGCATTTCATTGTTTCGTAAAAAAACCGACCGGAGGTCGGAGGTCGACGAGCGAGGCGGATTCGTGCATGGGCGTGCGAATGGGTTAAAAATAAATAAAGTGGACACTTATTTTTTTCGAAAATTTGGGCCGTTTGTCAAGTGGGGGGTTTTAACCGAGAGGTATTTTCCGTTTCATGTTTTACTAAGCGAGTTGGTGTTTATATCTGGCAGCATGCACTTGCATTCTATACGATTTCTGAGAATAATCAGCTCAGCATATGTTTGACGTTGTCTGATTAAATGCTTCTTTAAAGGAACCGCCTTGGCAAAATCGCATTGTTGATTTTGTATCACCAATTGCTGTCATCAACGTGTTGCGGAAAAAATTACCAGTCGTGAGACGGATAAACAATAGTGTGAAACAGGAATTCTCTCCACTGGCTTAGCGGGGAAACTTCCCAAACGAAAAAGACAATGAATATTCTTTGTTTACTTCTGCAACTAGGTGATATAAATTAGCAAGGCTCAGATACAAGCCATCGTAAATATGTAGCTGTAGGAGGGGCTATAAGGTTAAAAAAATCAGAACCAAATGGATGCGAAACGGTTGCCCACCACTAACGCAGATCAGTAATACTATACTTGGGACTAGATTTACCAGATTTTTGTTAATTGGACGCTTGTTTATTGGAATAACCAAATTGAACAATCGGTTTCCTATCGAATCAATGAAAGCTTACCGGCATCATTATATATCACTATCAGACGACATTCAATCTTAACTAACAAAATCCTCGGCTTTAATAATCACCCAAACGTTCTCGTGCCCTACAAATAATGAACAGTTTAGAATAGGGAATTTGGAGCTGTTGTTCTTTTATGAGGCTATGGCCACTCGTACTGTTAACAACAATAATAAAGTAAAGTATCGTGTGAGGTTGAATTTAGACCAACAGAGGTCATTATTAGGAAGTACAACCTTTTCCACAAACCCCAGTACCTGTTGACTTTTCCAGTTGATTGTGGTATTTAATTACTTCCTTTAAAACGAGCAACAACTTTACGCCCACCTACTTTGTGGTTACCAGTTGCTAAAAAGGTCTCTTTTCATAGTCGCGATAGATTGCGACTCAAATATGACTACGGAAATTATACAATAACATGTTGATTCGGACATAAGCGATAGTGGCTTTTGCAGTCATGAGATGATCCGATCCGCAGGGAGGCAATTGTAAACCTTTGTTTACCTTGAACTCGGATATAGGGGTGTTAAGAATGATTATTCAGCAGTTACATTTGTAAGCAACTGTTAAGTCCAAGGGTCATTACTAAGAGATATTTGTAATCAACTCATATCCTCTATCGAGTGTTTATTCCGATGTTATTATTTGTAACGGATTTAATATGCACCTTTCGGGGATATATTTGTAATCATCACAACTTATATGCAGGTATCACAGAAAAATTGTGGAGTAAATCCGACGCCTTTTGCTGCAAAAAATAATCAAGGGAATGAGATTTCACTGATGATGCCCTCAGCAGGGTTTGTCTATAAATATAACTGGCAATTTCCTCAATTATTACATTAATCTTTTTCTATCATCATACACTCAACACTAAATCCTCCTATTACAATGTCTCCTGTTTCAATCGCAATTATTGGTCTTCATGGTTCGTTAGGTCAGCCAATTACTGATGTCATCAATTCTGGTTTATTTGATGATAAAGTGAAATTCCCAATTAAAGCACTTACAAGAAAAGATGACATCCCTTCAAACGACAAGTTTCAATATATTAAAACTGAAATCAATTCAGAATCAGTTGATTACATTGCTTCAGAATTATCCGGGATTGATGTGATTGTGGAATTGGTTCCAGCTAGACCGGATTTGATTGCTACTTTAGAAAAAGTCGCTGAAAAAGTCAAACCTAAATTATACATTCCATCACAATTTGGTTGTGATCTTGACAAGGTTGGTAAAATTATCCCAGGGTTCGCCCCAGGAAAGATTCAACATTCGGATAACCTTCGTAGTTTTGGAATTAAAACAGTTGATATTGTTACTAATTTCTTTGCTCAACCAAATTCGTTCATGTACACAATTGTACAACATCTTGGTGTTGATCCTCAAGCAAACACTGTTGTTCAAATGGGTCCGGTGGAAACAAAGATTCCCTATACTACAGTAGAAGATATTGCTAAGTCTGTAATTGCTGTTGCTACTACTCCAATTGAGAAGCTTCCAAATAAACTCAAAATTAAATCTGATCTGATTACATACAGAGAATTTATTGAAAAATATGAATTGAATAATAATGTGAAATTAACAATTAAGGAAAGCTTAACTGTTGAAGAGGCCAATAAGAAATTAGAGGAAAAAATGAAACAATCAGGTGGATTCAACTATCAAGATCTTTTGTTTTATTTACATGTTGCTGGAGCTAATGATCTTGAGTATGATGATAAAGATTCCCAATTGATTAATCCAAATGAATCTATTTGGAAATGGCAAAAATATTAAGTTAGAAGTTTTCTAATTCATATTCGTTTTTATACACTTTACTCTGATTTCTACTTTGATCTAAATATATAATAAATTTATAAGCACAACTGTTCCTAAAAAAAGCGCAAGCATTCCGGAAATATTATAGATATAATGTATCTGCGTAGAAAAGCTTTTTTACGGAAATATTATAGATATAATGTATCTGCGTAGAAAAGCTTTTTTATTACACAGTATTAAAAACAACTTTATTTGCTTGACTTCTAGCAAGATAGGAGTTCACATATTCCAGGACAAAACAAAGCACCAGCTAAATAAGTCGAATCACGCCATTGATTGAATATATTGAAACATTGGAAGACATGTAGACGTATGCCCTAGTTATGTAAGATTGGCTTTTTACAATGTGGAGCACATCTTATTTTCCAAGAGTTCGAGTTGGTTAGAGCTATTTGCGTAAGTGAAGTAAATAATTATCTGGAGAATATAGAGAAAATCCGAGTTAAAGCGAGAATTGTTGCATGGTTAGTGTCTTACCCCTCTCATCAGCGGGATCTGAACTCCGCATCTGAAGCGCAGCACATGCCGAGGCAAGTTTTAAGTTCCTGTTTGAGACTTCAAGGGTAGATCCAGCACCCTTTCGTATAGCATCTTACAGTAGACTGCAGATCTTTTGAACAAAGCAACCAGTGAACTCTTTAAAAGATGTTGCGCAATCTTATTGTTTTTCCAAAATTACACAAAACCTAAAAAAATAATCATCACTAAGACCGATCATCTGATGTATTCTGCATCTTCATGCATGATTACACATATTTAAAGAAAACCTCATCATCGGCACAGAATACCGTTAGCCAGACTTCAGTTATATGTTTCCTACGTCATATCTTGCAATTATTCAACTATTGAACAAATCAAGCCATTTTGACCACTTTTGGACCCCAAATTATGTTCAATGAGATAGTCATTCGTAATTTGTATACCATGGAAGTTCAGAAATTCGATTGAATCCTGGGTGGTTCCTAAAATTTTAATTAACTTATCTAAAATTCGCTTAACCAATTGCGTGTTTCATGCTTATCTCTGAACTGTTCTAATTTTCAGAGATCATATAGGGTTCAAAATAATTTAAGCTTTGTGGAGGGTGTCCAACTAATCGGATATATTTTAATCCGAGAACAATCTCTTTGTTGCGAACACTAGTGCAAAGTCTCATGCGAGCACTTGAATTAGCCACGTTTTCATGCACCTCAACCTCTAGATCGGACCATCATGGCAACGAAACACTTCGATAGCAGCCCAACGTCTGATGAGAATATTTTTCATTCGTTAAATCATGCCATACATCGCAAATTCAGCCATCGGCAAGCATCGCCGAACAAGGTATCTCATATATTTTCCGAAAGGAGTAAAGCTCACACCGATTCCAGCTTCCTTTGTTCGAGAAAAAATCTCTATGCCAAGAAAACAAACCCCAAAACCGTTTCGAGATCTAATTACTTTGTTTCTGGAAAGACTCGGAGAACTTGCGATGCAAAAGGGTTTTTTTTTTCTTGGCCCAGATTTGATCTTGATGCGGTTGCAGTTACACATTGCTATTGTCTACTAATCACAAAACCGGATAAGGGCGTTTCCTTCGAATGAGTTAATCCCGTTTTTCTTGTCTAAAGTGTGTTGGGCAATTGAACTTCGTAAATTGTGGAATTTTAGCCTTCTAACTTAATCCCTTATTTAATGCATCTCATCTTAATTCTTTAGACAGATTTTTTTGATGCTATCCGTATTCTAATATTTTTGCATCCAGAATTTTCTGGAAGGCAATTTAACAGAATATCCTCATTGCAAGTATAATTAGCATGGCATAATCAGGCATAAAGTAATTAAATACGGCGTGTAGACCTGGTTATCCGAGAAAAGCCTTTTAATTTTTCAACCTCGGTATTATATCCGAATGCACGGTTTTAAAAAATCATCTTACCTTAAAAAAACTGCATGCCTTGAAAATATTATTTTTCAGCTTGGACGTTTCTTTTATCTTAGATCTTCCAAAGCCCATTGTTGTACATTTCCATGCGGCATGGACAAGAAAAATATGAGAATATTTTTTTGCCCCTAAAATAAATTTATGCAAAATGCGGGAGAGGCTGGGGTTATGTTGAATGATGCAAAGTTTAATTAGGGTCATTCGCAGCTTAATTTAGCAAATGGAGGGCTATTTACGCGTTTTATATTGCTGGAAGGCGACCAGTACGGCATTGGCTATTATCATATGTTCTTTCTAGAAGACCTATACGCCCTAACCTTTAGATTCTACAGAATGGAAAAACTATCAGTTAATAATATATTACTCTATAAACACCAAAACACCAAAAAAGCAAAAATCTATATATGAAAATACCAATAAATATCTAAGTAAACTTGTGATACTTTCTTTGATCTATAATTTCATCGATAACTCTACCAATCTCTCGTAAGCCTCCCTTCATGGGTTTATCAAAAGTATAATCGAACCCACATTGCTTATACATTCTTAAATCTCTAGCTGAAGTCAAAGTTGTAACAGCAATAACTCCCCAATCGTTAAACTTATTGTTATATCTCATATGTTGAACCAACTCAATTCCATTCACTTTAGGCATCTCTATATCGAGAAATACAACATCGAATGTAGTTGAATCAACCAATGCTTTAACTTGAGTAGAGTCAGTGATCGGTGTTATTTCAGCACGAGGATAGATCTTGAGAAGCACACGATTCAAAATCTTTAAATTGATAAGATTATCATCAACAAGAAGAAACTTGTATGGAGTAAAGTTTGGAATCACCAAGTTTAATATGGATTTAGAAGGAAAGTAAGTTTCCAAATTAGGTGATGGAAACGAGTCATATGGAGTTAATGGTGTATAGTCTGTACGTGGGGTATAGCTGTGATAATCATTTTCATCTTCAGATTCGGAACTACTATCAGATTTATCAGACGATACATCAATTGATAATCTTGGCTTGATAGTAAAGTAATCTGTTGCAGGTAAGGAGCAAATGTGTGTAATGGGTGATGTTGATGGTGAGACTGGAACGTCGTTGGATATAAAGGGTATTTGTTGGAATGGGTTACTGAATTCTGCAGCGAACATTGTAGTTTGAATTAATTTAAAAGAAGGTTTTATGTATATAAGTTGTAGTAATACTAACAATTAATTGTTATACAAGTGAATGTGTATCAACTATATTAAGTGATGGAACATATACATCGAATTGAATCAAGGAATTTGTCCCTGTATTTATATAACGTTTGTTTCATGTTGATCTTTACCCGTTTTCCTGCAAAAAAATATTTTTTGCCCTGAAGAATATATGCAGAAATTCTTATTCAAGGCAAAAAAAAAGGCGGCTTTGGAATTTATCTTTGTGGATTATATCCGGTTCCCATGGAAATTTCAAAAATATAAACATCTTGGTTATTTTTTAAGACCAGAAAATATTATTTTATATGTTCAAGAAAAACTTTCACTTGCAGAATTGTTTCATCTTTGTGATCTTGGAATTTCCTTGTTTCTAAGAGGGGTAAAGGGACTAATATGGTTGACATGGGGAGTATCGAGGAACTACAACGAGTTAAGGAGACGGACATTGTCATACTGTACATCTTCGATATCCAGGAAATTAATTTCCATTAGCAAGAGCTGTTCAATGGTGCGAAAAAAAGTCCGAAGGGCATTGGAAAACGCCGAATATGCAAGATTCGGGAAACATACGGTAAGCGTCCGGAACAAAATATAGAAGGGCTTTGTAGCGGGATATGCAGCGGAATACAAAAAAGTCAGGTGCTCACCTATGGCGTTTCTACCTTCTTCATGTTGAACGGTCTTTGACTAGATATTGGGCGTTATTGGAAGGGCATTATGATCTATGGGCGTTATTGGAGAGGGCATCGGGAATATGGGCGATGTGCACTGGTTGCTACTAACAATTTGCAACGCACTGTCGAACATGCATCGGCATTACAATATCACATGGGGCCGATGAGTTATATAACCGCTAGTTTGCGCTTGCAGTTGCGTGTTTTCATGCACCCTTTAGCAAACTATATGTAACCAATTTCTGTTTTTGCAAGGTTATGTACTACCAAAGTTAGCACTTTCCTATGATATTTCGGCGAAATAACTGATGTCAATATAATTCTAAACCTTATACGATGATTTAGTTTCCTAAAAGACAAAAATGGACAATTATCCGAATTGACGCAAAAAACGTTGTTAGTTTCATTATATTTTTACCGTAACTACCCCCTTCGCTGCGCGTCTGAAATTTTCAATGTAAGAATTTTATATTTAGATAAGAACTAAAAACGTATATACAAGGGGTACCGCGTAAATCACGGATTTGTGACTCTATTCATTGTTTTCGTTTTGAGCAATCTCTCCCATCAATCGAATACATTGATCAATATTTTCACCGTTTGGGGCACATACCGGGACAATTTTCCACTGTGGCTGCGACAGTTCTAGATAGTTTTTCAAAGCAACATAATTTTGCCCTTCATTGCTCAAATCTGCCTTTGTAGCAACAATTAGCACCTTTTTATTTTCCATTCTCTTTTCACCAACTTCATCTATCAACGTTTGTAAATCAGCTACTGGATCTGATGACTCGAGTGAAACTACAAAAACAAGTCCACCTGAACGTTCTATATGTCTAAGGAAATCAAGTCCCATTCCCTTGTTGTCAGATGCACCTTTGATAATCCCAGGGATGTCAGCTACTGTGAATGGATCTTTGTCTATAGTAGTAAAGATGGTCCCCACGGTAGGTTGCAATGTAGTGAATTCCCAATGTCCTACACGCGGGCGTGCTCTTGAAATTGCTCGGAGTAAAGTAGATTTCCCGGCGTTAGGAAGTCCAACTAATCCTAAATCAGCAATTAATTTTAATTCAAAGAGAAAGAATGATGTAAGTCCAGGACGACCAACTTTACAAAATCGAGGATTACGAACTTCATGATTTAAGAAATGCATATTCCCCATTCCTCCACGACCTCCCTTGAGTAAAAGTACTGGCTTTTTGGTAACTTCGTTACAGTCTATTCCTAATAATGGGAATTTATCCTCTTGCATCTCTCCACTGATTATTTCTTGGTCGAATTTAGTTACTTGTTTGTTTAAGTTATTAAAGAAATCTCGCTGACGAAAGTATTCTTCATCATATTGACTGTATATCCATCCTTCTCCAGGGATGTAACCCTTTCTAAACATTTGAATATTATGTAACTCATCACATTTGAGTTGGATATATACATCATCAATGACATCACCTTCACGTCTTCTCACATAGTGTTTTAATTCTGCTGGATCAGGAATCCATCGAATAACTGTACCTACAGGAACTTCCACAATGATATCGTCACCATGTTTTCCATCTAATTGATCTCCTTTACCTGGTGTACCATCACGAGCTATATATGTTTTCTTGATTCGATTCAAACTAGTGATCAGATCAACTACCGATATATATATATTACCACCCTCACCACCATCACCACCATTAGGAGGACCTACTGGACGATTCGAATCTCTGGAAAAGGAAACACATCCATTACCACCTTTACCACTAGTTAACCTAACCATTTTCAAATCAACGAATTTTCTAGCATGGCCCTCGACACGAGCTGCACGTTGAGCAAGCTGGGCCTGGGACGAGGAATAGAATACATGATGAGTATGATGAGAATTTCCTGAAAAGTAATCGGCAATTGAAATAATACGTTCAGAAATTAAATCTGGGGTGAGGGGTTTGTCTTGGGGAATTTTAGCATATTTTACTGATGTAGTTTTATTGGAGTGGGTGCGGGAAGGGTATGCCTTTGAAGGTGGATCTGTGTGAATAAGATAGGATGTTCGGGCTACATCTTGTTGGGGTTCAACGTATACTTCAAATAGCCGTGCTGCCTGTGAGAAGTGGCGTATCCTTCGTATCATTGTATGTATGGTGAATATGTGAAGAAGATATTGGTTTCCAAGAAGTTTTTTCTCTAGTATAAGCGATGCAACCTTATTTTCTAATGTATAGAAAGTTGCAAAAAACTGCGATAATTCTTCGATAAGAGAAAACGCAAGTAAGAGGCTAAATTTCCTTGGGATATTACCTTCCTGCTCAAAGCTTGAAGAATTATGAAATGTTTGTCTAGTTAATATTCACTGAATAGAATTTTTAGTGAAACTATTTTCTTAACTCAGCATTTCATTAATATTAGTTAAAAATTGGTTCAGTTATTTTGATATAAAGTATTTCAGTACCTTGAACTTAGACCTAGTCAGCTGAAGAATAACTCAAGAACTAAAAAACACTTGGTAAGCACCTTATTGATGTGTTATAAACTGCTGTCTAACAAGAATGTTTTGGTAGAGATCACGTGAAGCTCATCTTAATTTTTTTTAAATCTTGATTTTTCTTTATATTCTCCAACAAGTTATACCCAATCCTAAATAATCAACCATAAAACATGTCATTTTCTGATCTTGGAGTAGCCAAATGGCTCAGTGAATCCTTGAGAGCCATGAAGATCCATCAGCCAACACCTATTCAAACCGCATGTATTCCTGCAATCCTAAAAGGACATGACTGTATAGGAGGAGCCAAGACAGGTTCAGGTAAAACCATTGCATTTGCAGCACCCATGCTTACTGACTGGTCCGCTGATCCTCGAGGAATATTTGGATTGATTCTTACTCCTACACGTGAACTTGCCTTGCAAATTGCAGAACAATTTGCTGCATTAGGTAGTAACATGAATGTTAAAGTTTGTGTTGTTGTTGGTGGTGAAGATATTGTTAGTCAGGCACTTGCATTACAACGTAATCCACATTTTGTGATTGCTACCCCGGGAAGATTGGCTGACCATGTGTTGAACAGTGGAGAAGAAACTGTTCTGGGGTTAAAAAGAGTGAAGTATTTAGTGTTGGATGAAGCAGATCGATTATTGAGTAATAGTTTTAGTAGTGATTTAGAGAGGTGTTTTAAAGTGATCCCACTGAGTGAAAATAGACAAACTTTACTATTCACAGCAACTGTTACAGATGCGGTCAGAGCATTGAAAGATGCTCCTACAAAGGAAGGAAAATTACCCGTGTTTATGCATCAAGTGGAAACTGTCGATAATGTCGCTATTCCAAATTCACTTTCGATAAAATATGTTTTTGTTCCATCATATGTGAAAGAAGCTTATCTTCATACCATTCTTCTGCTTGAACAATACAAGGAGAAAACAGCCGTGATATTTGTTAATCGAACAACCACAGCAGAAGTACTTTGTCGAGCGTTACGTAAGCTTGAATTCCGAGTTGCATCACTTCATTCACAAATGAAGCAAACTGAAAGAATTAATTCACTTCATAGATTCAAAGCAGGTGCTGCTCGTATCCTTATTGCTACCGATGTTGCTTCCAGAGGGTTAGATATCCCTAGTGTGGAACTTGTTGTGAATTTCGATATTCCTGCCGATGCCGATGATTTCATTCATCGAGTAGGTAGAACTGCAAGAGCAGGACGTAAGGGAGATGCAGTATCAATTGTAGGTGAAAAAGACGTGGAAAGAATCCATGCCATTGAAGAGCGGATTGGAAAGACCATGGAGTTGTTGGAAGGTGTTGATGATGAACGAGTAATTAAAGAAAGTTTAAGCATAGTTTCGACTTCGAAGCGAGAGGCAATGATGGAGATGGATAAACAAGGATTTGGTGAACGAAGAAAAATAAATAAGAAGAAGCAAGAAGGAAAGACTGCAAGACCTAGAAAAGTATAGAATTAATTTATAGACTTACCCTAATAAAAAAGCATAAACTGATACTTCCACTTATAAATTGTCTTAGTTAGAAGTATGCATAGTTTGCGAATACACAATTGTGCTATCTCTTCTGCAATATCATTATTTCGAGATATCTCTTGCGCTGTCTATATTTATTCTATAAAGTACATCATATATCATTATACACTCAAACAAGTGCAACACCATTTTAACCATGAATTAAATACTCCTCCACTAACAAACTTAAATTAACCCCCATAAGTACAATAATAACTCCAGTGAACGCCACCATACTCCAAAAATTATTAAATCCAAAATTATCAATTTTGGCCTTGGCATACCTTTCAATAGTCACAAAATAATTGATTCCAGAAATCACCAATGTAACTAGGGCAAGTATGAGTAATAAATATGCTAATACAGTTGATAAATCCGATCGGGGTAATTTTTTAGGGGTATCTAATCTAAAATTCAATAGTATTACTAATGAAGTTAAGAATAAGGAAATTGCAAATCGTATGAATGTGAGACACGTTCGTTCCAGTTGGAGTCCATCTCTCGGTTCCGATGTTGATACTTTCATGATTAGGTTGTAAGGGAAGTTAGATTGGATTATGCTTGGTTGTGGCAGGAGAGACTCTAGTGTAACTTGACGTGTGGTTGTGCTCATCCGACGCAGAGGAAGTGGAGGATCAGACCCCAAATCTACAGGTGCGTACGATTGGATCATTTGACTCATGGTGTTAAGGAGGGGTTGGTTGTGGGTAGCAAGTTACAAACTGTTTTTTTCCCCGTCTGAAATTCTTTATTTTGCAGTCTGTTCTTACGCCACAGAACTTTATCAAAGCAACTGTAGCTTAAATTTTCTGTCTTCAATGTCGATTATGGACTGAATATGCGATTGAGTCTGTGTTCTTTATATGAAGTTCTTACTACATACTATTTGATGCAGTCTTCAATGAAATAATCATTGTCAACAGTGGTATCAGTTAGAAGTTAAAATGTCTTCTTCACAGAAAGTGTATTGATATACACGGATAACTATATATTTATATAAATTGTATCAGTTCGGTCATCTTCATTATAACTTGGTTCACTGTTGTAATTGCATGGGGATTCATCTGAAATTGCAAGATAAAATTCACAATATCTTACAACGAAGCCATTCATATCCTTGTACCGCCGTTAACTAAGTTTCCAATTGACACATTACCATCTCCATTAAAATACCTATACACCTGTATACCAGCTACAAACACAACTAACATCACGACTACTAAGCCACAAAGAGCCAAAAGATATAATAGTTCTAACAAATAAACTAAACGGGGTAATTGAATCTAGTAGTTGTGGATACTGTTAAGTATAAGCTGATAAGCAACGGCTACAGTA
>NSGQ01000005.1:432425-523902 GCA_003676035.1 Spathaspora sp. JA1 | reverse complement strand
AGGAAAGATCTATATAACTATATGAGAAGTGCAAATTTTTCTCCTTATGTAGGCGACACGCCGTCATTCTGGGCTACGTTCTAACATTTACTCACATATAAAACATGTCGTCCTGGCACGTGATAAATGTCGCCACGATCAATGTCTCCATTACTTGAATATTCTTGACAAAAATATAACTATGCTAGACAACAGAACAAAGCTACAAATGCACTAATATCTATATAAAGTTGGTTATATAACATCTAGATTATACGCTATACATTGCTATATATGTCATTTACAAACCCTGTTGTAATCTCTCCCCAATTTTCTTTGAAGCAAAAGACAAGGCATTAAAAATACCCTTTTCACTAATATCAATATTCTTTAAATTAACATCATAATGAGCAGTAGGTGGATTTGTCACTCTTGAAACAATAGTGGCTGGATCATATTCAATTATAATTCCATCATCTATAGTTTCATCAATTGCCAAACTAACCATATCGTATTTCTCCCCAATGGTTTGTTTATCAATTGTATTATCTAACAAGATACTTATAGCATCAAATAAATTACTCAAAGTAGAATAAATCAAACATTCATTTTCATTAATTTTGGCCACAAGAACTAATATAACGTCATTGGTTTGCTTATAACAGATTAAATGATTGTCATAAAGTAAAATGTCTTGATTAAGTTTATTAATTTTTGTAAATAACGATTTTTCAAATTTAATTTGTGATTGAGAATTATCAAATGTTGAAGTTGAAGCTTCTTGGTCTAACGGAGATTGAGGATAATACTTGCTGAAGATTCGATTACCTTCATTGTCTAATATTAGAACAGCAGAAATTGTATATAAGGAAATATTTAATGACATTCTTAACTCCTGGTAGAAACAGTGGTAATTCCTTTTCAACACCGTGTTGACTGAGATTTGAGTGTCACAACAAAAAAAACTTGAACAAAAAAGTCGTTTATTTTATATGCAGGAAAGCCGGTTTTTATTTGACGACATCTTCTTTTTTTGTGTTTTAAATTAAAGTTTTGTATTATGGCTGCGAAAGTTATACTATATAAATTATTTAACTAAATTAATAACAAATTCATGAATTTTCTTATGAGTTGGGTTTGCCAAATAAAATTCTTGATGAATTGGATCATCAACATTTAAACTTTTCCATCCAAATATAAAATTAATAATCAAGGCAATAATTAAACCACCAGCCACAATTAATGGACCAATTGAATTATCCAAATGTTTATTTGAACGTTCTAAAATAATTGTTCTTCTTCTCATGAAAATATAATAACCCCAAACTCCACTGAATAAAGTAAGACCAAAGTAAAAGTATGCTAAAAAGTTGGATAATCCTTCAAAATTAGATTTCATAGTAGAAGAATAAATTATAAATGTTAATGAAGATAATAAAGTTGTAACATGTAACCATCTATTAAATGTTCTTTCATTAGCTAACCAAACTTTAGGTTCGATTTTAATTGGTCCCATATTTTTAATCCATTCATTTGGTTTAGATACTCCAAATGGTAATTCAACTTCTTCTTCTTCTGAATCAACATTAAGTAATTTAGAAGGAATATGTAATAATCTAGTTAATGGACCTGGTTTAACAAGATCTGAATCTTCTTCATCTTCAAAATCAGAAGATTGATCATCGGTAGTTAACCCAGTACCAAATCTAACTGGTTCTGGTCTTTCCTCAATAGTTTCAATTTGTTGCAGCTGTTGCAGTTGTTGAGGTGGTGGAGTTTCAAACAGTTCATCGTCTTCCTTAGTTGAATACAACATGGATCCAGAAAATGAAGCTGAACGAGGTTGGAAATTTGAAGTATTATTCTTAAGAATCATGGATTTGAATTTAGACAAGTTATCTTCGTCAGTTAAAGTAGCAATATTACTGCTACTACTTCCAACTGTAGGGATTCTTGGAATATCATCATGGTTAACCAAATCAGATTCTAATTCGTTAAACCACATTGGAATATTATCCAATTTATCATCTTCTAAAAACAAACTAGCAACACCATGAATGAATTTGGAGAAATTAGGAATTTCTTTAATTAAATAACTAGAATTAATCAATTCATTAATCCATTGTAATTTCTTGAAATTCTTAATTGAACTCTTTTTAATTTTAATTTCCATAGTGGAAAATGGGAATTTGTTAAATTCACCTTTACGTAAAAATTGTTGAGGATTCTTGGCATTATCTAAATCCAATCTATGCCATTGTTGAGGATCTCTTATTGGTAATTGAGAATCAAATGAATCTTCCCTAATAAATGTCAAGTTTGTATCAATAATAATACGAATCTTGTCATCTCCAGGAATTTGGAAAGCAGTTCTATTATAAGTTGTTCTTAAAACTGGTTGTAAAGAATGTTCATTAATAAAATCAAGTAATGTCTTGACTGGTTCTTCCCCATTAAGTTTAACTAATTTCTTGGGGATTTTCTTATTAATAAGGAAATCATTAATATACTTTTGTCTAAGTTCGATTTTTTCATCCATATGGAAATTTGAATTGACATCAAATTGTTTTCTTTCCAAGGAAATCTTGGGTTTGTCACTTAATTTCCCAATCCACTTAACTCGAAGTGTAGAAGAATTGTTTAATTTTGTAAGTTTATGGTTATACAAATCAAAATGTTCGTTATCAAAATAAAGACAAGTGATAGTTTGGTCATTATTTCCATGTTCATCTTCTTCATCCTCGTCTTCGTCTTCATCTTCACTATTGTTGTTACCACCAAGACCGGCTTTATAAATCAACACAGGTAAATGTCTTAAAATTGTAGTTTTAACTTCCATAAGGTTATCTCTATGAATCCAAAATTTAAACAGTTGGAATTCACCACTTAAAGCTCCATCGTTAAATGAACTTAATTTACTTAAAGATTGATCAACTTCATAATTATCTCTTAAAAATTGAAACAAAGTACCAACTTTATACAACAAAGGAGAATAATCTTCAGAATGGAATGGTAATTTCTTTAATCTAACATTAAGTAATGCCTTAACCAGATAATTTGGATGTAATCTATCATGTTTTTTAACAATTTTAATAAATCCAGTATAATTCAATCGTTGAAAATGTTCCAAAAGTTGTGCTTGTTCTAAAATTGAATCTAATTTACTGGAAAATGATGGGACATTGAAATCGTCTTTGGTTGATTCAGTTAAACTTTGTAAATGATTCAATTCATCATTTAATTCATCAAATTTTTCATGTTGGAAACCAAAAACTTGCTCTAAATTTTCATCCAAAGCACTAACAAATGTTTGTTCGTCTTTATCAGTCCAATTGTTCTTAAGAATTACTCCTTCTTTAAGTAATTTCTTTAAATGGTTGTATTTAATATAATGTTGTTTCCAAGGTTGGTAAATTTCTCGGTCTAATTTGGTACCAAATAACATCTTCTGTGGGTGTTGCTCGTTACTAACTACTTCTGCTGGTTCTGTTGGTGCTGTTGTTGGCGATACTGACATAATTGGGGGTTTTTTCGGGATTTAATTAATAAAAATTTAAGAAAAGTATTTGAGATTAAAACAGATTACTTTATTATATAACTGTCGACTTTTTCTCAAAAATAAAAAAAAAACTAATCACTATGTTCTGGTTCCTTTTTTTTTTCTTTGCTTAAATTCTAATTTGCTTGTCGTTGTTCCACACGTTTATCGGTTAATCCTTAATAAAATTATGAACAAACAAGAACAATCAATCAAATGCTAAACCTTGTAAAAATAATTTGAAATTAATAATACTTGGGATGCTCCTTTAGATTCAGGTATGTAGTATATCTACTTAAATCAAGTATAAAGAAACAGGGGTTTAAACTACGGGAAAAGAAAAACAAGATGGGACGGGCGGGATGCGTTTTATATATCAACAATTGTATTGCCACCCCTTCTCCCCATCGGGAAATTTATTTACTACTTATGTTCCCAATTCTTAAGCCAATATGCATCTATTGACTATAATTATACTGAATGGAAAAAAGAGTGAAAAAATAATTTATTATATGTGACCTTTATTGTCAATTTTGTGTATTCGGTACATATCTCAACTTTTTGACATTGTACAAAATATATGCAAGATGCAAACATTGGTGATCTTATCCATTGCAATCTCTAACAGAAGATGTTTCATGCTATTTTTTAATCAATTGAAGGGAAGGGACAAGCAAAATGTAGAATGTTTTAAATTGAAAAAACTTAAAAAAAGAAATCAGACAAGCCATCTCTCGCCCCAATGTCGCGAACAAAAAATAATAATTTTATATTAGAAAAACGTGTCCCTTGTTATTTAAGAATGGTTGGTCCAGCCATATTTTTATGTGCTTCTGATGTTTTGTGACATGAAAATTTGTTCTGCCGTTTGCATAGAAGATCGTTTTAACGAATAGAAACAGATGGGAATCTTACCGAGGTATCGTTCCGATGTGTTTACTTTAGCAAGCGTGTTGTGCTCGTGCGTGCCTATTACCATTGATCATCGATTTAGAAGTTTGTTTTACAAGGCAGACAACTGCGTTAATAGTCAATTGGAATTTGATCTCATCGATTTTGGACATGTTACACCATTGTCATGAATATCCGACTTTAAATGTTTCTCTTTCATCATCCCTGACATGATCACATTTCATGTCGCAAAAATTTCAAGTAAATAAAACAAACCAATTACATGACGCACGACATACGTAAAATTATTTTTTGGCCTTATGCATTCTTTTATTTTAATTATTTATTTTTGGGATTCTTCAATTAAATAATTAAGGTACCACGTGGGCGCTCTGCGACAGTACGTAGAATTCTTCGTAGAAACAGTGGGGGAGAGTCCTTCTAACAAACAATCCTGAATGTCAAAATATGCAAAGAAACGTACAACGAGTCAGAAATCAGTAATCTACAATTAACAACGGGGATATTATTTTTATCACGCCAGGGTGGGTTGCTTGGCCCCGGTCTTGGCATGAGGTGAATCTTTCTGTTTTTTTTTCCAATCGTTCGTAAATATTAAATTAATTCAAAAAAATATTTTTTTGTTTTTGCTTCTTGTTCTTCTATGAGCGTTTTGTGGCATTACATGAGAAATGCAGTTTTTGCTATTCATTTTTAGCATACAAAACAGAACAAGGGTAATTGTTGAGGCATATTTCGAAAATCCTCACACGACACGTTGCCTAATATATTAATGCCGAAGTAAGTATTTTACCCTAACAAAGGGCTAAGCCCATATGGAAACTCAAAATTGTTAATGTCTTACGAGCTCTATTTTTGAATCTATATGTATTTCTATTGTTCTTTTTGATCCAGCAAGATCTGTATTGTTGATTCTAGTAGTTTATTATTAGAAATTCAAGAAGGTGGAAACTTTATTGTGTTCAAGTTGTTGATCCATTCTAATATGTGATTGTTAAAGTTTTTGCAAAAAATGTGAAAAATTTAAACCAAATTCTTTTAAGAAACATTGAATTAGGTTAGACATACGAGAACATACTAAAATCTTTGTAACGTGTTGCAAAAATTTTAAGGAAGATTCGTATAATTTTGTTTCTTTACTGAGCCCATCCCTCACAATGTTCATCCTCATAACGTCTGGTAATCGATATTACCAAGTAATAAATTGTGGTAAGAAAACACGACCTGTTGGCCCTACAAAGTCAAACTACATCTTCCTCTATTCGGACCTGACATGAAAGGACTACTTGATACAGGCTAACAAAATATTAATTGGAGGTAATACAAGCGGCTGTTCATAGGCATTTACTGCGAAAATCTAAAAATTTACTATGTAGCTAATTAAGCTCTATTATGGAATTTCTTTGTACGACAACAATATCAATCGCATTTGTCCAAGTAAGCTACAGCAGAACTTGCGTTTAAACGGCGGTAGCCACTCGAAGTTGAGATTTGTGAATATCATTACATTTCCAAAGATATCCCCAACGGTCCTAGTTAAATAAATGTAGTTTTTGAGATTTTGCTGAGATTTCGGAGGTTCCACAACGGGCTGTGGTAACATTATCCCACACACAAACAAATGTAGTCGTTAAGCTATTTGAAGCTTAAAATAGATTGAGCCGAAACAGCGATCCTCAATCTCCAAGGTTTTTAGCTTTTCAATTGTGGAGATCGGAAATCTCTCAGTTTACTACCTTCGATTTCTCAACCGTGCAACCCAGAAAAAAAAAGTAACCAGCATGGAAAAAGCTGTTAGCGGAAGATACCAGTAAATTTCAATGTGTTAATTAAATATAAATCACAATGTTATATGATTCAAATATAGAAAACCCATTAGCTTTTAGACGACTGTATGGTCGATATAACCACAACGAGAGCTTCACCAACAATCCTATACAACCTATTGATCCTGAAACAACAACCGCCAAGCCGGTGCCGATAATCAGATCCTCCAACATATTTCAATTCATACTTCAATACTTGCATTATATATACATACATTTATCTTCATACTTTCATAGACCACCAATAGAAGAGAGTCAACAGGATGAAATGCTCCTGTATCCGGAACTAGTAATCTCCCGATCTACCCCCACCCCGCTGGTTAGTAATTCCGACATTGAGATTATTGCTGTCAATACAAATATCACGGAACAGCCGACTAAACAATACAACAGTATATTAATTGATGAAAGTGAACAAGAAGAAATAAACACTTCAAATTTTCAACCTAGTCCACCTCACAATGTTTTACAAGATTTAGTACTTAATAGGTTACGTCAACATCAACAAGAATATAGCAAGAATCAACCCGAATCACAATATGGAACGGATATATCGATTGCGAAATCAAAACCAAGAAGGACGGCTACAACAACAACTTCCTCCAAACGCATCCTTCCTCCTTATGAATCTACCATTTTAGATATAACCATGCCATATCAAACCACTACTTCATACGATGACGCATATAAGAAATCAATTTTGAAATATTATCTCCCCACCAAACCAATCTCAATAGCGTCTTATTCAATCCTAGACAATTTCATATCTGAATTTTACATCGATCGAATTTCAAATTACTATAAAACAACTCAGGATAAACTCCAAGAAATAATCACCACCCAACGACTTCTGGAATCAGTATCACCTATAACACCACTAGATTCCGATCAATTAGCCCATGTATACAATGCTTGGAGGTCAAGTAACCCTCATCAGTTATTTGCCAGTAATTATCAAATTGAAATGATGGCCAAAGATTTACAAACATTACAAGATGGTCGTTGGTTAAACGACAATGTCATTGATTATTATCTTAATTTAATTATGAAGGATTATCCCAAGGTTTTCGCATGGACAACTCATTTTTATACTACTTTGGAAACTAAAGGGTACAAGGGGGTTGAACGATGGGCTAAACGAAAGAAATTAAATTCATTTGATAAAGATTTGATTTTAGTACCGGTGAATATTTCCAGAACTCATTGGGCATTAGCCGTGATTGACAATCTAAAAAATAGAATTACATACTATGATTCATTAGACAGTCAAAGTATCGGAAACACTAGTGCCGTAAAGAATTTAAACCAATATATGAAATTAGAAGCCAATAGGTTGGGAGTTGATAAACAAGTTGACTATGAATTAATATCACATTTTAAAAACACTCCTCAACAAAACAATGGGTCAGATTGTGGAGTATTTACTTGTACAGCTGCGAAATTTCTTGCTCAAGGTAAAAACTTAAGTTATCGACAAAAAGATATGAAGATAATTAGAAGAAGAATGACGTTTGAAATCATAAATAATCATTTATTAGAAGATACCTAAAAATGAAGAAGATTTGGTTTTGGAAACAGTCTGAGCAAGTTCATTAACTTGTTTTTCATAGTCAATAATCTTGCCATTTGAAGTTTCAATCTTGTTTACCAAATAATCAATTCGATTATTTAATTTACCTCCAGGTATGCTTGAAATCTGGACCAATTCAGTTTGTAATTTTTGAATCTTGTCTTGTTCAAGTTTAGTTAAACTCTTGAGATAATTGGTTTCATATAATTTCCAAATATATAAATCTTTAATAATATTCTGGAATGCCGCCTTAAATAACGGTCTACCTGTAGTTATTTCCTTCAATACTCCCTTGTCACGTTTCAATGCAAGTAAATCATATTTTTCCAATGTAGATAAAGTATCTATAGTATCAGCCGAAGTAGTAGAACTAAACAAGGGCAGTTTAATTAAATCGTTATATTCAATAACATCAGAATTGGATAACATCTTCATAAGTAGCCAAACTTGAGCTGACGTCCAAGTATGATCTCCTTGTTCAATCTTATGACTTTCCAAAAAGAAACTGGTGATTAATTCCGATGCTTGATTAATCATTTCAATAATTGCAACATTTGGAGTTTCTCCTGATTTAACTCGTCTTACAAATGCTTGTAAATCCAACATTCTTCCACCAATAGGCTCAATACAATTGTCAATTGAAGTAGTTCTATTTTGATCTAATTTTAATTGATCACATACATATTGTTTTGAACTTGTCATTGAAGCATCTGAAAGGGAAATATCTTTAAATACTTGATTAGGCAATGCTTCAGCTAAATGCTGTAAACTTCCGACATCAGCAGTCAGAAAAATAACATGAGCAAGGTTATTTTGTACAAGTTGTGACCCCCAATCGGCAATCATGGGGAACACGAAATCATTAGAAGCAGTGTCTGCTTTACGAGCAAATTTAGTGACAACAATTATTGGTTTTGATTCAGGATGTTGTTGTAAGAAATCTTCTTGATTTAAAATATCCAATTTCGAACCTTCGGGTTTATTTCGGTTGATTCGTTCAATACTTTTAACATATTTGGTATATTCTTGATCAGTAATGTTTCTAATTGCCAGAATACTCAACAGAAACATCCCCTTAACTCGAGCTTCTTTACTTTCACTTAATCCTGATTTCTGTCCAGTTAATCCTTGAATTCCTAAATCTATAAATTGAGATAAATTATTTGTCCAAGTAAATACGGGGAAATAACCCAATTGAGAAGCCAGTTTTTGAAACAAAGTACTATCAGACCGGGCTTTGGCCAATTGATCACATTCAATTAATAAAACTCGTTGATTTAATTTATCATCCTTATGTAATGTATGTTCAAGAATAAATTCTTCCTTACCGGAACCAGGTGGACCTTTAACTATGATAAATGTATTTGTATTTTCTTTAATCCATAATCTTACTTGTTTCGATTTCTCAATTCGCTCAAACCAGAATGAATTATCCATTGGAGCTTCACTCTTGGTTTTTGGTTCAACATCAAGATCATCTTCGCTCTTGGTAGAAGTTGTATAATAGTCATAATTACTCGTTATCCAATCGCGGACTGAACTATATGTAACATACAACACTTTATACCATCTAGCTTTATCATTACTATGATTAATCTTATATTCAATAAACCATTGTCTTATGGGATCGAAAATAAGTACGGCAGCGGTAGCTAATAGTGCTAAAATGATTGGCATAGCAATCCTAGTATGATTCACTACAAAATCAGTTAAATAATTGACTCGCTTTATAGGAATATACGTTAAATGCACGGTAGTTCCATTGAATGTCAATCCATTGATACAATTTTTGGCAATTATCGCCGATCTAACTGATCGAAACAAAACCTTGGTGGGTTCATTTGCAGTTACAATTATATCGTTGATGACACCATACCTTCTAAATAAAACATACAATTCCTCTTCAGTTAAACTACCAGTGACAGCAAGTTTAGCACTGGGGAATCGTTTCAAATCTTCAATCCAAGGGGTACCTTTAACATCAAACACTCGAACTCCAGGGTTCCACCAACTAGCTAATTTCAGAACACCATGGTCAACTTCAACATTTTTCTTTACTGTGGTTATGAAATTACTAGTGGCGATATCTGGGGGTAATTTATACTTTATAAATACTCCATCATCCCGTCTAATTGGAACAACATCAGTGATTTCCACTTCAGCAGGTAAGGGAGATGAAAGTGATGTGACTTTATCTTTCAAATTGGTTGGACTGATATTTACTGGGAATAACCAAAAGAAATATCGCGATATAGGTCCACGTTTGGACCAGGGATAAACATTGTCATAGTATAATAAAATCTCCTGTTTAGTTTTGTCTATTACACCCGTGGTGCTTGCCGATTGGTCTGATTTTGTTGTGTCTGCTTGTTGTTTCAATTGGGATATATCAGCGTAATTACGAACAAATGATGTGAGAATGGGTGTCCTGATACAATTGTAGCTCATACGAGCACAATTGAGTGGTTTTAGTGTTAACATTGGTGTATAATTTATAATGAGCCCGGAAGGGAAGAGAACGGCAAAACTGAAAAATAATAAAATGATGTGATGTGATAATTGAGCAACCTAAAATTGTGGGGGGCAATTAGACGACCTAGGTTTAAAAAAGTGGTCTACTAGTTTGCGACAATTAAAAGGTACAAAATTTGAGATGTGGAAACGGAAGCAACAATTCTAGAGCATTAAGCGGATAGACTTCTTAGAATTAGAACCGTCACTTAACACTTTCTGGAATCTAGTAAATTACTGGATCTTGTTATTATCACAGTTTTATTTCTTATTCATAGATACTTATTTGAAATTACTAGTCGCTGACATTTTGGACAAGCGGCTACAGTACATTTATTTCCAGTTTCGTATGCTAAGCATATGTAAAACTGGAAATAAATGCACAGTAGCCGCATGTAGAATCTCAGTGACTAGTATTAATTTCAAATAGCTAATTATCGATGTTTAAATAATAAAAGTGTGATAATAACAAGATGTATCAAACTAATTATCAACCAATAACAAAAGTCATTAGTCTCTTCTCCCATAGCGTATCTTATCTTTTTAGTGATACTGTAAAGAGAAGAAGCCAAATTAGTCGTGAACAGTTAGTTCTAGGCTTCGCTTTGAATCATTATACCACGGAGGAAAAGGTATAAGGATCTTCGAAGAGGCCAACATAAGAGACCTTACATTAGATATTATGAATAATATATGTATATTGAATATACCTTATGGACTAGTTGTTAAAGAAGAGATGAAACTGTTGGAAAGAAAACAAAAAAATTTTTTACAGTGAGAAAAGTGTAAACTCCTTACAAAAATCCGGGTAATATTAAATGTTAGGGATGATTTCTATATATTAAATACATGCAAAATTACAAAATTTAAGTGCCTGTTAATCCATTGCAGCAGTAATCATATCGTCAGAAGTCTTGACAAAATCACTAGTTCTTAATGATCTTACAGGCAATGCATCATTTTCATCTCGATTTAATTTGCCACTCTTGTAATTATAATTCTCTTTAATATATTCTCGAACTGGTAAAATGGCAGCTTCACGACACAATTCCCGTAAATCGGACCCACTGAAATTTTGAGTATGTTTTACGACATAATCTAAATCAAACCCAGAATCTAAATTAGCATCATCTAACATCTTGGTTAAAATTGCTTTACGTTGTATATAATTTGGTTTTTCAATTGCAAATGTCTTGGGTAATCTTCTTAAAAATGCTTCATCAATATCATGTTTCCTATTTGTAGCTCCCAACACCATAATTTGCCCATTTGATTTCAATCCATCCCAAAGTGTCATAAATTCTGCCTTGAGTAATGCACTTACTTCATGATCGTTACTTGAACGGTCTCTTAAAAATGAATCAATTTCATCAATAAATATAATACATGGTTGTAATTTATTAGCTAATGAAAATATAGCATCGACTATTTTATTAGATTCTCCATACCATTTATCCATTATTGTAGACATTCTAATCAGAAGGAAAAATGCCCCACTTTCTTTAGCAATGGCTTTAGCCAACATGGTTTTCCCACATCCAGGAGGACCATAGAATAATACCCCCTTTGGAGATTGAATTAAACTCAGATGGGTGGAGAATAAATCTGGTTCAGTCAAGGGAAGAATAATTGCTTCTCGTAATTCATCAATTATATCTTGTAAACCTCCAACATCGTTAAAACTAACTGAAATATCATCAGGGGTAACTAAACAATTAAGTAACGATTTTTCATATTGATTGAATGATATATCTTTAAGATGTGGATTAGAAGTTTGAATTTTTTTCAATATGCCCGTTCCTTTCTTTTCATTTTCCTTATTCTTAATTGACGAATTATCTATATATTCAGTAATTAAAGTGTTGACAATATAATACACGGAAAGTCCTGCACCTGCTAATATAAACAAATCAGTAACAAGCTTTAAATCTAGTCTAAATTTCCCCATCTCTTTTGTTCTATCTATTGAATGATCACAATTGAATTTATGGTCACAAGTTTGAGCTTTTTTTAAAAGGATCATACCGAGGTTGCCACAGAAAAATTTAGAATTACCAGTATGCAGGAAATATGCTATCTATAATTTAGTAAGTATAACAAAGGAGAAATTACAGGAGATTTATCTGACTCTGAGGTAGGAATTGTTTTAAATGACTTGTTCATGAGTAAGTTTACTAAACCTATTTATATGTGTATCTTACGGAAGATCTACTATATACTAATAAGAACTGTCTTGCAATCTGTTCCCTGTGTTTTAGTTTTGCAACCAGCACAAGATATACGTTGCATTTAAAGAAACTTGGTTTGGTCCTTTATAGTACCATTTGTATCATAGATACAGAAGTAAATCATATGCCGTTTTGAATCCGAATTCGCTATATCTCTACATTGTTTACCGAACATATCATGTTTATTAGTTCTCCTAGGAAGTATTACTATATAGGTTTTTCTTGAACAACTCTAAATCTACTTGGTATTTAACCCTTCCATACACCCAGTCCTTGATGTTCAATATATGCCAATGGATCATCTGAATTACCTGAATTCAAATGTTCCCAACCAGGATTCATACATTGCACAGGCATAACCATAGTATCTCCAATTACAAATGGAAGTTGCATACCTGAAATAGTTTCATAATCGATAACATTTTCATAGTTGTTAAAATCAGATTGAAGCATATTATTCATGTGTTTAAACACGTAATCGGTGAAAATCCCAGGACCGGTCCAATTCAAGACATTATCGGAACTAGATTCCATAATTGTATCTAATTCTCCCCGTTTCTCTCTTCTTAAAGTTATTTCGGTAATTTTACTTATAAGTTCAGCAAGCATGGGATGTCCCTTTTTAACAGCAATAGTCCAGGTATTAAACTGGAGTCTACGAGCATAAGCGTAAGTTCTCCAATCAGTCACATCAGATTCAATACCCACTATAAGTCCAAGATCAAGTGGTTTGTTCAAGTACAGAGGTTGTTCCGATAACCAACTATTAATAGGTTTCAATAACTTGGTATCGATATCGGCATACATCCCACCATAAGCAAATAAAAGTAAAAGTCTTGAAAAATCGCACTTGAGGATAGTAAGTGGCATGATATTATAAGCATGAACAAGTTCGGGAATATCAGCGTATAATTCAGCAACCAAGGCATCACATTCAGCATTGGTCTTTACATGATATTCATATTCGGGACTGTTGTAGAGCCATGTTTGGTGATATTCCTTGAAATTTTCGGGGAATTCAGGATGACCAAGTCCGACTTTCCACATTTGCCATAATTGTTTGGGAATAGGTTGTTTTGGATCATATGGGAAAACTTTGCTTAATTGCTGAAGAATGTATGTATTGTGGGGAAGTTTTGATGGATTAGATGGTTGGAAGTTGACTCCTGTTTCTCTATAGTATATATTAGATTCTAACTCACGAAGTAATTGTTCCTTTGGTGAGCTAGAACTTGAGAAGGATGATAGGAAATAAAAGGAAATAATGATAGTAGCTAATAAAAGTAACCCCTTTTGGAAGTATCTGTGGACCATATATCCTATTCTATCAGACCACTCAAGCATCATGCTTCGGTGTCTGCGGTTAAAGATAGTACTCATGGTGAATATCTAATTAATGTTGAATTATAAAATAAAATTAACAAAGAAGACACCCTGAAAAGTTTTATTATCTATCAAGTTTCTAGGGAGAGTATTCATTATATATAGTGAAAAGTGGAGAGGATCCCACTTTGCTCATTTTAATTTTGCATTTACGAATGAAAGTTATTAGCTGTCCTTTAGAACAATGAAGGGTCTCCCTAGTCAAGATATAGCAATAAAAAATATCGATCCTTTTCCAATATAAGTTTTTATTTTTACGAACGCAAGGCAATTTAATTTAAATTAATGTGGTTTTTGTCCCCACTCTAATTTAGAAAGAAGAAAATTTTACGAGAAAATTACAAAGGGTTTAGTTTTTTAGATCTGTCTTTGTTTGACATTGTTACACAGAGATTTTGTGGATCATAGAACAACATATATAACAAGCTTGGCTCCTGCTGTACAGGTAAGGAAAGACATTTATGGAAAGCTCAGTAATGAAAACTCTTCATCTCGTACCAATCTGTGGGGTACGAATTAAAAACTCAGTAATTTCCACCCTGTCAAATTTTAATTTTTCCCCATTGTGATATTTTTTTGCAACTACGAAATGAATATTTTTCTATGAGAAAGGCGGGACCCCCCCCTATTACAGCAGGGTCTAGATCTGGAATCTAACCCGCAAGTTTGCTATGTTTTCTTTAAATAGCACTTAAATCGGATAAACGTTGTCTATTACCATAAAGAAAATGAAATAGAAATACTTGAATAATACTTCAAGATAACGGACAATCATAGTTAATCTCCGTTACCAGTCAATGTATATTGGAAAATGTCTAGGAATTTTATTCATTCATACTTTCAACTAGAATTTGCTGTTCATCAAATTTACTAATTTTAGAATCTCACAAGAAGAATATAGCGTTAAGCCACACTTTTCTTGAATCTATATAAAGTTGTTCTGGTTAGCTCTCTGTGCTATTCGAAAACGCAGGATAAACAAAGCACGTTATCATCCGGAGAGCAACCATAATTTTCAGTCCAGTGCATGCAGTTTCTTCAATGGTAGATCTTTAATTTTATTGATACAACACATTTTTAGTTTTACCTTACAGGTCACATAATATCCTTTTCACTCCAAGACTGAATTTACTGAGCTTAATTCTTACTTTTTCTCCATAAAAACCAACAAAATCATCCTTGGTTTCATAAGGTATTCCATTTATTTACTATGTATCGTCAACCAATGACAGAACAACTCTCAGCTTGGCTTCTTGAACTTAAATTTACTACTTTTTCTATCCAAATTTCTTTCATAGTTAAAAAAGTTTAACTTCTTCCACCCTAAACCTCGCAAGTGTTTCCTCATCAGAAATTACTCTTTAATATTTTCTAATTAAATAGTACAGAGCTATCGTAAATAGCAATCAGAAAACTACCAATATTAATGCATTAATCAAGTTGTACTTTTGGGTTTGAACTTATTAGCAACGAAGAATGAACAGAACAAATAACTTTTAACTTTTGGTTTCGCAACTTTCACTTGTGCCTCACAATGTAAAATCAAATGAAGGGATAACTTTTGCTATTTGGTTAACACCGGCCTTGTATATAGTCATTCTTTACTTGTCATAGTCAAGGTTTATAGAACATTTTTTGCAATCTCACAAAAAATCTGCAACCAAAACAATGGCCCGAAAAAAAAATTAATGTATACCGATTCGAGATGACCTTCACGACACTAACAAATATGTCAAGGAGAGGCGAGGAAGAAGATGATTCAAGACACGGAATCAGACTTCCCGGATCAATATTAGACCGAATCAATCAATCAGGGGCTGCCGATGATGATGATGATCGTTTCACCAAGTTTGAAAATAAGACCAAGGGTAAGAAACGGAAGGAAACGATGAGTCGAAAAGACAAGAGGAAACAAGAACGTGAATTAAAGAAACAGAAACGAAGCAAGAAGAAACAACCGGTGAAAACTGAAAAGTCCAGCAAGGATCCATTGGAAGAATTAAGAAAGTTGAAAGAAAAGAAGTCTGTGAAGAAGACAGAAGAGGATCCAATGGAAGCATTAAGAAAACTTAAAGAATCCAAGAAGGGGAAAAAGACCGTTGATGGATTCAAGATTGTTCGTGAAGAGGATCTCGAAGACGATGATGACATATCTGACTTTGATGAGGACTTAGAAGAGGAAGATCCAATGGAAGCATTAAGGAAACTTAAACAGTCTAAGGGAAAAAGTACGGATGATGGATATAAGATTGTCCGTGAAGAAGACCTTGAAGAAGATGACGATATATCTGACTTTGATGAGGAAGAGGAGGAAGAAGAGGAAGAAGATCCAATGGAAGCACTTCGTAGATTGAAAGAAGCAAAGGGTAAGAAAGGTACTTCCGAAGTGAGGATAGTAAAGGAAGATGATTTAGATGATGATATATCTGATTTTGATGAAGAGTTCGAAGAAGAAGAAGAAGAAGAAGAAGAAGAAGAAGAAGACGAAGAAGAAGAAGAGGACCCCATGGAAGCTCTTCGTAAGTTAAAGGAAGCAAAAGGAAAGAAAGGTACTTCAGAGGTTAGAATAGTCAAAGAAGATGATTTGGATGATGATGTATCTGATGAAGACGACTTCGAAGGATTTGACGAAGAAGAAGAGGAAGAGCTGGAGGAAGACGAAGAAGAGGTGGAAGATCCACTTGCAAAATTGAAAGCTTTGAAAGAAGCCAAGAAGAAATCAGAACCAAAAGCAGAACCTCAACCACTCGAGGCTTATTCTCGTGATGATGATGATATGGATTATTATGCGAAGAAACTTGGACTTAAGAATGGTAAAAAGTCAAAACTTACCAAGATTGACGATGATGATGTCATTGGTGGACTTTTAGATGGGCTTGATTTTGACTTTGAGTCTGAACAAGAACAGGAAGAAGAAGTAGAAGAAGAAGAAGATTTTGTTAGTTCAGGAGATTCCGAAGAAGAAAAAGAAAGAGAAAATCCATATGTAGCTCCCGGAGCTAACGAAAGATATGTGCCCCCAGCATTACGACGTAAAATGGAACAAGAATCAACAGTTGTATCTCAAGAAGTTATACAACTTCGTAAATCCATCAAAGGTCCATTGAATAAATTATCCGAAGCAAACATCAATACAATTATTAACGATATAAATTCATTATTTTTATCCCACCCTAGGCATACATTGAATGAAGAAATAACAAATATTGTCTTGGATAGTATTGTTCAACAAGCGAGATTACTTGATAATTTTGTCTATCTTCATGCATGTGTTATTGTTGCCCTTTATCGACTTCAAGGGGTTGAATTTGGAGCATATTTCATCCAAACCATCGTTGAGAAATTTGAAAAATTACAAATTGAACAAGCTAAAGAAACTTCGAACATCGTTTCTCTTTTATCTTCGATTTATTTATTCCAATTAGTTTCTTCGAAATTGTTGTATGACTTGATTAAAAAGTTAATCAACGATTTGAATGAATTCAATGCTGATTTATTATTAAGATTGATTAGAAATTCAGGAAATCAAATGAGATCAGATGATCCTAACGCGTTAAAGGAAATTGTATTATTAATTAATGAGAAATCCGTCAGCTTACCTGAGATAAACACCAGAACTCAATTCTTGATTGAAACCATATCATCACTTAAGAATAACAAATTGAAAATCGTCAATGAAGCCAATCATCAATTATCTATCCGATTAAAGAAAGTTCTTGGAGGGATCAATAATAATAAATACAATGATCCAATTCAAGTATCTCTTGACGATATCCATGACATTGAAACTAGGGGGAAATGGTGGTTAGTTGGATCAGCATGGAAGGGGAACCAAACGGAAGTTGCTACCGTTGACGTTGATGAGTCTGTCATGAATGATATCTTAGATCATGCAGAGCCTAATTGGATGGAACTTGCTAAATCTCAAAGAATGAATACTGATATAAGAAGAGCCATTTTCATATCTATAATGTCGGCTAGTGATTATATTGATGCCATGACTAAATTGGATAAATTGGCTTTAAAACGAGCTCAAGAACGAGAAATCCCGAAAATTCTTAGTCATTGTGTTATTATGGAACCAGTTTATAATCCATATTATGGGGTATTAGCTAGTAAGTTATGTGAATCTCATTCACATAGAAAGACATTTCAATTTATCTTGTGGGATTTAGTCAAGGAGTTGGATGGTGGAGACGACGAAGAAAATGAAGATGAAGATGGTTTCAGCTTATTCGATGATGAAGAAAGTAACCTTAAAAGAATTTTAAATTTGGGTAGGTTTTACGGTTATCTTATCGCGGAAGGATCAATACCACTTCATAATTTACGAACGATTAATTTATTGACTGCTTCAAGTGATACAGTATTGTTAATGGAGGTATTATTAGTTAGTTTCCTTGATGGGATTGGTAAGAAATCTCAAAAGAATTCAGTTGGAGCTGGGTTGAAAAGTAGGAAATCTAGCGATTTTGAGCAGAAGTTTGATGATAAATTATTGGTGGAGACGGTGTTACGTGCAAGAGATCAACCTACGCTTTTACGAGGATTACAATACTTTTTACAAGAAAAGGTCAAGACCAGTGATATAATTTCTGGTAAGAAACAACGAACAAGGGTTTTATGGGGTGTGGATGCATTATTTGACATTATAGATGAGATATTAAAAGAGAGTGAGTGATAGTCACACATATAGAATATTTATATACAAGTAGATAATATATACAAGAGTTTAAACCTTTTCTAAAATAGCCACGGTTTCTACGTGTTTGGTTTGTGGAAAGAAATCAAACCCAACGATATCCTGAACTTTATACTTTACATCATTCAGTAGCTCGTCAAACATGGCCAAATCACGAGCTTGAGTAAATACATTACAACTAATATAAACAATCAAATCAGGAGCGAAGTCTAGTAATTGCGTAAGGAATTGTTTATTGGATCCAGTTCTTGATGGATCAACAATCACCATATTTCTCTGTCCTTTCATACCGGATATACTACTAAAGATATTACTAGCATCTCCTTCAATAAACTTTATCCTTGTCGAATCCAACTTGTTTAAAGTCACGTTATGATTGGCATATTGAATCATCTTTTGACTTAATTCAATACCTACCACCTTATCTTGAACAGTTTGATTAAGGGCGATTCCAAAGAATCCAACTCCACAATATGTGTCTATCAAATTATCAATTGAGTTTGGTGGGATATGGGAGCGAATATAATCTAATACTAAAGGTAAGATCACATTATTGGTTTGAAAGAAACTTGAAGAATCAAATTGATATTTGTAGTTCTCGACTTGTTCCGTTATGATTTGTTTCCAACCTTCAAGAGCAATTTGGTTACCTGTAGGATCTACTGAATTTCTAATAATCATCGACGTTTTAGAATTTTCCTGTTTGAGTCGTTGTTTATATTTAGGATACGCGTCTTGGATTTCCGGAGATGCAATTGAACACTGTTCAATATCAATAACATGATTGCTTGTGATACTCTGGAATCCCGTGATAATTGATCCTTGAAAAGATCGACTATGTGGAGTAAGCTTAGTACGGTACTCATACTGTAAAGGAGATCCAAAGACCCTACCAAACAGTTTACTCTGTGATAGTTTAGGATGAAAGTACTGATAAGCGTGTTGTATTGTTGTTTGTTTGAAATTTAATTGTTCTTCATAAGGTACCATTTGGAATTGACATCCACTACATTCATGAAAATGTTTACATTTAACTAAACTGTTATTTCGGTGTGTATTCTCATTATCAATAGTGATGTATTCACCCTCAGCATACATCTCATAATGTTTCTTGATGATAATGGTAACTTCATCACCGGTATACGTCTTGGGAACCAACACCACAGTAAACGACTTTCCATCCCCAGTTGGGAAATCCGGGGCATACTCATGTTTGGGAACTAACGCAATTCCCAACCCCAGGGAAGTCATCCCCAAAATGGATGCTTTAACTTTGACGTTGTGTCCCTTCATTTCAAAGAATGAATACAAGATAAAGTAATCGGAGTTTGCTGTTTGATCCGAGGATACACCTCTAGCCTTGATGAAATCGTTGATTTCTCGATGGAGGATTCGTCGGGGATGAGTTTGATCTTGAACGTCCTTCCTTCGCTTAGTTCCTTGTATTTGTTTAATCCCTTTTAAATATTGGTTTGCTTCGCGCTCAGTATACGGTCGAGCATTACTCGAGTACCTAGCTGAAGTATATATCAAGCGAGTACATCCCCTAACTATCGTTCTTATCATTTATGCTGCAACAGTCTACGATGCTCAGCTCAGAATATTTTTTTTCTTAATTTATTTTTTTACTATAATCTTTTTTTGCAATCTAAATTATACAAATAATACACTAATTAGCAATCACAACTTCCTCTTCAGGATACTCCTTCAAATCCAAAGTAACAGTCTTTGAACTATTCTCACGTTGTTCACGATATATACCGACCAAAGCATCCGATCTTTCAAACAAGGAATTCTTCAATGAAATAACAATGAATTGGAAATTAGGACCACAATTATTTCGAATATAATTCCCAATCTTGACAACATTGGCATAATCTAACGAAGCATCAATTTCATCCAATACAAAAAAAGGCGATGGTTGATATGAATGTATCGCGAATAACAACGCTAATGCCGCCATGGATTTCTCTCCACCTGATAAATTCTCTATATCTTGGAAACGTTTCATTGGTGGCATGGCATGATATTTTATCCCGGCAAGGTATGGCATTTCCAGATCTTCTAAAGTAAGATATGCAGATCCACCCATTGGTGCTACAGAGGATCGGGTTAATTCTTTGTAGATTATATCGATTTGAGATGAGATGTGATTGAAAGCATCCATGAATTTCTCATGTCGTTTTTCTTTAACTTCTTGGAATTTCTTTTGGGTTATACGTTCTTGTTGTCTAGCCACGCTAAAGTCTCGATCTTGTTCCCGAAGTTTGGCTTCTACATCTTTTAATCGATCTTTAGCTTTGATGTTAGGTGTTACTTGTTCAAGTTCTTCCAATATGGTGGTGAGTTTGGCCTTGAGTTCCGATTCAAGATGGATATTATAAGATTCTTGGAATTTAGCTTCTAATAAAGAATAATCAAGTTCAATTTCATATATCTTTTCCAGAATTTCTTGTTGTGTTGTGTCTTCTCCAACTGGTATGTTTTCAAGATCTCCTTCAAGTAAAGGTAAGTTGATATTTTGAATTCTACAATTGATTAATTCAAGTGCTCGTTCCGAATCAATCTTTAATAATTTCTCTTCAATTTGGAATAATTGTTTGTTTATACTGTTTAATTCAGATTCTGCTTCATGAACATCCGACTCGACTGATTTAGTAACCTTCAACTTGGTAGCTACTGAATTATTAATGTTAACTAACTCCTGTTTCAAAATCTCTGTTTCAGCTTCTATAGAATCTAAACTCTCTTGTAATCTATTCTTTTCAAGTAACACTTGATCAAATTCACCCTGTAATTCCACAATTTGACTCTCCAAACTTACTTTCCTTTCCTCGGTCTTATTAAGACGTCCTTGTTCAAACTCTAACTTGTTAGTTAAAGTAGATATCGCCTTGGAATATTGAATTCTTTCCCGGGCTTTTGTCCTAAGGGTATTCCCGTGAGTTTTCTCATAATCTTCAATCCCATTAACGAACCCATACCGGTCACAAAACTCATGAAATATCTCATGTTTAGCCAGTCTAATCTTGTTTGAAAGCTCGTTAATCCTCCCTTGTAAATGATTAACTTCATTTAGTTTTTGTTCAATAGTATTACTAAACTCTTTGGCCAACTTATTCTCAAATTCAATTTCAGATTCACGATCTTTAATTACACGATCAATATTATCCTTATCATCACGTAACATCACCAACTTATCATCAAATTGAGATATTTCCTCCGCCAATAAACTAATCTCGATACTCTTTGGCATCTCCTCTTCTAATTTCCGTAACTGTACTTCCAATTCATCCTTTGCCTGTGTCAATCTCACATACTCCCGTTTATCCCAATTAACCACGGCAGTTGGCTTTTGTGAACTTCCACCACCAGTCATAAATCCAGATTTATGAATCACATTACCTTGTAAAGTAATCAACTTGTTATTAACTTTACCAGTCTGCCATTTCAACTCTCTTGCAACATTCATATTTTCAACAATCAATGCATCACCAGCTATATAATTCATGGCATTTTCAAGAGATTTATCATCATATTCCATAATATCTACCCCTGGAACCGCCACCGATCTAAGATGATGTAAATTAATCGTTTCAACATCGATTGTATCCAAGGGGATAAAAGTAGCAACCCCGGCACGTCTTTCCTTTAAGATTTCAATCGCTTTATGAGCAATACTTGAACTTTTGACAATAATTGCATCAAAGTTCCGACCAAGTAAAGTAGCCAAGGCATTCTCGTATTTTGACATTGTAGGACGAACTAATTCGTAAACTAATCCACGAATATCACCTTGAGGGAATGATTGTTGGAGCATAGCGACATTTTCACGTAATTGACGTTGTTTTGACGATTCTTGTTGTTGAGAATTGGAATCATTGATTTTCGTCAAGGCATCACGATATTGAATTGATAATTGACCATGTTTACTTTCATAATCGTTTTTAATTTTAATTAATGATTTACGAAGATCATCCTTGTCAGTTTTAAACTCAAGAATATTGTTAATTTCAGTGGTGATATCGTCAAACTTTGATTTCAAATCAGTCAGTAATTGCGATTGTAAATCACGTACCGTAGTCTCAGCGTGGTCTCGTTGAGATTCAACATTTCTAATATTTGCCTTGAGTTGGTCTTGTTCGTTGGTTAACAAAGTTAAATCTTGTTCTAATCTTGATTCTTCGGTGGTTAAGAACTTTGATCTTAAAGAAGAGTACTCCTGTTGAGCTTCTGGTGAGATCGCAATATTATCCAGTTTATTTTGTTGATCAAATTCTCGAGATAATCTTTCAGCATCACGTAACTGATTCGATATATTGACAACTTGAACTTTTTGATTCTCAATATCTTTAGTCAAATCAACAATTTTATTTCTTCTTGATGCGATTTTCGAAGCCAAGGCTCGTTTATTAGCTTCAATTGGGATTAAATCCCGATGAATAGATTCAAGTTTATTTTCATTAGCGGTAACTTTCAGTTTCATTTTGTTTGAATCAAGGACAATTCCGGAATATTCCGACATCATTGATTCATACAACTTTTCCTTGGTTTTCAAATCTTGTTTACATTGTTTTAAATCATGTTTCTTTTGTTTAATTTCTTGATGTAACAATTGATGTTTCCTTTCATTATGATAAAGTTTATACAAGTGGATTTTCTTTATCGTATCACTTTTAATCACTAACTTCTCTTCAAATTCAATCTGTTCCGCCATTTGTTCTTTATATTGCTTAGATTCAGAATTTAAAGTTCTCTTTTTTGAGAAAACACTAATGGAAACTTCCTTCGCACGCTCAACTTCTTCCTTTAACTGATCAAATTCTTGCACATATTCATCTGATCCACTGATTTGTTCTAAAGTACCAGTCAACTCTTTGGCGGATTTACTAGCCAATTGTTCAATATCACCTTGGAAAACCAAGAAATTCCTAGCTTTAATCAAGATATTCTCCTGTTTCAAAACCTTAGTATAATTCAATAATGTAACCGACCGGTTATTTATCCGATAATCACTCGACCCATTAAGTGTGATATTTCTCTTTAATTTTAAAATTTCTCCATCATCTTTTTCATAAATGGCCATGACGTAAGCACTAGTAGGATCAGGCTCAACCAGATTCAACGTGGTATCATCAGCATCCAACGCATCAGCAGCAGTAGTACCACCAGTCACTTTCCTCGCACGATATATTAAATCACTTAAATTGGCCGATCTTAATTGTGAAGATTTAATACCAAGGACAAACGAAATAGCATCCATCATATTGGATTTACCAGCACCATTTGGACCAATTATTGACGTAAAGAAAGAACTACCAAACCCAATGGTGGTTTTACCCTTGTATGATTTGAAATTGAAAAGTTCCAATCCAATTAATCTACCCATTTTGTTATGTGTTATTGATTATATAGGAAGAATAAAAATAGGTTTTGTTTACGCGTCTGGTTAAATATTTTTGATAATTTTGTTTTACGCGCGTGCGGCTTAAATTGGGTCACGTGAGAGATTTGACAAGATTTTTGCAACCGGAGTTCAAGACACAACCATATAGCTCTAAGTAAGTATCTATATGCTCTACTTCTGGTAGTTAAAGTTCGAGTGTATATTTGATCTAAGCATTGTTTTAAATCGCTCTGTGTATGTTCCCTGTGGCACTACTTAATAAATTCGATTATCGCAACGCTAGAACGTTTCCTATGTAATTATACTGATCTGGATTACAGTTTTGACGTTTACTTCCTGCAATTCTTGGCAGGATATATATATTACCAGAACGAACAAGTCGTGCAATTACAAATAAAGCGAAATTGTCACCTAATAACTTCGTGTCTAGCATTAGGTACATTTGGCGGATCTTGTGCTTGTTCTACATGATTATTGTAGATGCTGTTACAAATCTATTCCAGAACCAGATAATGATGAAAATGGTATGTTGGATTTTGCGTTAACTGAAAGTCAAGACTAACTAAATTCATGGTATAAGAGTAGCCTTTCCCAGCTATGACCAGAATTTATAAATAAAATACATAAAGTAGTAACCAAAGATACACTCATCCTCGTATATAAACAGAATGCGCTATATAACTATTGTTTTACATAAATCATATGCCGGATACTCAGGATATTCCGATCGTAAACAAAGAACAAGCTTAACAAATACGTAAAGACTAAAACATCTGTCAAGATATAAACCCGCGTCTAATATCTTGCCTACTGTAAAACCTAGCGTAGATATTTATGAACTAGAAACCTCAAAGAAAGATCTAGATAACTATTGGGAAAATCCCTCTTGTCTCCTTATGTAGACTACACCATGGCATTCCAAGCTCTAACATTTACTCACTTTCGTATATATCGCTCCAACACCTGATTTAATGTCACTATGACCAGGAAACTGCCATCAACAGGCGCGGGTGAATGTGACCATCTTTGCTCTGACAAAGGCTATTTAATATCATATTGTTAGTTTCGTAGGTCCGCCGACTTCTAGCCTTGACAAACAAGCATTGGAGACTATCTGGAAATTCTCTCGGATTCACATCTTTCTCTTCTATTACATTTCCAATTACACTAACCTCTACTAATTTACTATGAAATGTATTACCACGACCATGACCAATCATTGATGGAGTTATCTTTTTTAAAAGGTTAGTATCCAAGTTTATAGCTCTCAACTCAGTATTAGAATTTGGAGGGAATGTTAAATCCACATTTTTTATGTCATTATAGGACAAATCTAAAAAACGCAAGCTCCTGATATTGAAGTTATAGTTGAAGGTTTCAAGTTTGTTAGTGGAGAGGTTTAAAGTTTGCAAACAATCTAACGAATCAAATGTGTTTGGATCAATATAAGATATATTGTTGTTTGGTAACTGTATACTTTCTACTGAAGGTGGGAATTTCAAGTTTATTTCTTTCAATCTGTTCCCAGCGAAGGAAACGTACTTCAATTGTGATCCTGATTCCCAAGAAACATTTCGTAAGGTCTTAATACCACCTCTCAGGATACTTAATTCGATTAGCGAAGCAGGAAAGACATAATCATGGATACTTTCAAATTTACAGGTATTCAACTCTAAATTTTGTAAGGTTTTAGGTAACTGAATTTTTCCGAAATCTTCTAAATCATTGTTATTCAATTTAAGTTCAACGATTTTTAAATCCTCACCTTTTGCATTCTTGGTTAAATCCAAGTGTCCATATAAAGAAGTGCGATCTAAATGCAACACTTTCAAACTAGTGGGGAACGTTGGCCTGACTAAAGACGTGATTGGATTGTTATTCAAATACAAACTCTCTAATTTCTTGGGGAAAGAGATATTCTCAAGGGTTGGAATATTATTTTGTTTGAGTGATAATTTTTCAATCGAGTCAGGAAATTGAAACTGTTCTAAATAATTCATTTGAGGTCCATCTAATGTTTGACGTAAACTCAAACGATTCCTTCGAGAGTCTCTTCCCAAAGAATACACTTCAGTTTCGTCTACTCCCAAAAATTTCAATTGATAGAATCGCTTAAAATTTGGAATACAACTGCCCCAATTTATGAGATTATGTGAAAGATCAAGCAGAGTTAGCGTCAGTGGTAATCTGTTCATTATAACCCCCACATCACATATTTTATTGCGTCGAAGTTTAACTTCTTTCAACGTAGAAGGAAACACAAAATCTCCTAAAATGTCAGGATTAGCAAGAAACGCAAGGGTAAGTGATTTGAGATTTAATTGTTCAAGATGTAACGGAAATTCCAAGTCAAATATTTCGAGCCACTGTAATTGTTTCAATTGCTCAAAATTCTTCCGGTTACAGAACAACATATGATTCACGTCTATCAGGTTGTTGTCAACATCCTTTGTACATGAAACTGACAATTCTGTCAAGTTTGGCAAATTTTGTTCAAGCAATAATTTCGTATATTGAGATTCTTCGGTACTATCCAGTGTTTGAAAAATTTTAATAGATTTTAAATTTTGCGGGATTGGATAATTAGTTGACAGTCTATATATTATACCATTACCCAAGACCATTTCCTCCAAATCAGAAGGTAATGAAAGCAGTAAATAAAACCTATAACCCCTACCATAAATGTCTTTTTTTTCAGTTAACCACATTCTTTTCAAATGTGCTTTTGAATTAAAAGTTGGAAGCAACGTTACCTCAGTTTCTCCTAACCAAAGATTTTCCAAGTTATGAAACTTGTCAATATCAAAATCAAGGTGTTCAGGGTATCTAATTAATGTAATTGAACCGATTTGAGCTCTGAAACTTTCAGGTAATGCATTGAATTCTTGGTTTATATCAATGTGGTGCAGTATAAAGTTATCAAACTCAATTTCAACATGATATTTAATCAATCTGGTAGGTCGACTATTTTCCATCCATTCAAATAATTCGAATATATGTTCAAAAGCCCTAATATAGTAACTTATAGTAGCTTCTGTCTGGATGTTTTCTTGAATACAATAATCAATTGTTGTCTGAAACTTAGCAAGAGTTGGAACAAGGTTCAAGGAATAACTGTCATTAAAAGTCTTTACCACATTGAAGCTTTCTAAAAGTGAAGGCCTAATAATTCGATTATTATACGCAATATGTCCATTGGCGATTGAATAATCAAGGGCAGCTTTAATATTGACATTATCTTTGAGGAAGTCTGCATCTTCACACCATTGGATGATATTTTCAACCCTAGCATATTTAAATATGCGGATAAGTATCTCCAATGGATATTGATTGAGGAAAATCTTCATGGACATGATACTATTCACCTTCACTAACAAGAATTGTAGCTTGAAAATGTATGAGAATTTTTCAGTTAAAGTTGCGCGTTTTATTTGCCAATGTTTAGGTGAAGATTAATGGGGTTAGAAGAATTTACCATTGGTACTGAAGAAGACCACGAACGAGAATCTGAGGATATAGAAGAAGCTTGCGTCACAAATAACACACCTCCCGCAAGTTCGTCTGAGGATGTTAGGGCAGTAGTTGTCGAACAAGTGGATGAACTCAGAGTTGTTGAGCACGACGAGGAGCTATTACTGGGCGAAGATACCTCCAACCATGAAGACGCTGACAACATCGATCGTGAACCTGTTATTGTTCACCAAAATCTGGGGTATGAAGACCGTTATGTTGCACCTCTTGCTCAGGTTACGAGGTTCAGCAAAGAAGAACTTGAAAATTTGAAAATCTTTGACGATGCTATTAAAGGGTTGATAGAAGTAAAAAAGTATGGAGATCCACTGGCTGAAGAAGTTCGTAAGTTGGCTGACTTATTAGATGAATTTCGCAAGCGCCGTAAACCTAATTAAAAATCCATATATTTGTAAATAAATTAATAGATTTATAGAATGTGTGAACAGTAATTTGTTTAGAAATGTTCTAGTAAAAAATTACGTGTAGATTGAAGCTGTGGCAAGTAAGTCTTGGTTTTGGCCTTTCTTCGAGATGTGCAGATCACTTGTTGGTGATCTGAGAGGGAAGTTTGAAAAGTGTTGTCTAAACACCACACAAGGAGAACACAGAAGCTTCTATTTTGATTTAGGAAGGCTTGAAGGGGGGTGTTGGAGCATCGAGTATTATCCCTTTAAAAGGTAAAGAAATAGAATATGTAATAGAAAGTTATCATTTACTGTGTTTGGACCAACTCTACAATATTATTGGTAAAAAAGTGGCAAAAAACTTCCAAAAAAACATACTCTTAATACATTGTTAAATACTGGAATTATACTCCATTTCAATATAAACACTTTGTAAACCTTGGTTGGTACGTTTCCCTATTTCTGAAGGGGGTTGTGTTGTTATTAGTTTCCGAGATTAACAGTTACTTTATAATACAACTTAATAATTAATGCGGCTCAAAATGTGACACGTGAGAGATCTGACCGGATTTTTGCAACTGCTGTTCGTGAATAGTGTGCAGGTGATGTCGGAACGTAAAGTTACCCGACTTTGTCACCATGCCGATTAAGACTGTGAGCGATACATTCGGTAGACGCACGACTTAACTGTCGTGGTCGACGGATTCTGGACGATAAATTAGTGAGAATTTTTCACTTCCCATGAAATGTAAGAGGAGGAGGGTAGGCTTTTTATAGGTAATAATATTACTGTGTATATTATATTAGAGTAGGGTCTGTGGAAATTATTGACCACAGACACGACTGAGCTTAGAACTTTACTAACTGCAGAAGTTCAAGACGTTATGGGATTTTGCAAGTATCTATATTCGCTAGTTCTGGTAGTAAAAGTCCGAGATCTAAAGCTTGTTTATTTCTAACAAATGACTCCTTATATGTTTTTTTCTGGTGCTGGTTAATAAATTCGATTATCCCAATGCTAGAGCATTTCCTATGACCAGAATTTATAAATACATGAAGTAGTAAAAGATAGATTCATTGTATATAAACAGAATACTCTATATACTATTGTTTTACATAAATTGGTAAATCATATTCAGGATATTTCGATATTTAGATAGTAGACAAAGAACAAGCTTAACAAAAACCTAAAGACTAAAACAACAGTCAAGAGATCTTGGCTACTGGAAAACTTAGCGGAGATATTTATGAACTAGAAACCTCACATCTAGATACTATTGGGAAAATACCTCTTGTCTCCCTATGTAGACGACACCATGGCATTCCAAGCTCTAACATTTACTCACATTCGTATACGTCGCTCCGACACCTGATTAATGTCGCTATGGCCAGGAAACTCCCATCAACTGGCGACTCCAGTGAATGTGACCATCTTTTCTCTGACAAAGGCTATTGAATATCATATTGTTAGATTCATCGCTCAGCGGCTCTCTATACTTGACAAACAAGCATTGGAGACTATCTGGAAATTGTCTCGGATTCACATCTTTTTCTTCTATTTCATTTTCAATTACACTAACCTCTAGTAATTTATTATGAAATGTATTACCACGACCATGACCAATCATTGATGGAGTTATCTTTTTTAAAAGGTTAGTATCCAAGTTTATAGCTCTCAACTCAGTATTAGAATTTGGAGGGAATGTTAAATCCACATTTTTTATGTCATTCTCGGACAAATCTAAAAAACGCAAGCTCTTGATATTGAAGTTATAGTTGAAGCTTTCAAGTTTGTTGTCGCAGAGGTTTAAAGTTTGCAAACAATCTAACGAATCAAATGTGTTTGGATCAATATAGGATATTCTGTTCCCTGCTAACTGTATACTTTGTACCGAAGGTGGGAATTTCAAGTTTATTTCCCTCAATTCGTTCCGACGGAAGCAAACGTACTTCAATTGTGATCCTGATTCCCAAGAAACATTTCGTAAGGTCTTAATATTACATGTCAGGATACTTAATTCGATAAGCGAAGCAGGAAATACATAATCATGGATACTTTCAAAGTAACAGTTATTCAACTCTAAATTTTGTAAGGTTTTAGGTAGCTGAATTTTTCCGAAATCTTCTAAATCATTGTTATTCAATTTAAGTTCAACGATTTTTAAATCCTCACCTTTTGCATTCTTTGTTAAATCCAAACGATATATATGACTGTGTTCTAAATGCAACACTTTCAAACTAGTGGGGAACGGTGGTCTGACTAAAGACGAGATTGGATTGTGATTCAAATACAAACGCTCTAATTTCTTGGGGAAAGCGATATTCTCAAGTGTTGGGATATTATTGTGTTTGAGTGATAATTTTTCAATCGAGTCAGGAAATTGAAAATGTTCTAAATAATTCACTTGAGGTTCATCTAATGATTGATGTAATCCCAAAAAATTCAATTGCATTTCTCTCAAAATACTCAGTTGAATTTCATCTAATCCCAAAAATTTCAATTGAGAGAACCGTTTAAAATTTGGAATACAACTACGCCAATTTATGGGATTATGTGAAATATCAAGCAGAGTTAACGTCAGTGGTAATCTGTTCATTATAATATCCACATCAGATATTTCATTGCGTCGAAGTTTAACTTCTTTCAACGTAGATGGAAACACAAAATCTCTTAAAATGTCAGGATTAGGAAGAAACACAAGGGTAAGTGATTTGAGATTAAATTGTCCGAGATTTAAGGGAAATTTCAATGTAAATATTTCGAGCCACTGTAATTGTTTCAATTTTTCAAAATTTTCCCGGTTACGGAACAACATATGATTAACGTCTATCAGGTTGTTGTGAACATCTTTTGTATTTGAAACTGACAATTCTGTCAAGTTTGGCAAATTTTGTTCAAGTAATAATTTTGTATATTGAGATTCTTGGGTATTATCTTTCATTTGAAAAACTTTAATAGATTTCAAATTTTGCGGGATAGGATAATACATTGACAGTTCTTCTATGTTACCAGAACCCAAGACCACTTCCTCCAAATCAGAAGGTAGTGAACGCCTTAAAGTAAACCTGTGACCCTTACCATAATAGTCATCGTTTTCAGTTAACCACATTCTTTTCAAATGTGCTCTTGAGTTAAAAGTTGGACCTAAATTTACCTTAGTTTCTTCTAACCAAAGATTTTCCAAGTTATAAAACTTGTCAATATCAAAATCAAGCGGTCCACATCTAATTAATGTAATTGAAACGATTTGAGCTCTGAAACTTTCAGGTAATGCATTGAATTTTTGATTTATATCAATGTGGTAGGGCATCAGGGTGTCAAACTGAATTTCAATGTGGTATTTAATCAAACCGGTAGGTTGACTATTTTCCATCCATTCAAATAACTCGAAAATATGTTCAAAACCCCAAATACAGTAACTTATGGTAGCTTCTGTCTCGATGTTTTCTTGTATACAATAATCAATTGTTGTCTGAAGCTTAGCAAGAGTTGGAACAAGGTTCAAGGAATATTTGTCATTAAAAGTCTTTACCACATTGAAGTCCTCTAAAAGGGAAGGCATACTAATTCGATTATTATACGCGATATGACCATTGGCGATTGAATGATCAAGGGCAGCTTTAATACTGACGTTATCTTTGAGGAAGCTTGCATCTTCACACCATTGGATGAGATTTTCAACCTTAGCATATTTAAATATGCGGATAAGTGTCTCCAATGGATATTGATTGAGGAAAATCTTCATCTTCACCTTCACTAACAAGAATTGTAGGTTGAAAATATTTATGACAATTTTTCAGGCAAAGTTGCGCGTTTTATTTGCCAAGGTTTATATGTTCCCACTTTGGTGTTAATCTGACGATTGCGCCCTAACCCAATCATATGCCGCCCTTCTAAAACTCATCTTTTTATACATTATTTTATTATATTTTATTTTATTATATACGGCGTATTAACTCAACCCTTATTTGACCAGCCGAAACGGAAATGATATCGGACATTTCACTATTACTTATCAAAAGTTTGAGTTAAATAAACAGAAAAGCTCTGAGCAAAAGCTCAACACGCTGGGTGATTTTCCATCACTTACAAGGGCAGAATGTTCAACAATGGAACCCAAGGCAAAAAAAATAAAACCGCGTAGCAGATCATATTCCCAGGGCAATGGTTTCTGCTTGAAACGAAACAATTATTATGCAATACACACAATAAATGCATTCTAGGTAAACCCAATAGGAGATCATTTATCAAGATGAACCGACACAAGACAGTAGCTTCTCATCAACCCAACACCATTGTTTGTAGACAGATTTCTTTCCTTTTGCATTAAATTCTTAATAATCTGTCTATTCAACTAACATAAAACAAGAAATTGTTAGACTTTCTAATACCCTTTCCGCTAAGACTAGTCTGATAAAGATTTAGTTCAATAATATGAGGTACAGGTGGCTGTAGAATCTAGCGCTACCGTATTCCCCAAATCGGAGATTGAGGCAAATTTAAGTTTTGAGGTGGGGAAGTTTTTTTTTGCTCGGCGTCATATCTCCGAAATCAAAGCTTATCTCAGCGGGGTGGTTTGGGCCCTTCGCAATTTCAGGCGTTCTCAACCTCAATTAACAACACCAGCTTTCTTTAAGCAAACAATTAATTATACGGTAAGATGCCATATATTTCAGAGAAGGAGCCGTTGTTGGGACATCATCGTAAGATTGCCGATGAGAATGAAATCTCAACCCATCAACTTTGTCCTTCATTCAAATCAATCCTAACTTTTCCATTTCAAAGTTGTTTACCCTTCTCAAAACCCCAGGAGGAACACCAGCAGACTCCCACCACAAGTACGGACGTGGATGATTTCTATGCCTCTGATGAGCCGATGATAGATCTCCCTTACAATCTAACCATATCAAAATCTCACTTGTCAACTCATGAGAAATTAACCGAATTAAGAAAACTCATGCGGAAACATCATATTGGAGTCTACATAATCCCCTCGGAAGACGAACACCAATCGGAATACACTGGGTTGGCTGATAAACGACGTGAATTCATTTCCGAATTCACCGGAAGTGCCGGAATTGCCATTATAACTTTAACTGAAGCTCACACTTTAACTGGTACCGCTGCATTATCTACTGATGGAAGATATTTCATCCAGGCTGAAAAACAATTAGATTTGAAATATTGGAAATTGCTTAAACAAGGTATGGCTGGGTATGCTAGTTGGCCCAAATATTGTATTCAACAAGCTATTCATAATGATTTTAGTAATGTCATATCATGTGACCCTAGATTAATTAGTTTAACTCTCGGAGAGTATTTTAATAATGCAATCAAGGCATATTCTAACAAATTTAAGTTTAAGCCCTTGGGTGTGAATCTCGTTGATCAAGTATGGGGCGAGGAAAAGCCTAGTAGGTCGTTACTGCCGGTGTATTATTTACCGTTGAAGTATACTGGTGAACATACAAATGATAAGTTGGCAAGGATTAGACAGAAGATGCAAGAAGTTAGAGCTAGTCATTATTTGGTTACTGAATTGGATAGTATTGCTTGGTTGTTTAATTTACGGGCGGATTCTGATATTCCTTTCAATCCGGTCTTCTTTGCATATTCGATAGTCACCTTGAATGAAGTTAGCTTATATGTCAACAAGACCAAGATTGATTCAGGAGATCAGGAGTTACACGACTATTTAACGACCATTGACAACTTAACAGTTAAGGATTATTCTAACTTTTACCAGGATGTAAGTAACTTGGATACTACTACTGTTATTCTTCCCGAGAAATCGTCAACCACATATGCATTATTCCATACATTTCCCCAGAGAACTCACATACTCCACGACTCCATAATTGCCAATTTTAAAATCTTCAAGAATAAAACTGAATCATTCAACGCCAAAATCGCCCAATATAAAGATTCCCTAGCTTTTATTCTCTTTTCCTCCTGGTTAGACCATCAACTTATAACCAAACAAGCGAAAATATCCGAATATGAAGCGGCTTGTAAAATCTATTCAATTCGTACAAAATTACCAAATTTTAAAGGATTATCATATGAAACTATCTCTTCAACCGGTGCCAACGCCGCTATCATCCATTATGCCCCTACAAAACAAGAAAACGATATAATTGACCCGGAAAAGATTTATTTGATTGATTCAGGGGCTCAATTTCTTGAAGGGACAACTGATATCACCCGGTCTTATAAATTCGGTTACGCTGGTTTAACTAAAGAATATCAGAAGTTTTACACCCTAGTGTTAAAGGGTCATCTTGCTGTAGCCATGGCTAAATTCCCACCCCATTCTAAGAGTACAGGGACTGTACTTGATGCATATTCAAGACAACCTTTATGGAACGAGGGTCTTGATTTCAATCACGGTACGGGACATGGAGTAGGTAGTTTTGGAAACGTCCATGAAGGGCCATTGTATATTCTGACTACGTCCGGTGGACCAAATACTGTAGATTTGTATCGTCCTGGTGCGATACTTACAGACGAGCCTGGTTTTTACATTGAAGGAAAATTAGGAATTAGAATCGAGAGTGAAATTGAAGTTATTGAGTGTGATGAAACAGTAGGCAAAACTAGAAACGGAGATAATTTCTTGGGATTTGATTATTTAACAAAAGTCCCCTTTTGTAGAAAACTAATTGATGCTGATTATTTAACTACGATTGAACTTACATGGATAAATGAATATCACAAAAGTATTCGCACGGAATTCGCCGAGAAGTTATTAAAAATGGGATATACTAGAGCTTATAATTGGTTAATTAAAGAGACCGAACCTTTATAGAATTAGCTATATGATGCAGAATATAAACGAGGAAATCCTAAATTTGTAGTACGTGATTTATCATCACGATTTACAATTGTAGGTTTTTGAAAACTACCTGGTTTTCTTAACCCGGGTGAGCCAGAGCTTGTATCGGTTCTTACACCTGAATGAACCTTGTTTGAAATGAAGGGAGAATCACGAGGCAATTTCAATACCAGTTGTTGTGGTTCAGTACTGGTGGGCTTGTTTTTATAATTGGGCATCTTTAAACTGGTAGAACCCCAAAATGGAGTTGGACCAGGAAGTGAAGTCTGAACATCACTCTTTAACCGTTTTAAATCACCCAGGATCAACCCAGTGGATTCACGCTTTTGAAGATTTAAATTCAGCAATGATCCAACTAGGGAACTCCTATCAATCACAGCATTCGTAAACCCACTATCTATACTCGTACTCTTACTAGACAACAAATACGTCAAGATCGCTGATATGGCAGAATCAATCAGTTTAAATGTAGTATCATTATTCTGGAAATATAACGAAGCAGCAGAAGCAACAGATGCACCAGTGGCGACTAACATAGCTAAGGACCCATCATTATTGGAAAACGCCTTGAAAATGTTATATAAATCAGACACAGGCTTAACAAGTTCGGGATCTCGAGATACGACAAATGCATCTTTGGTTTTAATATTCATGATTCTTTCATCATCGTCATCACCCTCGGCACTATCCTCCTTTTTCAGTCTAGCAATCCTCTTTTCTCGACGTAATTTAAAAGTTTCTTCAATGTAGGCGGTCTTTTCGGGTGAATCCAGTTCACCAAATATCGATGTAGCCTTCTTGATCACACGAACACGTAAATCATTGTCTTTATTCCGTTCTCCATTCTCTTCCCGCCATTTCTTTTTCCTCTCCCGATTATCAATCCGAATCTTCTGATCAAACTCAGGAGTATTTTCTTTAAGTTTGGAAATCTTTGAAATTGTCGCCTTGGTGAATTTAGACTCTGGCGATGATGAAATAATCCTATTGATTACAGAATTACTAATTGAGGATATAAACTCAGATTGATTCCCAAGTAAGTCATCCTCGGCATTCCTCTGTCCAACATTGAACTGTTCAATCACTTTATCAATCAATGAAACTGCCTTTTCATTCTCATTCTCTCCATCGGTGGTAGATACAAGATACTTCCTAGCCACATCCAACATACTAACCATCCCTTTCTTATCCTGATCTCTATATCTTGAAATAATCTCTTCGGCGGTTGGTGGTCGTAAATATTGAGAAAGGTTGAGACTGCCTCCAGCAGACAAAGTCTCCGTCATCAGTCGAATAACAGACATGATATTTCGATCAGACATGCCTCCTTGATTGATTTTAGAAGTCAAGGAACTAAGAACGTTGGACAATGGCGTGTTTACAGTGGGCAACATTGACGATGATGATGGAATAGGAGTTCTATCGGGTCTTAGAATTTGTTCTATTGATTCAATGGATGAATAATCACGTCGTGGTTGGTTAAGAATGGTTCGACTTAATGCTAGAGATTCGGCTATTGAAAGTTTCTTGCCTTCTTCAGGCTCTTTGGACTTCTTTGGTGATTTCTTGGTTTTGGCCTCATCTGATCGTTCATCCACTTCTCCTGGAAGTTTGGTCACATCATTGATAATCAGTCTTCTCACTGGTATATCTGGTACTATTATCGGCTTTGCAATCGTGCCAGGAACCACCACCTTAGCATCCTTCCTCTTGGGTTTACCCTTTGGTTTCGGTATCACCTTCTGAACAACAGGAGCCTGTGTTTGAACTGGCGGAGGAACCAATACTCCCGTATCATCAATTTCCAAATCAGAAATCAACTCCTGAGGTTTCTCCAATGCCATATTAAACGCATTCGCAAGGATATCATTCATTTGTAACAGTTCTAAATCAGCAACACCTTCATCCTTTGAAGAACCTTCCATGACATTCTTCAATGCATTATTAATAGCAGTTTGAAATTTCGGATTACTGGCTTCACCTTGTTTATTTTCTGCATAAGCTTCATTTTGAAAATGTTCCAAAACACTTTCATCCAATTGTGGTAATCCAAACACTAGCGGTATATTAGGTTTATCATCCTTCAAATGATCCTGCACTTGATGGGAGATCTGAACCGCGAGATTATGAATGGCGCTTTCACTCAATTTAGAATTTTTCGAATCAATTTGATCAACTATATTTTGTACAAGGTTTGATTTATCCTTTTTGGAAGGTTTCGATTTTTCTGATTTTTTGGACTTGGTTGTTGTTGACATGGCGGATTTGAATGCTTCTGTAATTACATCCTTCATATCTGTGTCTGGTATTGGTGCATCTCCAGTGGAGGGTGCTGACTTGTCACTCCCCAATATTTGTTTAAAAGAAGCAGAAATCATTTCATTTAAATCATCATCATTCACTTCATCAGTCTTTGGTTTCTCCTGGTTAGATATCGATTTGAAAGCATCACCAATGGCAGAAGTTAAATCATCATCTTGAGGAGCAGTGTCTGGTTTGGTAGAAGGAAGGATACTTTTGAAAGCATCACCAATAGCAGAATCTAAATCCATGTGATCGTCACTCTTTTTCTCCTGAGTTGGTTGTTCTTTATTGTCCTTTTGAAAAATGTTACTGAATGCATCCCCTATTGCATCTTCCAATTCAGTATCCTGTTTTGTTTCTGTACTTGTAGTAGGAATGATTTTCTTAAAAGCATCACCAATGGCATTTTCTAATTCAAGTTCATCATTTTCTCGTGTTTCACTGGATTGTGAGGGTTGCTCCTTCGGTAACTCTTTGGTTGGTTCTACTATTTCCTGTGTTTTCTTATCTGACAGTTCTTCTTGATGTAGCACTGACTCTGTTTCTTTGGGTTTTTCCTTATTGGTCTCCTTAGATTGTGCAAACACATTGGCAAATGCATCACCTATAGCATCCTCCAAATTATCTTCCTCGTGTTCATTTTCTTGTGTCGGTATACGGTCTTTTTGGATATCAGTTGGTTCGGGTTTACCTGGTTCTACCTCTGATATAACTTCCTTGGGTTCTGCTGCTTCAATTCTTTGAATTTTTTCACTACCCTGATTAAATATGTTATTAAAAGCATCACCAATTGCATCCTCCAAATCATCTTTCTGATGGCTGTGATCCTGGGTCAAATTCGTAGTTTGATCTTCTGCTTGTGTACTCAAGTTGTCTTCCTGAGTAGCCTCCTTTTCTATCACATGTTGATTCTGTTCTTCCTTTGATATCTCTGAAACTTTATCCCTACCTAACACATTACCAAAAGCATCCCCTATAGCTGCATTCAAACTGTCTTCTTGGTCAATTTGTTTCTCTGTTGCATCTTCTTTCTGTTCTTGAGTTGGCGTCACCTCGGAGCTACTTTCTTTATCCTTACCTAAAACCTCACCAAATGCGTCTCCTATTGCAGCATCCAAATCATGTATTTCATTAGATTGTTCAGTTTTGTTATCGTCATCCTTTTGCACGTGTTGAGAATAGGTTTCTTTCTCGAAAATTTTATCAAATGCTGCTTCAACATTCAGATCGTGTGTACTTTGCTTTATTTCAGTTTCAGCCGCCCTTTGCTCCTGTCCTTGTTCAGTATCCTTAGTCTCGATACACTCTACAGATTCTTGGTTCGTTGATTCTAGTTTCGACGCTTTAGTTACCACATTTCTATCTTGCTGTTCCTTGTTGAATATATTAGAAAATGCATCTCCAATCACATCATCTAATTCCGTATGATCTTCTGGTTCTTGTGTCTTATGTTCATTATCCTCTGTAACTGTTTCTGTTTTAGATTGTTCCGACTTTGATTCATGCAGTTTGGCAAATACATTACTAAATGCTGCTCCAATTACATCATCCAACTCCATTTCATCAGTATGTTCAGTCTCCGGCTGTGCATGTAGGGTTTGTCCAGCTTGCACTTCTTCTGGCTCTGCCTCATGGATCAAGTCATTCGTTGAAGCATCAGTACTTATTTCATGATCTTCCGAAATTCTTCTTGGTGTTTGACTTTGTGCTCCAAACACATCATTTAATGCATTTCCTATCGCATCATCCAAATCAATATGATTGTGTGTTTCAGAGAACTCGTTCCTTTCATGCTGTTCAATCACGGTATCGTTGTGCTTTCCCGAAAACACATCTTCTATATCATGCTTCAGCTCTTCCTGTTGAAGATGTCGTATTCCTTCAAAATCAAACCCATCAAACACATTCCCAATCGTATCTTCCAAATCTAAATCCTCTTGGGTATGTCCAACATGCTGTTCTTGGTGTTCCGTTATATCTCGTCGCCTTTCATTTGTCTCGGAGTTATCAAAAGGACTATGTATCTGTTCTTGTTCAGACATATCAATCTTATATATAAACTTTATGTGTTGTTGTATTAAGTTTGTCTAGTATAATGGCTGCTAAAAAATAGTCTTGGTTTTTGCAATATTTCTAGGGTTTATACACCTTTGGGCTTTATCAAATCGTGACCTGATGTGACTGCTTTTTTTTAAATGTTATGGTTTCGGAAATTACAGGATGAGCCCCGGGCGGCGCGGGTCGTGCAAATGCTCAATATTACACAAAATTTGATATATACGGGAAAAAAAATCAACTTTTGCAATTTTATCACTGGGGTTGGTGGCAGGTTTATTCTACTAATACATAAAGTGATGGTAGGGTTATTGTACTAATAAATACATGATATTTAAAAGAGAGGCAGGGGGATTGTGTTGAGTAATTGTATACAAGCTCTATAAGTTACCCAAGTCAGTTGTTCAATTTCTTTGAATGTACTATACTTTGTCGAAATGCTAACTTGTAAAGGACTAATCACGCTCTTCTTCTTCTGCTCTTACGGTAAATTTAATAACAAGTCCCAAATTACCTTCATCCACATTATTATGACCACCTTCCTTTATGGTAAAATTAAAATTATTCATTGATTCATTAATGAATCGATTAACACTAAGGTCAAATTTAGGTATCCTTATAGAATACTTTGAATTTGACATTTTAATATAATTTGTATCAAATTGTAAATTATACGCTACCCCTTCTTTAAACACAAACTCTGAACATGCTTCTCTTTGGTAAAAATATTTCACTCTTCCATTGGACGTATTATTAGGAAGCGGAAAATCTCGGGAAACATTTTCCTCATAGACTACCGCATCTCCGGTTTGTTTAATTATAGTGGGCACTTGCATATAATTGTCAATCCCCATATAATTAAAATTATTCAATGCCAAGCCATAAAGATAAGGTTTCTCACACGAGAAATTACCCTGTACGGAATTCGTGACAAACAAATTATACAATTTCAATCCAGTGTTGACCAACATTGTAGGCACGTACTTTTTCACCGAATACGTGGCATCATTACCAAACACCAATTCAGCGCCATTTATATCTTTATTCGGGGTGAATTCAATCTGCATGCGTAAATTAGGAATTAACCCATCCTGCGCATGCCGCTTGAAGGTTAATTCATCACCATCTAGATAAGTCTCATCGGTTAAGTTATAACAACTATTACTTAAATGAGGCTTGGACCCATCGAAATCTTTAATGTTTATAATTAGTTTGAATAAGCCAATTTCAGATGGTATTTCAAGGGGGATTGTCGTGTTTACTCCGACAATATGGAAATTGGTAGTGTAATTGTTACTAGCAGTGATATAAAGTCGATGAACAATGCCCATGTGTTGCAAAAATCTTATGTAATTAAGTTGTGTCTGTGGGTGACAAGGCTTGGTTGGGAATTCCAGAGAAAATGTGGAGAAAAGTGGCGAGTGGGCTAAATTTTCAACCGCCTCTATATTTATAAATATGTCTGTAGCCTATACTCTTGATGAATTGCTAAAAACAAAAGGTATTAGCAAGGAAGATCTAAGTGGCAAACAAGTGTAATTACAATAAGATCTGAACATCCCGAAGTCTCCGAAGCAAATTACATGAGAAAATGCGAGACATGCAGAAAAGTCAGAGTTCTCAACCATTGTTTAAACCTAGACTACATAATACAAGGGAACGTAAGTAATTATGCCAGGAAATGCATAAACTCTATTGTGATCTGTTACAGGAGATTGACGTTATAAATATCCGAAAACAATGATTAAGGTGATGATTCGAGCTCTTTTAATTTTAACTTATAAAATAATTATTAGCAAATAAATTTGAACCACAATCTAGATAGAACCTACATGATAATGATAAATTCATGTAGGTTCTGTCTAGGTTGTGAAATTTTCTAGTCGCCAAAAGATCCTTAGAACCAAATATTTCGTAAGTCATCCACGGATTAACTGAATATGGATCTAACCAATAAACAATTGACGACATCAAAAAGTATTGGCCTAGGTTCAATTGGAATACTGAACAAGCCGCTGAACAATATCCTTGTTCAGCATTCCAAATGAATATAGGCCAATACCTTTTATGTCGTCTATTGTTTGTTGGATCCATATTCAGTTAATACCATTCGGAAAAACCTTGAAGCTTTTCCGGAGATAATTGTTGTTGAAAACGAATGACACATTTTTTTTCAAATTTCACGTGAGTTGATTTACTTTCGAGAAACGCGTTGCACAAGGTAAACGTTCCATAAAAGAAATTAATAAATGCTACTTCCATTGATTTCCATCGAAGGAAATAGAAAGTGAAGTCCGAGCCAATCCATGGAAATATGATTGCGAAAAGCAACGATTATCTAATAGAATTCGCTCAAATTTTAGCAATCTAAGTGCATATCCCCAACACCTAACGAACCAACAAGAAAAACCTCGAAAACACTTAAACGGCAAGGTTCGACAATTCTAGAATGTGTACAATTTTACTAATTAAGAAGGTCAACGGTAAAAATGTGGTCATACATTTTCCAACTAATTAACGATTTCGACCTTCCATTTGCTTGCTCATTTTTTTTTGCCCTCGCAATTTAAAAAACACAATATTATGTGTGATTATTAGTCCTCCGCTTACGCAAAACCCGATTATGATCCTAAGCCCTCGGAAGTGTACCAAACGTTCTGGACTACTCCCTTCCAGTAATATCAATTTAACCATTCACTAACGGCTTGATATTATTTCCACTTGTATCGGGAATACACACAGACAATCTCGATCTGTAAAGTATAATTTACCGGATATTGATTAATAATTAATTAGTAAAAATAGAACACACCCCTGGAGTCACCGGAATTACCAAGGGACCCCCCAACCTCCCTCGCTTTTTTTCCTGTCCTTTGTTTCTCTCACGAAAAAATAAATTTCAACAAAATCCTCCACGCATTTCACCGGTTACACACACCGTTAATTCAAATTCCGGACCCACCAACGTTTCTTCTGAAAAAAAAAATTAATATAAATTATATCCTAATCCCCTCATTTATTTCAATTGAATAATTTCTTCTTCTTTCTTCAGATCTATCTATATATCTATTACAATGTCATCCAACTCATTAGAACAATTGAAAGCTACCGGTACCGTTATCGTCACCGATACCGGAGAATTCGAACAAATTGCCAAATATACTCCTCAAGATGCTACTACCAACCCATCATTAATTCTTGCTGCTGCCAAAAAACCAGAATATGCTAAAGTCATTGATGTTGCTATTGAATACGCACAAGACAAGGGTGCCAATCCAAAGGAAAAGGCTGAAATTGCTCTTGATCGTTTATTAATTGAATTTGGTAAGAATATTTTACAAATTGTTCCAGGTAGAGTTTCTACTGAAGTTGATGCTCGTTTATCATTTGATAAAGAAGCTACCATTAAAAAGGCCTTGGAATTGATTGCATTATACAAGGCTCAAGGTATTGACAAGGATAGAATTTTAATTAAGATTGCTTCTACTTGGGAAGGTATTCAAGCTGCACGTGAATTAGAATCCAAACATGGAATTCATTGTAATTTGACTTTATTATTTTCTTTTGCTCAAGCTGTTGCTTGTGCTGAAGCTGGTATTACTTTAATTTCTCCATTTGTTGGTAGAATTTTGGATTGGTATAAGGCTTCTACTGGTGAAACTTATACTGCTGAAACTGATCCTGGTGTTATTTCCGTCAAGGGTATTTACAATTATTATAAGAAGTTTGGATACAAGACCATTGTAATGGGTGCATCATTTAGAAACACTGGAGAAATTAAAGCTTTGGCTGGTTGTGATTTCTTGACTGTTGCTCCTAAATTATTGGAAGAATTGTATAATTCTACAGATGCAGTTCCACAACAATTGGATGCTGAAAGTGCCAAGGCTCAAGATATCGCTAAAGTTAGTTTTGTTGATGATGAAGCTGCTTTTAGATTTGCATTGAATGAAGATGCTATGGCTACTGAAAAATTATCTCAAGGTATTAGAGCTTTTGGTAAAGATGCTGTTACTTTATTGGAACAATTAGAAAAGAGATTCTAAGTGTATAGATAATCCATCACTAATAAAAATATAAAAAATTTCCCCGCGAGTGTACGAATAAGCAATTTCTCTGATATAAAGTTCCCTTGGCCTGTCCCAAATAGTAACTATTCCAAAAACAATCACACATTTAAACTCAAGATTTGTCTATACATTACAGTCTGCATCTACGCTGTTTCGTCCAATCCACAGTTAGAGTAAGATTGGAAGTCATGACAATGTTTCTCCACAGAAGGTATCAACTGTACTCTAATGTATAATCCCATCTCTTTTTCTCCACATATCAAAAGGTTGATGCCAAGCAACAATAAGCATACTAAGGGATAAACAAGCAAAAAAATAAAAACTCCTTTTTACCCCCTGTATTCCTCGTTTTTCTGGTTTCTCAAAGCTTATACCTAGGCATATATTGCCTGATGTTTTGTACTTCGGAGTTCTAATGGTTATGCGAATCACCCCTTGACTTCTACTTCTCTGCTTTTCTTTTTTTCACGCAATATAAATAGACCTGGAAAATCTAATTTACAAAAGTACTAAGCTTATTGAAATAAGTAGAGCTATAATGGAACGTCCAAACATACCAATCCCACATGAACCATCATCACCATATCCAATCTATGACCAATCGTCAATCATACTCGGATATGGACGCGGAGCCGGCGAATTAGGAATCCCCACGGCCAACATCCCCATCAAACTGGAAATCAGTCATTTACCTACAGGGATATATCTCGGATATGCCAAACTTAGTCCAATCCCCGGAGAACCCGCCCTGACCAAACTGAGAGCAACCAAGTATGGACATCGTGAAGACATTACTTTCAATCATGGGAATAAATTACGTGCTGAAGATTTGGAAATCTTACCCGTGGTTATGTCATTAGGATGGAATCCTTTCTTTCATAATGAGGAAAAAGCAGCCGAGATTCATATAATTCATAAGTTTAAGGATACGTTTTATGGCGCGGAAGTTAAATTTGTGATTTTGGGGTTTATTCGTCCTGAGTTGGATTATGTGAGTAAAGAAGCGTTGATTAAGGATATTAATAAAGATATTGAGATTGCGAAAGGTGTTCTTGCTACTGAACCTTATGCGAAGTTTAAGAAGGAATTGGAAGATTTTGTTCCATATGAGTAGTAGTAGTTTGAATTCTATATATATTACTATGACTTTAAAATATTTATATTAAAGAAAAGTAATGCGTGTAGCTGTAGCTAGTGCTTATACTTTGTGGTGCTGAAAAAAAAGACTGGGTCTAGAATTGGTCCAACCTCGCCCTGAGTTTTAGTCGCCCTGCTGCGCCAATCTTCTTGTGATTGCAAAAGGCAGATAGCGAAAAAAAAAACTGACACAATTCAAATGACTTATAAAATATTATCTGAAATTTTAAATCAATGACACAGCAACTATATTATTTTCCAACTATATATAAATAACTTATCGAGAAAGAGTGGCTTACTTCTTTGTTCGGTATAACCAATGTTTGTGCTACTACTACTACTCAGTCCAACCTTGGCACAACTGGATGATAATCAATGTCTCATCCCTCAAAATCAAACAACATCCGACGTTTGTCAATACATTCGAGAACAGTGCAATGTCTCCTATTTCAAATGGTCAGAATTTTATTATTGTTCAAGTACCAAATATCCTTCTTGGTTATTACTATCCATACTATCCCTACTCATCCTACTTGCATTAACCCTCATTCTCATCTCACTTAGCATATTAGTATCCAATTATTTATTTCGAAACTTGAATGAGTTTACATTCACACTTGGGTTAAATAATCAAATCCTAAGTTTTATATTAGTCCCCTTGACGAATTCCTTCCCTGATTTAATAAACTATTATGTGGCACTACAATCTGGTTCTTCCGACTTGGTGATTGGTCAATTAGTTGGATCTATATTAATCATGTTTACAATCATAATCGGCTTAATTAGTATATTCAGTCGACAATTCAAAGTTGAACAACCAAATTTATTAACCATTGATTTGATATGGGTATTGCTTGTCCTTGGATCATTTCTGATTATACTCTCCGATGGACAAATCACATTGGTTGAAAGTATAGTTATGGTTACAATCTATGTGGTTTATATCATATTCCTTACGTTGTTCGATAAGGAAAAATTGCAGGATTTCGATGAGGAATTGATTATACATCATCAAAATCATGAACATGTATTGGAACAACCATATAATATTGAAGATGCAATGAGTATATTGACTACGGAAGATCGACCCTTGATTACAAGGAGTAAGAGTCATACATCATCGACTAATTCCATGCGGTTGAAAACTCCCACCCCGCCAAATTCTCGAAGATCTTCACCCTTGCGTCATGTTATATCAGCGAGTGTGGAAGATGAGGAGTCACAGTTGGTACCGACAGAACAGGATTATCTCACGGTTGACTATTCATGTCGTCGTGAGAGGTCAGCCGAAGATAGCGTTACTTCCCAAACAAGTAAACACTTTTCAATTACAAATATATTTGAATTCATATTCAATTCAATTGATTTTGTATTATTGTTCATTATACCCATCCATCATTGTTGTGATGAAGAAGACGTATGGCATATCAAGTCACATTTAATCCATACATCTTATTTCAAATATTGGTACATGATTCAAGTTCCATTATTACTCAATTGGGAGTTTTTCCAAATTGACTTAGCATATGTGATACCCGGTATATTATTCATTGAAATCCCCTTGGTCATACTATGTTTGAAATATGTTAATGAAACAGTTCGGTCAATTGTTGTTACTCTGATTGGAATAGGTATAAGTTTATTAACCGTGACTTATTGTTCAATATTCATTCTTGAATTACTCAAGAATCTCGGATTAATTTGGAAAATATCAGATTATTTACTTGGTCTATTAGTGTTTTCAATAAGTAATTCCATAAATGATTTAATCACAAATTTGACCTTGGCAACGCGGATAAATCCAATTCTAGGTATAAATTCCTGTCTTGGTACGCCATTACTTATAATATTACTCGGGATAGGTATAAATGGAATATACGTTGTTACTAAAACCAAACAATCAATAACATTCACATTAAGTCATAATGCAATTATAAGCACCGTCGCATTAAGTATAACTATAATATTTTTATTGGTTTATTTACCGTGGAATAAATGGCATTTTGATCGACAATTAGGTGTGGTTTTAATTGGTTGGTATTGTTTAATTATGTTAATCAATATGTATTTAGGATAGTATCGTAATCTTTCAGTGGAACCACTGGCTTATTTATATTTAATTTAATACATGCATCGGTGTAAAACTTGCCTGTAATTTCAAACAGTTTAACAAAATCAATTAATTTAGTAGTGTCGATGGAGTAGTTTAATAACACACTAAAGAAGTAATCATTTTGAGTTTGGGTTATTATCTGTCTAAACAATTGTAAGATATATTCATCGTCCGTGTTAAACACTCGTTCAATATTTAATAATTTCTCATATATCGGTATAGGAACAGACACATTATATTGAATATAATTAACAATCAACTCACGAGCACGAAAGTATTGTTTCAAAAAAATTTCCAAATCAACTAATTTCAAAACAATTCGATAATCTCCATTATACACTACACCTCTAGTCAATGCCGATCTTGCCAGATTATACCGTTCATGAAATATATAAAAATCCGCAAATTTAATCCAAGAATCAGGGTATCTTGCAGTAGAATGTATAAACCGATGATAAGTCAATTCAACTAATGTAAACAGGTATTGTTTCACATCCAAGAATTCTAAATATTGAAACCATGTGTCTAATTGTTGTCGAGATATAAACTTGTCATCATAATATTGTCTCGATAATTTCTTTTCAAATTGATATAATTCATATACTTTAAATTGAGTTGTAATGTATGCATCAATAAACAACTTTTTAAGATTTATTGAAATTGTCTTGTAATTTGTATGGTCCAACTGGGGGATGATATATGGCACTACTTTGTCGGCAAACTCCTGATCTTGACCTATTTTCGCAACTATGTCAAACCAGAGCTTATAAAAGTATTCATAATGATACAAGGGAATCTCAAGCACAACTCTAAGCAACACATAATACTTCTTACCAAACTCATTAGTATCATCTTGATAACTATCCAAGAAAGTCAAATACAACTTGTAAAACTCAAAACTATGGAAATGAACCCCAATCAAACCCCTGGCTTTCTCAAACAACTGTAAAATCTCCTGTAAATCACTCATATCCTTTAGCGTATCAATTCTAAATTGTAAATAAGAAATCCAAACTTCAATACAAAAAGGTAAATGTTGTAAAGCACTTTGATAAATCTCAATTGATTTCAAAGAATCGCCTAATTTAAACTCCCAAGCAGCATATCGTATCCAATAATTAAAACAAAGTGGGAAATTTTTGAGTAGTTCCTGGTATGACACTCGAAGTAGTTGTAATTGATGAGGTGTAGATGATTTAGTTATGCCTTGTTTATTATTGAATTCAGCTGTTTCGATTAATTGTTGCCATAATTTGAGATTGGCTGGGTCTTGTACAAGTTGAGTGGAGATTTTTGACCACTCACTGTTGGTTTCTGATTCCATTGATACTGTCATGCTACAGTGCTTGTAAGGTATAGTGCTGTGTCTCGGTAAAACTTTTTTTTGTGTGTCTTGATATTGACCACCCAGCAACACATAATTTCAACTTGAAATTTACACTCTTTGAATTGACGTATATGAAGCAGTAGAACACATTCTAAACCAAATTTCCTAATAGTTTGAGAGATATCCTGACTTGTATAGAAGTGTATCCCTTGTAAAGTTTACTATACTAAGTTTAGCGCTACCAAATGTACATATTCTCGAGATGCAAAAAAAAAAAAGAAATATTGAAAATTTATTCAAAGACTATAACACACCAAGCTAATATGACAGTTGAATCAGACGATGAAATATCCTTTGAAGGAAATCTTTTTGAAGAACCTGAAGATTTCTTACCACCGCCTCCAGAATCACATTTTGCCAAATATACTCGAAAAACTGCTAGTCACCCGCAAGACATTTCACTTAAATTAGTTGGGAAATCACCACTTTGGGGACATTTACTATGGAATGCCGGGATATACACTGCTGATTATTTAGACAGACACGCGAGTGATCTTGTCCGGGGGAAGAAAGTTCTTGAATTGGGTGCTGCTGCTGGATTACCCTCTTTAATTTGTTCCCTTAATCATGCTTCTGAAGTTGTATGTACCGATTATCCTGATGCTGATTTAATATCTCATATTGAATATAATTTTCAGGATTTGAAACAGAAGACGGAGTTGGGGGAGTATAGAGTACAGGGGTATATATGGGGCCAAGACGTGACTCCGTTGATATACACTCAAGAGACAGTTGAAGTAAGAGAGGAAGACAAGTTTGATTTGATAATCTTGAGTGATTTAGTGTTTAATCATACAGAACATCATAAATTGTTAACTACATGTCGTAAAAGTTTGAAATCGACTGGCAGGTGTCTTGTGGTGTTTAGTCCACACCGGGCGTGGTTGCTTGAAGATGATTTAAAATTCTTTGAAACTTGTGAAGAATATCAATTTAAAGCGGAAAAGATCGAATTGGTTAATTGGAAACCCATGTTTGAAGAAGATGAAGAATCTGCGGAAATTAGATCAAGAGTTTACTCATTCTTTTTAAATCCTGAGTGGTAGAGTATTTTGTAGAGCAAATAGAGTATAGACCAAATTTTAATAAGTTATCCCACATCTATTGTATAGTTCAATTTCAATCGGTATAAACTGTAGGTTCCTTCTTAATATTGTAACTTTGTATATTTATCCCTTGATAAAAAGATATAAAAAATATTAAACTAATATAACAAGAATCTTCATAACTAACCCCAGCACTTACTTGGAAGCTGGAGATGGGTTCATCTTTCTCTTACCATTGGTCAAGGTAACATTGACGAATCTTCTAGTGTATAATAAACGAACATAAGCTCTACCTTGAGGTTTCTTTGGCTTTTCTTGTTTTTCAACCTTTGGAGTTTGAGATTTAACTTTACCAGCACGAGCTAAGGAACCGTGAACTTTACCCTAATAAGTGTGTTAGTATTGTGTGTTTTTACGTGTGACTATGATTAAAACAATTGTATGGATCAACTGTACAATTTTTAAGCTTAAGGGGGTGGTTGATTTGTTATATTTTGTTCATATGTGGATATCTCAAAATATTTCTTCATACGTGGTAGTACGTCTAATGTAGTAGTCTTTCCATATTATTACGTTTCGTGTATGATATTTGATTTAGATTTCCTTCTACTTCTTCACTACTTCACTCTTCAATATTGAATCTTAACTAAGTCTATCTGATCCAATCAATCTTAACTTCCTTTCCAATACAATCATTTCAATCAGTAGTCGTCGTTTCCATCTATGGTTAATCCACATACCATTTTGCTATTATTTAACTATGTGTATTGTAAAGAGAGGAAAGGTCTCTAAATTAATTTGGAAAAATTTTCTTTTTTTTTTGCCCTTACTGAGGGGACTCACCCAGAGGGAGTACCTAGTTTTTCTGGTGCTACCAGGAAGGTAGATTCTCCTTCGTTACAGCTGTTTCTTTTTTTTGCATGTTGTGTAACTAACCTGCAAATTTTAATTTACATGTTATTTATTTACATTTTAGTGCACGTGTCATTTTTTCAGATCAGGGTTGGAACCCTAACCAGTACCGAAATCAAAATCAGTTCAAGTTCACTACAAGCCTTATTTTTTGCAACTTTCACGAAAAGTGTTATGACAACAGGTAATTTACATAGATCTATTATTACATTATTACATTATTATTATTATTAGACATCTGTTAAACTCCTGCTCTATTAAACTTTTCTATGTTGTTACAACCATATAAAATGTAACCAAAGTAATGGAAAACACTAAAACCAATAATCCAATAATCCCTAATCTGGCAGCGGGATACTTATCCCTAGTCAACATATATTGAACTTCAAAATATCGTTGACACCCAAACACAAGCGAAAGTATCCCAATTATAATAAATATCGACCCAATAGTTTTCCCAAATTTGAACGTTACGGGTTTATCAACTACAATCTTCAACTTGGCCGTAGAATTCAGACCATCCATTCGTAATAATTGAGTCACACCTATTCCAATTGTAATGAATGCAAGTGAGGTACGTAACCAGGCAAGAAAAGTTCGTTCATTAGCCATATGATCTCGGGCTACCGAACCTTTATTTTCAAGAATTTGAGATGCCGAGAATCGCAAAAGGTGATTCTCGTCTCTCTTGTCGGGAGTTTCATTAATTTCTTGGTTTCTTAAACTGGATGGGTTGGAACGTCGTGATGTAGGTTGTGTATGATCATCTATTGCTCCATATGAAGTTGTAGGTGATGTCATGGGGCGAAGCAATCTGTATCGGGGCTGTGGTAAGGTACTGCTATTATTAAATGAATACTACTATCTTATTCAACAGAATGTACAAGCATTGGTGTGCTTAATTTCACAGGGGGGGTTAGATAAGCTTGGCATTATAAACAAAAGTCACGACAAGAAAAGTAAAGGGTCCATAATTTTTTTGTGACATTTTAAATCATCACTCGTGACCTAAAAACTGTGGAGATTAATTAATTAACAAAATTACAACTTGTGCAAGTTCAGTTTTTGGCGAGTAGTTAGGTTTATATAGAATATATAGGATAAAGCGCAATCCTGCAGAATGACCCTTTGCCACAAATGTGTGGGGATTATTACGTGCATTATCCATTAATATTTTTTGATCTCATGAGGCATGACTATGCTTTTAAATACGTGAGGCTGAGTTGACAAAATATTACAGATGTGAAACATTGCGATGAGATATCAGAATATAGCTTTCCTGAATAATATAAGTAAAAAAACGTGTATAACTAAATAGTTCATCTTCCTTCCAGAAGGAGTATAAAATTAGACAAACAATAGGAAAAAGGAATTCTGATAAACTTCACCGAAAAGTTGTAAAAATTCTACATGTGGGTATACAAATGTGTAAGTCGCACTTGGACCAGGTGGGATCCATTAAAAGGGAAACAAATAAAACAATGATGTAAGGGATGATCATATTTTAAGGGATTCACTTTTTTAACCCTTGCATCTCCCCTTGAACCCATTGATAAAGATTATTTTAGTTTTTCCCCCTTTGTTTTGCAGTTTTATTTTTTTGCACACTTTTTTATTTTTCGTTTAAGCCGCAAAAAAAAAATCACTCAGTTTAGATGGTAGCATCGATTACTCATTTTCCAAGCCAACCACTGTAGAGGATTCAGTAATATTCACACAACTGTACATGTTCTACGAGTTACATGTAACTATAACGGATTACTACCCCATGTATAGCATGTAAACTAATTCGAATGTAAACCCTAGTATAACCTACACAAAAATTAACCTTTATGAAATGCTCTATTAAATAATCACGAAAAGAAGAATGTGCTAAACTAAATAAATAAAATCAACGAAAATAATGCAATAAATGATACCCCCAAACATTTAGTAATCAGTAAATCCATACTCCCCAACCCCAATGCAAAACTACTTACTCCCCCAGCGGCATGAGTTATAGTCACTAAATCATAAGTTTTAATATCACCAACCAGACCACTTAATGACCCCAATCCAATTGCTCCTGACGATGGAGTCGCTACTTGCGTAAAGAAAGTTTGGAATGATTGACTGAATATTGATTGGGTGGTGACCAAGTTACCAGCGGCATCTGTTCCCGTTACCCATACTAAGGTTACTGACGTGGTTGTGGGTGGGTCAGCGGCAATGACTAATGATATGCAAAGGAAGAACAAGGAAAGTAAATTGAACTTCATGGTTATGACTTGAATGTAATGTTAGATCAGTGGTTTAGCTTATTGGTGGTAAATTTGATATGTGTGGTGTAAGCCAGGTCTATAATGCAAAGTGGGTGGTTGATTCTGTAGTTGAACAGATCAGATCTATTTAATCTGTAATCCAGAATATGAAAAAAGAGTTTATGCAACGGTGAGTTTCCCAAGTCATCAATTTCTGAAAGGGAGTGTCATTGGTTCTTATAATATATGAAACCGAAATCAAAAAAAAAAAAATAAAAAAAGAACAACTGATGCATCAAAAAAAAAATTATTGTAATTTGGATGCATAAATTGTTATTTTTTACGTAACTTGTGGAAACTAATTTACGTACATATTGGCTGTCTCAAAATGTGTTCCTTAAACCAACACATTAGTGCTCTCATTTACTCCACTTCACTCCATTCCCGAACCACACGACACACGCATCAAGAAGCTCAATTACCAAGTCTCAACTATGTCTCGGAAAGGTTTAGGAAAAGTAAATAAATAAAGTTGAAGAGTTCAGGCATAGCCTAGAACTACGTCGGAAAAATAACAGAGACAAAAATAAAGTAAGAAATCGCACATATAAAAATTTCATTTTCTAAAGATAGAAACGCCACGTTAATAAATTTATCCTTTCGATGATCTTTAGTCTAATACCTTGAAGGTAAACAAACGAGTAACACAACTACAACTATCACCATCAAGCATCCCCATATCGGTCCCGCGATTGCGGAAATCATTCCCACAAGTAGCTAGTCTTATCTGCAAAATGCTCAGAAAAAAACAAAAACAAGCTTTGTGTAAAATTACGAACAATAAACCTTACGGTTAGGAATTCTTATTATTAATACTGACTAAGAATAAACAAGAAAAATTTATGCAAAAGTATCTAAATTGAAATTTTCAACTTTATTGTTGCTAGGTACTCGTACACCACATTTCTCAAAACCATCAAACAAGGCTTCGAAGGACCCTTTTCTTTTGTGAACAATCGGGTAAATTTTGTTCCTCGATGATCGTCGTCGTCTACTCTTTCTATTTATAATGTACGAATTTTTTTTGTTCAATTTTGTGATTATTATTGAATCCCCCCTTAACCTGTTGCAAGTTAGTGTCTATTGAGAAAACCACACATACACAAAGATTTCTTTTTTTCTCAAGCTTTCCTCCAGTTTCCACACATTCTTCTATATTTAGCACCCTAAGCCTAAAAGTTCAGCACAAAACACTGGTCCCTTTTTAAGCGCTCAACTCGTTACCCTGTGAGTACAAAACTGCAAAGGCGAAGGGCAATTGAGGCACATGGGATCCAAATACGAAATTGGATGGTTTTACACTTTTTTTCTTTTCCATGCCAATGACGTCAGTACAAGTCAAATTATACTTTTTAGTTATAGTAATTTCACAGGTTATTACACAGTGATGCCTTATATGAAATAATCAATTGCTGGTTTCTTTGACGGTATTGCATTAATATCTTGAGTACTTGCTTCAAATACTTTATAATCTCGATTTAAATTATCGTCAATTTCCAACACACTAGCCACATTACCACATCTATAGCAATAATTAGGAGCTGACCAAACCGTGACTAATCCACTATTAAACATTTCCTTATATCCTTCCATAACTAATTGATGAGCTCTTGCAATTAAAGAAATATTATTAGTTTGCAAAAATTTTTGAACTTCATTTTCTCCAAATAAAAAACCAGCACCTCTTGGACTTATGGCCCATCCATTAATTTCCTCTGGGTCAGACCATAATAAATCACACATGCCTCCTTCATGAGGAACTTCTTGTTTTCTATCAAGGATTCGAATTTGATCCACGGTGTCGATTTCGGGACTTAAACCACCATGAATACAGAAAACACCACCTTTACCACCCACTATGGCTCCAAGACTTAGGTAATCAAATACTTCACAACAATACCTCCATACGTTGACAGTTCCATATTTCCGCATACATTCATCATAGAATCCATATACTGTGGTGATTTGTCGACTTTCATGGTTCCCACGTATTAAAGTCATCCTATCAGGATATCGTACTTTTAAAGCCATCAACAACAAAAAGCTTTCAAGGGAATAGAAACCTCGATCTACGAAATCTCCAAGGAAAAGATATTGTGTTGATGGACATTCACCACCAGTTTTGAAAAGCGTGATTAGGTCATGAAGTTGGCCATGTATATCACCACATATCGTCACGGGAGTATCAATATGTTGGATATTGGCTTCTTGAATGAGAAGTTCTATGACTTTGGTACATAATTCTTCCACATGAGATTCCGGGACATGCTTACATTGTTTGATATTTTCAATTGTTCTAAATGAAATTAGTTAGTAAGTTTACTCGTAGTGTGTGTAACTCTTTGGTACTTACTCATCTAGATTCAACATCACCCTTAATGTCTATATTGGTATGCTGTTGAAAATTTCCTGATGTGGTTTTGTCTCACCTTCGCGTGATGGTGGAGTTGAATTGGAACCAACAAAAAGAAACAAAAAGTCGCGTTTAAATTCCGTCTTCGCTTTACACTTAATCCAAAATATATCACGATATCAAATTATAATACACAACAGAACTAAAATAAACAGAAAAACTATAGACACACTCACCTTGCTCTAGTAGGTAAAGTATACTTTTGGAATTTAGCTTGTAATTGTTTTTTAACAGTAATCTTTTGAGCACCCACAAAACTATCAATACTAACTTTAATAGCACGATTTAAATCATTTTGACTAACAAATTCACTTAATCTCATCTTGGCAAATGCTTCTGCGATTCTCAAGATACTTTCTAAATGACGCACCGTGATTGGGAATGAACCAGTTGTTATTGATTCCCTTCTTAAATCAGCATATACCCTAGCAACTTTATCCATATCCATTTGATGTAATTTTGGTTGTACTTTAACTCGAGCATATTGGATATATTTAACAAGAAGATCTTGTGAAATGGGTGATATTTCTTGTTCCTTTTGTTTATTCATTTCTGTTATTTTAGCCGATCTAGATCTAGCAGCAGTAATAATTTCATCATCTTCAATGTTTACATCTACTTCTTCATTTGCCGGGTGTGACCTCATGTGAGAATCCACAACAAACCCAGCTAATCTTTCATCACTTTCTGGATTCACCAAATCACGAACAACACACAAGATATCAAATCTAGACAAGATAGGTTCAGTCAATCCGACATTTTGTGATAATGGTAAGGTTGAATTATATCTACCACCAATTGGATTGGCTGCAGCTACAATAGCACATCTTGCTTGTAAAGTAGTGACGATCCCAGCTTTAGAAATAGAAATTGTTTGTTGTTCCATAGCTTCATGAATAGAAGTACGATCTTGATCATTCATTTTATCAAATTCATCAATTAAACAAGTACCTTTATCAGCAAGCACCAAAGCACCACCTTCTAAAGTCCATTCACGAGTAATTGGATCTTTTCTAACTGATGCAGTTAACCCTACAGCGGAAGCACCTTGACCAGTTGCGAAAACAGCTCGATTAGCGGTTTTTTCAAGATATTTTAAAATTTGAGATTTTGCCGTACCTGGATCCCCTAATAATAAGACATTGATATCACCTCTAATGGATAATTTCCCATTGACGTTTTTAGGAACCCCACCAAATAGGGAACATGCAACTGCAGTTTTAATATCTTTATGTCCATAAATTGAAGGAGCCATTGACGAAATGATTTTATCAATTATTCCTCGTTCTTGAGATAATTTTCTAAATTCTCGTTCTTCTTCTTCTGTCCATAAACTCAATAAATTATCACCACCCATAAATGAACTTGTTTCTCTTCTTTTAATAGAATTGGCTTCTATTATAGTGGCAAACACGGGGAATCCATTCTTGGCATTTAAATTACCATCATAATTATTTTTGTAAATTCCAACAACTTCAATATCTTCACCTGGTTTAGCTACATCAACTAAATCAGATAATAACACAATTTCTCGATGTCTTGGTAATCTACCAGCTGGAACTGTACCTGGAGCTTCTTGCAAAGTTATTCTTTGATAATTTCTATACAAGGTTTTTTCAGAATTTATCTTGAATGGACCTTTACTTTGACAATTTGTACAGAATGAAATTTTAACTTCAGAATTTGAATCTTGAACAAATGGACCTAAAACAACCCCACATTTTAAACAATCAAATTTAATATATTTCAACTGGGGGAAAACTCCAGTTCTTCTCGTGACAACACCCGAAACTTTAATTAATTGATTTAAATTATTTTCACGTAAATCACGTAAATTTAAAAGATTTGGGAAATTAATAATTCGGACATGAATTTCTTGATGAATTTGAGAATAATTAGGATAATGTAATTCAGTAGCCTCCATAGCGACAATATCAAAGATTTTAAGCATTTCCTGGGGACTTGTAGCTAAAAATAATGCCAACACGGCTTTGGAATCAGCTAAATGGTTATAACTAACTTGTAAAGATTCAGCATTAACTTCACCCAAAGTTCTAATTCTTGCCCCATACACAGATCTACCGTTTTCATCAGTATATTCCAACAAAAAAGACTTCAATTCACGAGCGATAGATCTACTTACCGCAGGTTGTAAAATCCATTCAGTTATAGTAGGAGCTTTTATATCAGTCAAACTTTCCAAAGACAATTCTTCATTGAATGGGTCAATTTCAACATCATCCATGAAATCATCGTCTTGATCTTCATCCTGTTGTTGTTGGAATCTTCTTCTTCGTCTTTGAATAGGTAATCCATATTGATCCATAATTTCATCATCTTGATCATCAGCTTCGTCGTCGTCTAAAAACGCCAGTTTTCTTGACCGATTAGCTCGATTTAAAATAGCATCACGACGATTTAATTGATCATCAATTCTTCTTCTGGTACCAGCATCCAATTCGTCATAATCTCCTTCATCGTCGATATTCTCATCACCTAAGTTATAATGATCTTGTTCAGGATTGACACGATAATCACGTTCTAAATTGTCCATTAAATCATCTCCTTCTTCTTCATCACTAGGATTTAAATCAGCAACATCGTTATGAATTTCATCTTCTTCATCTAATTCATCAGCATCAAACGGGATAGCTGGGGATGAAGGTGGAAGTTGAGGAGAAGATGCTAACATTGGTGAAGAACCAGCGTTATATCTGTCATCATCCTCTTCGTCATCGATTGCCAGTCTTTTCCTTGAATTATGTGGATTTGACATTGTGTGTTTAGCTATAGATATAAAGAAGTAGAAGAAAGAAAAGAGTATTGATGCGTGTTTTTTTTTGACGGGTTGGTGTTTAGAATATATTGCAAATTATCACCAAAAAAAAATACAACGCGTTCTCAATTGGATTTCCTAATTGGGATAAATTAAAAAAATGAATTTTTCTTTTTTGTTCTTGGTTGTGCGTTGTTACCCAACTTGCTGTGCTATTGCTTATTTCTTTTTTTTTGCAACTATCGAAAAGGACAGGCGGTTATTAATTATTTAGATAGAGATGTAGCTAAGCGTCTTATCTCTTTTTTGTATCTCTTTCTTGCCTTATGCCAGTACATTGTATATCTGGCTGTTTGTTGAAACCAAACTTCGTGAAGTACAAAAGAAATACCCCGCTCTTATATAGTCAAGTAGTTCGATTTGCAATCAAACAACCCTTCTCGCAAAATCCTACCTGCATCTCGTTTCTCCAGTTGCAACCTTTCGATATATATCTATTTCCAAGTTATAAATTGGAAAGGACGTAACAATTTATAACGAGTTATTGTGTCAATACATTTAATGCCGTACGACACAAAAACAGACTTTCATGCCATCTTATCTCAAACTGTCCAAACTACATTGAAAAACTATACATTAACGATGTTGTTTATTGATATGGACTAGCAATTAAGCTAATCAGATCAAATCTATAAAATACAAAACCTGCTCTTTTTCTTCTTTATCCCCTAAGAATTCTCTTTTCTGCTCTCTTTTTTCCCTATTCAGGACCTTGTAACAAGGGATGGTCAGATAATCCAACAGCATGGATATCATGATCATGATGGGCATCTTGTCCAGGACCATGTAAATGACCACAAGGACATTCATAAATATCAGGTTGAAGAATGAAATGTTTTTCTGTAATTAATTCAAGATCTCCAGGACTTACTTGTCTTGATAATTCTTCAACATCACTCATAATAGTATCGACAGATTGGGCATTACTTATTGGGGTGAATGTACCATGGGTAGCATCAACAATAGCATCGGTAGTATGTGGATGTTGATGCTTATGGTGATGATGGTGATGTTCTTCTTGCTTTGGCTTTTCTTGAGTCATTATGTCTTGTTGATGTTTATGATGTTTATGATGATGATGATGGTGCTTATGGTGATGATGTTTATGAGCACTAAAATCTTCTGTAGATGTAGGGATCAGGGAGTATTGATCGACTTTTTGCTTCTTTAATGCTGACTCTATAGAATCTGTGAAACGAGGATCAAAGGTAACTGCTGGCATTTTATAATAAAATATTAAAATTTTTTTTATTTTTAAAAACTTGTTGTGGAATATGTGTTAAGTGTTTGCAACAAAGGAGGGGATGGGCAACGAGGGGAGGGGGGCGGAATAGATTTGTGTCTCCGTGGCCTTTGTGTTGCTTCTCCGAAAGAACTTTTTTTAAATTTGTCCGAACAATGGGAGTTTTTGAAGAACGTGTAATATGTAACAACGTTCTATAAGTGAATTAGGTAACGAGTTGTTGTTTTTTTTCTAGCCTCTATTGGTACTGAGGGGGTGAAATAATTTTCTTTTGTCTTGAAATAGATTTAATCCATGTGGGTATACACCATTGTGGGTTACTTATATACTAAGTTATTCAGGAAGGCGTAATTCAGAAAATAAATTGAATAACAAAATAAAGCTGCAAAATAAAAAAAAGAAACAAATAGTAACGAGATCACCCCCTAAAATAGAAAAACCTAAACTAAAACTTCGGTTGCAGCGTAAGGCATCGCCCTTCTCATAACCTAAGTTCCATTTACTCTACTACAGTTGCAATTTATATAAATAATACATACATTCATCCCCTAAGCACTGTGCTCCCATCCGGTGTACTTTGTACCTCCTTCAATAGCCGTTATTATAGGTAAGTTTGCTGAACAATGCCATTCCAGTAAGGGGCAACACGGACGCGGATTGAGATTGAGGTTACAAAATAAAACAAGCAGCAGGTGATAAATGACCTTTTTCGTATATAAACTATAAACTAACAAAAGTGACGTTGTCTCAGTCACTGTTTACAAGTTGCCTCTTTTTCTTTTGTAAACCAGCATTTACTTAGGTCACGGAATAATTGTTGTAAATGCGTGGCAGTCACGTAAAAAAAGAGTGATGTATTTTTACTTGACACTGGAAAAGATCAGGACTATTTTTTTTTTTTTTTTCTTGTGTTAGATTTTCTGGGAATGACAGCCCAGATTCTGCACAAGGTCTAATACGTCGCAAATTGCACCCACTTTAGTAAGTCTTGATTTTGAATTTTGACAAGACTTTTATATTGATGTAAACAACTTGATGAAAGTAAACAAGTCATTCTTTTATTACTATTATTAGAACTTTTATCAAGAAATATACAATAATTATCAAGTGATGTATTCTAAATTCTTTTGCAATGCTGGCTGTTTAGAATCGTAGTAGAATAGCAAAGTAAGTCATGCCATTCGGGTATACCTACTTTCAAATTACCATTGTTGCATTATTTTTAAGTTAATAACATTTATGTAGCTACCCGTCGGATGGGTGCAATTTCTCTCTTCCGTGTCTGGTAGCGCTGAATAACCGGCGAGGTAATGTGCGATAAGGGAGAGAGAAAAAAAATAACGGATCTAGAACCGCGTCCTCCCTTAATCAGATGTTAAAGATCAAACCACAACGGTTTTCTGGTGGTTTCCATGCATTATTCTATACATTACCGTAGAATCTCCCCGCCAAAGTTACTTCTATGTTTTCTTTTTACATACTGATTCGCGTTTTCCAAATATGTTGAAATTCTTTTTACTTAATCAGTATGATGACGTAATTTGACTAAATTGTTTCAAGTTCTTCAACTCTTTCTCATTGTTTTTTCACATTTGAATTTCGTTTCTTCTATTGCTGTATCAGGTTGTTGAGACAACATCACTAGTTTTCCCCACTTAAATCTAGTTATATATAGATCGTCTGACTCGATATATGTTCTAAAGATACATTACTTCCTCAAGTTTCTTATCATGGACGGAATACCTCATCATCACATTCAAATCAAGGAAACTTTCCTTGTAGGCAATGCCCTTTTGAATTTCACATCCATATTCGTTTCCCTCGGAGTGTTTCTTTTCGGATTCGAACAAGGGTTAATGTCCTCATTAATAACCAACAAATATTTCAAACATTACTATAACAACCCTTCACCCGCGGCAATTGGGATCATGATTGCCATTTTAGAAATCGGGGCCCTTGGTTCTTCATTCATAGCTGGGAAAGTTGGCGATAAGACCGGAAGAAGAAAAACGATCCGGTATGGATCATTTATATTCATAATTGGTGGTATTATTCAAGCAACTTCAATTAATATTTTCAATCTAAGTGTAGGTAGATTCATTAGTGGGATCGCCATTGGATTCTTAACTACTATAATCCCGTGTTATCAGTCGGAAATTAGTCCTCCTGATCATCGAGGATTCTATGCCTGTTTAGAATTCACAGGGAATATTATTGGATATAGTTCAAGTATTTGGTTAGATTATGGGTTTTCATTTTTGGAAAATAATTATAGTTGGAGAAGTCCCTTAATTGTGCAAGTTGTTATGGGTACTTTGTTATATTTAGGTACGTTTATAATAGTCGAGACCCCAAGGTGGTTACTAGATCATGATCACGATATTGAAGGTATGATTGTTATTGCTGATTTATATGGGAATGGAGACGTTGAAAATGAATCAGCTAAAAATGAATATAGAAACATTAAGGAAAATGTGTTGATAGATAGAATAGAAGGTGGTGAACGTTCATACAAGTATTTATTTCAAAGATATGCTAAACGATTATCAGTGGCTTGTTTCTCGCAAATGTTTGCTCAATTCAATGGGATTAATCTTATTGCATATTATGCTCCCTTGATTTTTGAATCGGCTGGTTGGAAAGGTAGACTGGCAATATTAATGTCAGGGATCAATTCAATAATCTATATATTTAGTACTATACCACCTTGGTTCCTTGTTGATGGGTGGGGGAGGAAACCGTTACTTATATCCGGAGCTATCCTTATGGGGTTACCGTTATATATTACTGGATATTCGTTATATTTGGATAACCACTCAACGCCCATCGTGGTTGTTACTTGTATTATAACTACAATGGCTGCTTTCGGGTATAGTTGGGGTCCAATCCCCTGGCTTATGAGTGAAGTGTTTCCAAACAATGTTAGATCAAAGGGTGCAGCTGTGAGTGTAGCTGTTAACTGGCTATGTAATTTCATTGTTGGGTTTGGATCTCCCATATTATTAGATGTAATTAAATGGAAAACTTATTTAATCCCCGCAACGTCATGTGTAATTTCATTATTTGCCGTGCATTATTTGTTTCCCGAGACTAAGGGGTTAAGTTTAGAAGATATGGGGTCAGTATTTGATGATAAATCTTCAATTTTCTCATTTCATTCTTCAGGAATTGTTGATTCTAGCACAAGTGTTCGATCCAATGCTAGTGTAAGGTCAAATTCAAGTATTCGTTATGGTGCTATAAGTCCCGGTCCGGAATTAAACCAATCTTCACCAGCTTCCATACAAAGAAATCCAGCAACTATGAGATTAGATGGGTTTATTGTACCACCAACGATAACAACTCCTTTGAAAGGAGATATAAACACTTCAGGAACATCATTTGATACTCCAATATTTACAGATAATGTTCCTGAAGAGATTGAGCCACCGACATTTGACGAAATTATTCAATTTAAACAAAAACAATTTGCAAAACTGAACATTTTAACTAGGTTTTTTATAAGAGGACAATTTAGTATAGAGCAAGATTAACCACTATATATATATTCTAGAATAAATATCTACTTCAAGAGAATGTCCATTTCAATATCCCGTAAATCATCTTTTCTATTAATACCTTGTTTAATATTCTTTTTCTCATCAAACAATTTCCCCAATTCTCGTTCAATTTCAGGAATTAAATAAGAATAATTACATTGTTTACATCGAACTCTTGATTCTCGTAATAATCTCTCGGCTTTATCATATGCTCCTAAATGTAAATTAACAACTCCTAAACCATAAGTCGCCAATCCTACAGTCTCATTAATTTCATTATGTTGTTTTATAATTTCTTGAGGAACAGTCTTGGCAAATTCTAAAACTGATTCAAATGATTTAATTGCCAATTGAATACATATTTTTTTCGAGCTGACTACTTGTTCATACAATTCTTGATCTTCAACAGAAACCTTTTCCTTTAAAGTATTTTGAATCATTTCTTTATCCGTTTGATTTTCCAACAATGTTTCAGTTTTTAATTTTTCATAATCTATACCAGTCAATTCAGAAAATTTCCGTCTTAACGAAATCTCCTGTGCTTCTAACTCTTCAGCTTGCATATACAATAATGAACCTAAATTACATTGTGATAATAACATTTTTGAAGGTTCAACATCAGCCAATAACATAGCTTCACTCATTGATATCTTGACTTTAGAAGCCATGGCCAAATCTCCAGAAGATATACAAATGGCACTTAATAAATCCATAGCATTGAAAAACTCATTTGTAAATGGTTCCCATACTTCAGGAGTCTTTTTAACTCGAAATTCTTCACCATGGTTCCCATTTATTACTATGGTATCATTATCAAGAGTCGCAGTATATGTATTGACATCATCTTGAGTATTCGCCCTAGTTACCAAACTCAATGGTTTAGGATTGGTCAATACTTTATTGACTTCATCTTGAGCAATTATTAAATGAGTCACAAGAATCGCTTTACAAAGTTGTGGGTTTTCTCGATTCATTTCCACTAATTTAATAGCTATTCTTAAATCCTTTTGAATTAAATGACGTCGAAGATCTCGATTCAACCTAGTACCATAATTGGAATCAGGACCGGCCGTTAATACCGTCAAATATAACGTAGCAATTTCATTATAAATAAACGATGCATCAGATTTCATATTTAATCTCTCATACATTTCAGCAACTTTCAATTGAATCCCAGTGTATTCATCCGATAAAGGATCCAACCCAATCTCTTGACAATGGTCTAATGCTTGTAAATAATACTTCAAAGCTAATTGATAATCATGTTCACCTTTATCACTTTCGGCCCATAACCCCTTTCTTAAAATCTTAGCAACTGAACTTGGAAATGTATGTTTAGGCCACCATATATAATATGCCGCTCCTGTCAAACCAACAAATCCCAATGTTACATATATGAATTTCTTAAATATTGAACTTCCAGTTGGTGGTGAATTATAGTTGTACGATTGATTATAGTTATAATTGTATTGACTAGAATTGAACCTAGTTGCAACAAGGAAGGGATTGAATCCATATTTGTTCCTAATTAGTCTTTTCGACGTTTGAGAAATTAAGATCCTTGCCGTCATTCTGGTGTCATGTAGTTTGTCTCAAATCTTACTGGATAAAATTCACAGCCTATTTTTTTTGGTTCGGTAAGCCGTTTTTACCACCAACTTAGTCGTGTGACTACCAAGAACTGCTTAATATCTCGACAGTACTATATATTTGACAGGGAACTCATAGAAAGTGACACCCTTTCAAAACAGATACCAGATCCAGATAACCTGAAGGTCAATCAAGTTAATTCAACCAATCTATGTGTAAATGTAATTGAAGTTCACTCTCTAGCTTCTAATGTAATATTTGACCGTTGGACACGACTCAGTTTTTAAGTAACCGAAAATATGAGTTGCGATGGCGATAACTAGTACGCTCCAGTAATAACAGAAGACAGTATTACTCTGCTCACCTTCTAAAGCAAATATGTCTAATATATTATCAGTATTTAATCCACCTCCATCAAGAACAATACCCGATTCAGAATTAGATAGAACATGTCTTCCATGCACGGCCATTCAATCATTAGTGGCAATGGTTGGTGGGTTTTATTTAAATTCTCCCAATCAATTCAAGGACAAAACTGGTAAAATAGATTTGGTTAAACATCCATTATGGTGGCAAAGATCAGTTAGAGGCGCTGGAATTGTATTGTTTGGATTTGGTGCTTATCGAGCGGGTGAAGTTATTCAAATTTTATTACAGGATAAATTTGATTAGAATTGTGCTGATACATAACACTGCCAAGAGAGATAGGGGACTAATATTTTTTTTATAATCTCCTTTTGTATATAGTGATCTTTTGGAAGTTGGATGCAAGTAAAGACTAAACTTTTGTATATATAAGTCGAATAGATATAGTTGAAGTCAATTTGTAGATCCATCATACTCAACCTTGTATCCATTTTAAGAAAGCTTTAGTGGTGGACAGAACAGACTTAGAGTGAGGGTTACAAGTTACACATTAAGCTATTTTAAGCCTCTTGTTTTCAACTAAAGCTGTAGAGATATTCGTGATATTATACTCAAAAAGATTTTCTGGAATATAACTATTGTGTTGATTTTAATTTCTAGAAGTCAAACAATTCACCGGACAACAACTTTGGATACCGAGAGCACAAACAACCCAGGAATATCAAATGGATGACCTAAGGTTCAAACTAGTAAACAGATCATGTTTCATAAAAGATAAAGAAGTTCACAAGCGCATTTATCAGGTTGGAACTTCCCGATCTGGAAGATTAAATTTAGAAGTTCTGCTGGCGGATTTTTTGAAACAAGTTGCAAAATTCCAAGCTTTGTTGTCATCAACGTTCTCACGCGATTTAGGTACCGGAAATCATTTTCCGTGTTCCAAATAAAACCCAGAACCTACTCATTACTATAAATCTAGAACTTATATACTAAATTCTCGATCTTCAAAAATATGGACCCGTATATGTAATACTTCAACATTTCTCAACACTTCACAATAAAAACTATCTCATTTCTCTTGGATCTTCAAAAAATAAGTCAAGAACCCAGGCTGTGTCAGTTTTCTTTCAATGTCAGTTTGATTTTTTAATCGTACGTGTTATTGTTCGGCCGAGAATTAATCAATAGCCGAAAAACATTTACCGATGTACATATTCGGACCTGTGTCCTTGCATGTATGATTCATATTTTAACCGATCATACTCATGCTATTTTTAATCACCTAGCTGAAAAGACTTCTAAAAACAGTAGACAATTATAATTGTTATCTCGAAGACACACAAAATCTTCACACGCACTCTATAAATTTTCAAACAATGATTGGTCAGTCCGATTCAAGGAACAACAAAGCCCCCCATTTCAGAAACTAAGTAACAGATAATGCAGCAGACACAGCATCGGTTTAGACAATCTCCCAGGGATCATGTCCAGTTCTAATGTCATAAGCGTACCAACGAGCCTGACCTTTCAGTTATGTTCAAATGGTCTATCTTCGAAACCAAGGGTTAGCCTGACAGAGCTCACATCGAACTAGTAGCTAAATGAACCCTTGATTCTCTATTTAGTGTGGTTATTCGGTTTGTATAACATATTTGAATCGCAAATGCTTTGAACCAAAGGGATGTGTGCCTAATTATTCAAACGACACTTTACTTACTTAAAAGGCGACTGATTAAACAAAGTTTCTCCAAAGACAATGCAACTGGGTAACAAAAAAGAATTAAACATTCACCTCACAGATTAATGTAACATATGGGACGACTTTTTGGAAGAATCTCCACAAGTGTACGCCTAGTAATTCAACTGGAAGGCGCATTATTATTATTGGTCCAAGTGATGGGTTAGAAGCTACACCAAAGTCAAAAAAATTATGGTTTTTCGTAAATACCATTGTGGTAACCATTACTCCGTCTGTCAAAATACGACCTTGTTCTCTCGAAAATAAGTGCTCCTTAACGAAAAAAGAGTGACATCAACAGGCGTTTACAATTGGTACTCTACACAGCCATAATTGGAAATAAACTTTCAATATGTTAGGCTTTTAAGTTAAAATAATTTATACTTTAATTTTTCGGAATTGGTTTTCTCCAACTAATTGGCTGATGAATTGCAACATTCAAGGAGGAAGGAGTTATGAAGCTGTACAAGGGCTCATTGAATCTGATGTTGGTTAGATGGTTTGAGATGATTCGATAAGTTGAGAAATAACCAAGTTTCTAACCCTCAAAAGCCGAGGTATCAAAGGGAGCTGGTAGATAGGTTAGATTGTAGAAAATTTCTCTCGGCGTTGCAACTTTAAGCTCGATGTGTTCTGCCAAATCCTTATTCAACCTTCCCCGGTGGAAAAAGCGGAGAATGTCATTATACTATTCTGGACTCTATTAAAGTATTTCCCTTATCGTGAGGTTATAGTACCTGATATGTTCAACCTCGTGGACCTACCCCGCATAGATTACAAGATAGTCGTAAAACTTTCCTTCTCTCATTTACTTTGTTTTCATTCGAACAAAACATAGTTTAATGGGCCCATAACCATTGCATAAACCGCACACACATTATACTCACTACTAAAAATAAAAGCAAACTCCATAGTTGGGCGCAGACCTGGTTCTGGATCACAAATATTTCTTCTATCTTCGGAAGGGAAATTCTTGTTTTTGTGATAAACTGTAAATATCCCGTTCCGTAATTAAAGGAAAGGTACCACTTAAATTGAACTAGTATTAATTTAACAATCTTCTACAATCTCCCCCATAAAGCAACATATTGGCTGGCTGGCAATTTGAATGTCAATCGATAACGCGTTTTGAGCGCATGAGGGGGGGAACTGAAGATAATGATATGGTTGAGATAAATGAAGATAAAGGTTTTGCATTCGATTCCTAACCTGCCTTCAATTTAATAAAGTTCTTCTACCGGAATTCTGCCCGAAACCATCGCCACAATTATAGGAGTCTTTTTTTTTAAAAAAAAAGTGGCCTGGGCGTGTTCCGGATATTAAACATCGTGAAAATTTAAGCGGCATTTCATTTTCAGGTTTCAGTTGACGGGTTTCTACAAACCAAGTGAATATTAGGATCATCCGATTGTGATTATTAACCCGCCTTTATTGCTTATGAACACTGCATACCAACTTCCATAACCATTGTATCTCAGAGACAACCAACCAAAAAAAAAGGAGCACCGAACCATTTGGGAGCTTTCGTCAAAGATCAAGACGTTAGGAAACAAGTGAAGGGATTCGAGACAACTGTCAAAATAAAACGTTAGGAGGAAGCATTATGTTCTCTGATAAACAAGGCTAAGCTTTGGCCGGGTACATTTCGGATCACTCCAGAACTGGCGGTATTGATGCCGATGCGTAGAAGTTAAAATTGAAGCTCATTTTCTTCTTTTAATTTGACGGACAGAAAGATTTTTTTGAATTTTTAACTTTAAATTAAACCATCTTTTTTTATTTTGTGTTCGCCAAAAAAAATAAAAATTAATTATTTTTTCGAGGAGGATCTATTGTCCCCTCCTTTTTTTTTAGAAAATAATTCGTTCAGTTTAAGAAAGATTCAACCCGTCGGCAATTTTTGCTTCGTTCTAAATAAGCGATGCATGAGCAACAAAAGGGTTACCATTGCAATAAGGTAGCCGAAAACATTTACGAGACTTCTTGTCATGAGGGAAGAAAAGCCATGTTTTACGTGTTGAAGATGTTACCTCAAACTAAAGTAGATTCGAAATTTTCATAGTATCATTAAATCTTAAATTTTAACATTAACGCAAAAGGCAAAGGATTAAAAAAAAAATTAAAAAAAATATTTCCTCAAAAAATAAAAAAAAATTAAGCTTCAGTGAGAGGAATTATTTGTCAAAAGACAAAAAATAATATATTTTTTGGCTCACTTTGCAGATATAATATTATTCCTGTTAGTATAGAATTTAATTTAATATAAAGTCAGTTCGTTTTCAGAATGTTTTAATGACATAAATTTATTTAATATTTTTTACTTCCTCAATATCAACTTTCAAGTTAAAACTTCCAGAACAACTGCCATATATTTTCATATTCAAAAGGAACATACATTATTTGTTACACCCTTGACCCTGCGGCGTTCTAAAAATTATATTTTTTTAGAAATTTGATATTTTTATTTTTTTGTTTGGCCCTGTTACTAAATCTAAGATCGCGAAATAAGCAGGGGTTATTACTTTAGTTCTTCAAACGTATTTAATTTTCAATTAGCACCTTCTAGAAGCAACTGAGCATACCTTTGTTGGTAGCTATTTCCAGTTTACTTTAGAATCCACCGTTTTATCGTCACTTTTGGTAAATACCCCATCCTTGACTGTTAAGACCAATTAAGAATATCATTGTTGTTCCACCTTTGATACTTACTATTCCTTAATCTTTTTGTCAATTGCAAAGTACAACCTATTGACAAGAACAAACCAACCCCAAGGATATATATTTATTACTACCGGTTTACCTGCTTTTTGATGCTAGATCTTCTATAAGAAGATTCTATTCAAAAATGACTATGGATGAACAATATTTAGACTCTACATTGGACTTACATATCAACCCACCTTTACTGTTGCAACAGTCACGAACTGATCAACAATATAATAAACAAGATAATACTTCAACCGATACCCAATCACAAACTTTATTAAACAACTCATCAGCTCCAAGCACAGTTCAGACTCCACAGCTTGATACTTCAAAAACTTTACAGGAGGAACAACAACCAAAACCATCTCACACGACAGAACAGCCAGGACAACAACCACAATCACAAACACCTCAGTTTGCCTCTGGTCCACCACCACCTATGCAGTATAAAATGGGATCAAATGAACTTGATTTACCTATACCAAATAATACTCCTGCCACAACGTATCCGGACACTATGTATCGACATCAAAAGCAAGCATTTCAACAAATGCAACCTCCAGTGGTTGTAGCACACCAACAACAACTAGGGGGTCCACTTCCCCAGTCATATTCGGGTCCTCACTTACATAATGGAGCTTACTATCAACTTTCAAACGGCTATCTGCAACCACATGCGTTGATTCCAGATGGCAATATTCAGAAACCATTGTATAATTTAGAATTTGAAGAATCAAATGAAAATCCATTGGCTTATAACAATGATCGCGGGTTGATCGTCCCAATACCGCCATTACATATTCAACAAGAACTCGTAAATAGTCTGGATCCAATTAAACAAGAAATGACCACTAGGGTTGAAGCGCTCCCCAATGGAATCTCCAAAGTAGTTTCTCAAGATATGGATGGTCAACAAATACTACAATCTAATTGTTCTCGATGTAAGAAAACTTTTGAACAACCAATCATAATCCCCAAGGCTAAAGATGCTAATGGTACAAGATTTTTGGCAGAAGCCAAGACTTTTAAATTATGTCAACATTGTCGCGACTTACAACGACAACGGTCAAGAAGATGGCAAAAGAAAACAAAAGATAAAAAGGGAGTTTGTCGACGTTGTGGGTCAGAGATTCCAATAGAGGAACAAAAATTTGTTTTATGTCCATCTTGTAGACATAATCTACGATCAAAAAAGGCGAATCGGGCAGCCCAGGGAAGATGTGTTCATTGTTCTGGTCCATTAGATGCTTCAATTCTACCCAAGGAATATAATTCTGCTGACAATAGTTCAGTTTCCACTACGAGTTCAAATAGTTCCCTTCCGAATGGTACTGTAAAAGAAACGGGCCTGGGAAAGGGTGGGAATTACAAAGTGTGTAAAAGATGTCGTGAAAATGATAAAATAAGACGAACCAATTTGGAAAAGATGGGAAATTGTAATCGTTGTGCTAAAGTTTTGGATCCTGATGATTTCGGTAAACATAAAGTGTGTGCAAAATGTAGGTCCAGGAAAAGAAAGGGATCTACCTGGGGGACGGGTTCGTCTACAACTTCAATAATGTCAAGTAGTCCAGTCCTCAATATTCCCAACCCTTTGATGAATTCAGTTCCACATCCAATTGCAGTTGGTGGTATGATGCTTCAAGACCAACCTGGAATACTTCTTTCTGGAGCCGGGCCTGCTGGTAATAGTGGCACATATCCTGAAATGAATGGCTATGGAATATCATTTCAACCACCACACTACGCACAACAGTTGCAACAACAGCAACAGCAACAACAACAGTATATTCCGGTTCAACTGTATGCTGCCCAAGGACAACCTAATGCGTTTGGGCTCGCCCAGCCAATGTCCTCGGCTAAACCACTTCCATATGGTTTGATGAATCAACAACAACAACCTTATCCCTCAGATTTTCATAATTCTTATCAAAATAATAATAATCCAAGTTAGATTTGCTTTTATGATTTGTCTTTCAATTCTTGTAACGATTGTACTGGTGACCTTTTTAAAAAAACAAAAGTTATTTTGTAAAATTATATATATGTATATTTATTTTCTTTTAATGGTTTATTAAAAATATTATTTATTGAAATTATTTATAATAAAATTTTTACTAGGTTTAGTAAGATCTCATGATTTGCCGTAGAAGAAGGCTTAGACTTTTTATACAGAAGAACGCAATTTAGTACCTTTCCGCGGGTTAAGGAATATCAACATAAACAAAACGCCCCTGAAAATATTAAATTAAAGAACGTTGTCATATCCATTTTGAGATAAATACTTTGAAAATATTTTTGGTTTTGTGTTTTATTTTGCACATTGCAGATCTCATGTCAAGATTTGCATTATGCAAAAAAATATCCCTCAAAGGGAACAACAACTTTAAGGTGAAAAGCCGCCTCAAACGTATCATCCTCGTAGATAGTTGCGTTACTTTTTCGAGGGCATGATAATAGATTTTGGTCCCAACGTGACTGTTCCTTTGAAAATAATCGGAGATATAATTTACTAATCTAATAGCATAAATTTAATCGTGGCCAATTTTTAACCAATCAAATTCCTTCATTCTTGTCCCAAGCGAATATGTCCCTATTTAACAAGAACAATGATTGCTTAGGCGAGGGAAATAATCAACAGCCAGTAGTATGATGAAGACGAAAAGCTTACTGCTTCTGAATTTGTGGTTCCCTGGTTAATGAAGTTGAATGGGTTCAATTTTGAAAGAAATTTAACTAATAATGAATTTTATTCTGGGGGAAATTTACCAAAATTCATCTTTGAAGAATCAGATCAAATACATTAGTTTGTATTATATTATACCAGTGATTCTATGATCAAACTTACCATTCCTTGCTTGATTAAAGAGCATTCAACACAAAAATGAGTTTCTGCAAAGGACAAATGAAAGTCGGTAAAAAGATTTCCTGAGAAAAAAAAAGGCCGATGACTTTGTGGGGCAATAAATTCTACAGGCAGTATATGTAACTGCAGGGAATTGAATGTTCTTGAAACTTTCCCTAAATACTGACTGCAACACATGACCGACTCAATTGTACCATTTGGTAAACAATTTGGTAAAAAATATTTTAGTTCACTTGATCCTGAAGTTTTCCCTGTGAATCATGGTTCATGGGGTCAATTACCTGATCCAATTCTTAAAAAATTCAAAGAAGCAAGTGGTGAACAATATCTTTATCCAGATAAATTCTTTCATGATTTGCGGAATAAATATATTAACGCCTTGAAGCAAGTAAGTACTATTGTTAACTGTGATTATCACAATCTTGCAATTATCAATAATGCAACCACTGGAGTGGATACTATATTGAGAAGCTATCCATTTGAGAAAGGTGATAAAATTGTGATACAGTCGAATGTGTTTGGCGCTTGTGGAAATGTTGTTAAATTCTTACAAGACAGGTATGGAATTGAATATATTAAAATTGAAGTCAATTATCCTATTTCTGATGAAGAAATCCTAGAAAAGTTTGAAAAAGTGTTTAAGGAACATAAGCCTAGATTATGTTTATTTGATACTATTTCTTCTATGCCGGGAGTAATATTCCCCCATAAACAAATGGTGAAACTATGTAAACAATATGATGTTCTTTCTTTAATCGATGGAGCACATGGTATTGGATGTATTCCTCAAGATTTATCCGAAATTTCCCCAGATTTCTATGTAAGTAATTTACATAAATGGTACTTTGTACCTACTGCATGTGCGGTAATGTACGTGGATACAAAGCACTTTAATAAAATCCATACTTTGCCAATTGGGGAGACTTATCTTCAAGATGATATAGAATTGCCCGAAGGACAAGAAATCGACAGGTTAGTTGATAGGTTCTTCGCTATAGGAGCTAAAAATTACGCTTCCCTTACTGTGATTCCAGACGCTATAAAGTTTCGGAATGAAACTTGTGGGGGAGAAGAAGCTATTTTTAAATATTGTCATACTTTAGCTAAACAAGTAGGTTTGGTTATTTCCAAAAAATGGGGTACATCTTATTTAGAGCACGAGCAAGGTCCCAGTTTGATTGGTACTATGGTTAATGTTGAAGTTCCTACAAAATCGATTGGACTTGATATAAATGGAATTAAGAATAATTGGGCCAAATTTGACCAACAGGTTTATAGCAAACTTATTGATGTTCATAAGGCATTCACCCCTTGTGTTGTACATAATGGCAAGTTGTATGCTAGATTCTCATGTCAGATTTATAACGAGTTGAGTGATTTTGAACATGCTGCTGATGTTTTACTCACAGTATTGGAGGAAGCAGTTGAGTTGGAACCGCTACTCAAAGATTTAAAAATTTAGAATAATATTATTTACTCTTGCTTCTGTGTTTCTTTAAGGTCAAAACATAACATTTTGTTAGTAGAATTAGCTATACACACGTAAATTGACCTAGTTTTGCAAAAACCATAATCTTTACTTGATACTCTGGTTATGTAGAAAGCAAACAACTAAAAGTAAACCGTTGTTGCTGCTTGGATTTATACTTTATTCCTAGTCCCCAATTAAACTTTACAGTCTTTATATTTAGTGAGAAGTTGAATCGGAGGTTTTTTTGTTGGTGCATTAATCTCAACAGATGTTTACATTTGTTTTTTTTTTTGTATTATTATTCTCATGTACGACACGCTAAATCAGGAGTATCAGTCATTGGTTCAACAAAGTTTAAATAAACCCTATCATTGTTCAAGATCTGAACAAAACAAAACATACTTGTCTACTTAGTTTACAGTTACCAATCTATCCCAAGTACTAGAGATCTGGTATTAGTCGCTTCACATTCAACAATCACCACTTTTTTTTTTGAACAACCCCGACAACCGGCTCCCAAGATGATGACCAGGAGCAATTTGTCAGATACCTCTTTAGGATCACCTAAAGACAAGGAGTTACCACCGGTACCTTCCCCTTTAACACCGGGATTCCCTTTGGTTGCTGGGAAACTTGATTCTGTGAAACAAGAATATTCAGAATTATTACAAGCCAAAACATTAAAACGGAAAAACTTTAAAAAGCTTTCCTTGGATGCCTCTCCAACCAAAGACGCTGCTCGTACAATAGTTGATGATAATGCTATGATAAGACAGCCGCTCTCTATGCAACAAAGAAGACAAAGACCTGCCCCTATTCTCAAATTACCAACCACTGGGTCTTCAGCAGCTGTTCAGCAACCTCCTTCATTAAAATTAGCACAAAAATCTCCCATATCCGGTATGATTATTAGTCAGACGCTAAGTCGACACAATAGTACGTCTGGCTCTTTGTCTTCTTCAGGGGAGGAATTGAATATAAACAAGAGCAATAGAAATATTGATCCTGATCAAGAAACGTCAGCCGAGGTAATAATAAATCAAATATCTAATTTAGAACTTAATAATGGGAAACCAGGAAATGTAGCGCGAAAAAGACAGACTGTGATATCGTCTATTTCGCCGACCAAATCTACATCTTCTTCGCCTTTAGAACCAAAACAACCTTCATTTGGACATAGTGTTCTCGATAAACATTCACCCATTGCCACCACCGGATCAGTTGAATTAAATATCAAGGATTTAGTAACGTTAAAATCGCTAGGTTCTGGTCATTCCGGAACAGTATCCAAGGTTCTTCATGTTCCGACTCAAAAAACCATGGCAAAGAAAATCATTCATATTGACCTGAAGAGTGTAATTCAACGACAAATCATTCGAGAATTGCGAATCTTACATGAATGTCATTCGCCGTACATTATTGAATTTTATGGTGCATTTCTTAATACTAATAATACAATTGTAATTTGTATGGAATATTGTAATTGTGGATCTTTGGAAAAGATTTTACAATTATGTGACCATAAACAATTCCCAGTTATTGTATTGAAGAAATTAGCATTTTCAATTCTTTCCGGATTAAGTTATTTATACACCACACATAAAATCTTACATCGGGATATAAAACCAAATAATGTTCTTATGACTCATAAGGGAGAATTTAAATTGTGCGATTTTGGTGTATCGAGAGAATTAACCAATTCTATGGCTATGGCAGATACATTTGTGGGCACTTCAACGTATATGTCACCCGAAAGAATCCAGGGGTTGACTTATGGAGTCAAATCTGATGTATGGTCCATGGGTCTTATGATGATAGAATTGGCCAGTGGAATACCTGTATGGACTGATGAAGAGGACGATCCTGATGCAAGTGGATCGGCCAAGGGCGTAAAGGGACCTGAAGGAATTTTGGATTTATTACAAAGAATAGTAAACGAGCCGGCGCCTAGTTTAACTAACAAAGTTAATCCCGTTAGTAAAACTACGTATGACGCTAAATTATGTCAATTCATAGATTTCTGTTTAATTAAAGATGACAAGAGTCGTAAATCACCTTGGCAATTGTTGGAGGACAAGGATGGATTCTTGCATGGAGTAGCGGAAGGAATATATGATAAAGAACATAAAAGTTGGGCTAAACAAATACGAAAACTAAGCAAGGAAAGGAATGAAGAAAAATAGTAAACTATATATATCATACAAGCGTTATATAACAAAATAAAAAACAACAAGGTTATAAACTAGTCATATCATCGCTAACTGCCTTTGAAATCTCTACCCCTTGAACCTTTTGGTTATAACTTGCACTAGGTTGCAATCTTCTCGTACTTCTAATTTCATCCGTGGCATATCCAGGAATCTTAATATTCCAATTCTGGGCCAAATGTAATTGAACGTCTTTAGCATCAATACTATCTACTTTTCTATGTTTAGCCAATCTACATGCAAATCCAGTGACTGAATGAATAAATTCATCGGCCAAGTCCAATAATAACTCTTCAACATTACCATCAATGTTTGTTTTCCCATCACCTTCATCAACCCCCATTGTGTTTATTAAATCAGTCAATTTACGCTTTTTCAATACTCGACCACTTCCCTTTTCCAAAGCACCAGCCGTAATTCCATCAGCAAGATCAAACATGGGTAATTTCATAATTGCAGGAGAATCCAAAAGAATACTTAGGGTATTGGCAGCACCACCAGTCAAGGTTGGTCTTGTATCAGTATTAGAATTGAATGTAACTATTGTGGGTGGTTTGACATCAACCGAACCGGAAATGGGGATCGAGGGAACTGCCGGTTTGATAATTCCTTGAAGATTGAATAATCCACCTGATGTAGTAGTAGATGAAGTGGTTGAACCTCCTGGTGATGCTACTGATTTTGAACGTGATTTCAGAGGTGATATTTGACCCTTGGGTTCTGAGGCCGGTGGTGGTGGTACTACAGGAGCCAGTGCCGCTGGACCCGTGGTTGGAACTGGGGCTGAACTTGGAACTATTGAAGGGGGTGGTTGTGGTGAACCTGCTGGGGCCACTCCGCCCAATGGTCCGGTTCCAGTTGGGGTAGCTGAAGGAACCAGAACAGGAGCCGATAATGAAGGATGACTCTGCTGCTGCTGTTGTTGCTGTTGTTGTGGTGGAGGTACGCCTCTAGGTTGTTGATTTTGAAATTGAGGAGTCACTGATGCTTGTCTACTAGGGACTCCTTGTCTAGGCATAGGCTGTGGTTGTTGCTGGGGAGTAGGCATTGTCTGTTGTGGTTGATATGATGGAGTAGGAGCCAGCGAGGGAATGCTACTGTTTTGCAGTGGTACTTGTTGCAACAATCTTTTTGCGGGCATTTGTGGAGTCTGTCTCATGGGAAGTGGTGTGCCAGCTTGTGATTGCATTTGACCAGCCATCATCTGAGAATTCTGCATGCTTCTTTGTTGTTGCATGAACTGTTGTTGTTGCTGCTGCTGCTGTTGTTGCTGCTGTTGTTGTTGTTGCATTTGAGGTGACATCTGTCGTTGAAGAGGTGGTGATTGATTTGCAACTCCTCCAGGTGTGAGTGCAACTGGTCCTGGTCCCTGTACCTGTCCCTGAACTTGTCCCTGAACTTGTCCTGCCCCTGCCACAGACGCTTGTTTTGCCTTCTTCAATAATTCATTTCTAATAAATATCCCCACCTTTTGAAACTGTTGATATTTACTTCTCAATTCCAACAATTCTTTATCAATAACCGCAACTTGAGCAGGAGTAACCTTACCCTTTTTACTTTGTTCCAAAAGTTGGATTCTTGCTTGAATTTCATTTAATTTCTGTCTCACTTGAGTTAATCTTTCCACTGTAATATTATTAGGACTGATATTAGGCATGGGTTGACTAGAGCCACTAGAAGTCATGGGCATTCCTGCGCTGCTGGTCTGTCTAATTTGTTGGTTCTGCATGGGTGGTGATTGTTGAGGTACTAAAGGTGATTGTCTCATTTGAGCTGAGGGTGTAGGAGCTTGTTTCTGCTGCATCATTGGTGATTGTCTAATACTGGTGTTTGGAGATGGCATCACTGGTGTGGAATGATTGGATGGTTGTCTAGGTCCTTGAAGCATTTGCATATGTGGTGATGTTTGTGCCGATTGGGGTTGCTGCTGTTGTTGTTGGTTGAACGAATTAGTTCGTTGTGCTTGTTGGGCTGCAGTCAATGCTTGAGCTTGAGCTTGAACTGCTAGAATTTGTTGTTGATGCAGTGGGTCACTCAAAGGATTTTGTTGCTGTTGTTGCTGCTGTTGACGTTGAAGCTGCTGTTGCTGTTGTTGTTGTTGTTGAAGTTGTTGTTGTTGCTGCTGCTGCTGTTGTTGTTGTTGCTGTTGTCTATTCTTCTGAGCCAGGTAATTCATCAATATCTTACGTATACTATCAGCACGATTAAAATGTTGTTGTCGTTCATTTTCATCCGTGGCATTCTTAGCATGGGCCATTTCACTTTTCATTGCTTGAACAAGTTGACCAAGTTGAGTAGCACTAATGTTCATTTGTCGAGGCCCTCCACTCGCACCTGCCTGTGGTTGACGATTCTGTGGTTGATTAGGGTTTCCACCGTTGTTTTGGTTGGACATACCTTGATTATTCATAACTTATAAAGTATGTAAACCAGTAAGGGGAAGGTTGCTTAGTAGGAGTTTAAAAAAAAATTAAAAAAATATATTTCGATTGGGTAGCTCTGGTATTACTGATTCAGGTATACTTAAGGATGTTATTAGTTTAGATATACCTTGTAAACCTTTACAACTTGAAAGCCAAAGGTATATGTTTATGATCATTATCTGTTTTTCTTTCAACTTTATAATTTCCCAAAAAAAAAATTAGTCACATGATTTGCACGTGATTGTTATCAAATTTATGGAAATCTGGCTGCTAAATCTGGTTCAGTTAGTTGGAAGTATATATCTGGGTTATTACGTCTAACTGCAAGCTTCTAGAAATTAGTTAGAGTGGATCTACTTCATTATTTAAAGCTGTTCAAATTCAAATGGTTATTAAAATAATTTTCTTCATTTTTATCGAATAATCTGGAATATTTTTGTAATATATTTGGATTAATGCTAATTCTATTAGTTAAACGTTAAATAGTAAAACAAAAAGTAGTGACAACGTCAAAACAAGCAAAGGAACAAATATATGAGTTCCTGCGGAAGATTTATCCTTTTCCTCTTGCTTTACCTCTGACTCAACTTCTTGACTTTGACTTTGGAAATCCCTATTCTCCGAAACAATCTCAATATCTTCTCTATCAGTATATACCGCCTGTGCCACTGATATCTGTTTATTATCTAAATCAAAGTATAAATACATCCGTCTTAAGAAATTATCCCCTAGAATTGACAAACTATTATTTTCATCTACATCTATAGCCAAGGAACACTTATCACCAGCTGACCTTAATAGTTCATTAATGGGGAAATCTATGGGCGTACCTTTGAAATTGAGTCGAAGTGTAGATGCAATATCACAATCTACATAGTAATCATCCTGAATCGTATCGTATGTTGCCCCTATTTCCTTAGCGATTCCATCAACTACATCACGAGGGAATCGAGAATACGTACATCCAGTATCCAAGAGAACATCAGGACCTTTATTTACGATCGTTACTGGATCATCTGTTTGATCATTAACCACTTGGATGCTGGAAATTGGGATTCGAAGTCGAGCAAGACTATTTGCTTCATTATGAATATCCACGGTGGTTAAATTCCCGGAATATTTTGCATGATCTATGGCGCCAAACAACACAGCCCCAAACAGTGGAGGCAGGTATGAGTTCATGTATATTGAATACAGAGTTGTGTTCATGATTCCCAGAGTTTTCAATTTAAGTGGGAAATTTTCATATTGTTTCTTATATTTTGTGTTTGTTGAAACTGCTTCCGCTAATCCAATTCCCATTACTCCAATCTTTGATGATGTTTCCTGGGCGACTGCGAATGAGAAATTTGAAATTGAATTCCCGGCAAAGAAAACATTATCATGTCCCCAGAACCCCTTGGTTGTAACCCCATCGATATATCCAATCAGAAATGGTTCAGTGTTATTCTTGACGAAACTAGTTGATGCTAAATAATTAAATGCTCCATTTTCAGTACATATTTCACCCTGAGATTTAAAATTCAATCCAGTTAAAATTTTATCTACTATAGTTTCCCTTTTTGCTTCGGTATTTTTACTAACACAATTGACTTGACTTGACATGACCCATAAATCCGAAGATCCAGTATCAAGGATCACTCGGACAGGGTCTCGATTTGACCCCATACGAAGTATGGTAGTATATACGCTATATTGATTCAGAACCGGTAGGGAAAGACCTAATCTCTTTTCGAGGTATGATTGGGATAATTCCTTACCATCACTGCGTCGAGTTTCAATATCCAATTTCAAAGGAGCTTGATTTGATAGTACGACGCAGACAAAGTACAAAAGTAGTATTATATCAAACATGGTGTATTCAGCATTCTTTACTGATTTTGAAAAATTCTCCTACTCCGAGATGGGATTTTCAGTCATCTATATATTTCAAACCCATCGGGGTGGAAGGATGCATGCATGATCTTGACCTGAATTATTTTTTGCAGCTTGTTAGAGTTGCGTTTTTCGAGCACTCTTTTTTTTTGCTCGTGTTTTAGCTGACCTTAGAAAAAAATGCAGCATGGATTACGTCGTGGTTCAGTTTTTCCGAGAGAAGAAAAAATACCTGACATTTTAAATAATAATTTCTTAAATGACCTGAGGGATCACTAATTGGTAATTACGTCACTTGTTATGACTTCAACTTGAGATTTGAATGAACGGTTTAGATTAGATCAAAATTAAATCAAGATTTTGAGAGTAGTTGTGAATTATATTGCTACAAGTTAAGCCACAGCAATTGATTTTCTTAACGAACAGGTATTGACATTGCTACGCAGAGTTTATCCATACAAAATTAATATATTAAAAGATTATTAAAACAGAAGTAATAAAAGTATTATAAACAGGGGGATACCCTCCCCAAAAAACTCTATCAATTAAACCTTATCAGAAACGACTTCTTCAGTAACCGGTTTCTCCTTTGCAGTAGCGGCAGCAGCGGCTTTCTCCTCAGCCAATTTCTTAAAAAATGCAGCATATCCATACTTACTCTTTGCTCTTAATTTCGCACCAAAATATGCAAACACAAAAGGCACAGGAACCATAGCCAAGGCAATAAATGCAAACAAACTACTAGCCCACCCAATTCCTAAATTCTCATAACATTGTACTGTGAATAATGGGAACACACTGGCTAATATATAACGTAATAAGTTATTGGCAGCAATGGCTGATGCGACATTCATGGGTGGGAATGACATGGAGAAATATAACACCACGGCAAGGAAAACGAGAATTAATCCAAATCCAAATGGGATACCAGCAGCTGTGGGGGCCATCCAATGAACTGATGGCTTAGCGGTCCAACCTAACCAGAAAAGCGAAATTGGAAGGAAAATAGATCCAATTTGAGCTACTAAAAGTTTGGTTTCTGGTGCATCCCAGACGAAATTTCCATTTTCATCTCGTTTACCACGAGTTCCATCAGGATTCTTGGGGAAATAATAGAATTTATCAAGAAGGACATAAAATACAACCCCGGACAAAAGACCAATTCCGACACTTATAAATGGAAGACCCAGGACTCCTAAATCCATATGATAAACTCCTCTGAAAATCACAGGGAATGCTTCAAAGAAGGCAAACAACACGGCAAAGATAAATGACACATAAACCGAAAAGAAAAATACAATTGGTTCCTTGAACAATAATTCAACTGGTCTTAATAAATCAAAAAATATAATTCTTTTAATAAATGCCGAATTAATCTTGGGAGCATTTACTTTTAATCCTCGTTTAATAGCACGATTTTTCAAAATCACGGGTTTATAAGTTTCAGGAGAAAGAATTACAAATGGCCAAATAGCTCCGAAAAACATAAGTAAAACCCAAGATGCAGCCCATTGCCAATTCTTATGTTCAGCGGCGAATCCTCCAATAATTGGACCTAAAGCTGGACCCAAAAAGGGACATAAACAAAACAAGGCAATTGCAAATGATTGTTCGGCTGGTTCCTTGGACCAAATATCAGAAATTGTTCCACCACCCATGGCCATGGCTGGACTAGCAAAATAACCACAGAAGAATCTTAATACTAAAATCGTACCAATATTTTTGGCAAGTCCTACACCCATGGTGAATAACATGGCAATTGGTAATGACAAGATATAAATCCAACGTCTTCCAAATACTTCAGATAATGGTGCTGCAATAGCTGGCCCTAATGCCAAACCAACTAAATAAAATGTTAAACCAGCAAGAGATAAGACTTGCAGGGCTTCGAAACGAATCATAATCTCTGGGACCCCACCAGTATACATTGAAGACCCAAGGGTACAACAAAGACACATTAATGCAACAGTATAAGTAACCATCCATTTTTTCCAACTGGGCCAATTGTGTGGATTGTCTTTATCTTGTGCATCATCATAATCTAATTCTTTAATGTCGTAAATTCGTTCATGATCACTGGTGGTAGGTGTGAGTCCTGGGTATTGTTGAGACACTTCTTCAAATGCGGCTTCTTCTATGGATTTATGGGATGAGATTCTTTCAAGGGTAAATTTTCGATTTAATTCATTTTCATCATAGTCATCAGGGGAATATTCTTGAATTTGATGAATGTCGTCCGAGTCTTCATCGGTTAGCTCGTTTTTGAGGGTGTCGTCGGTGTGTGAATGAGAATCAGGAGCCTGTGTTGGACTAGGTGGATCCTGTTCTGGTTGTTGTTGAATGTCAGAATGTGGGACTTGTTGTTCGATAGTGCGGACTTGTTCTATAGGATGCTCTTGTTCAACAGTATGTATAGAATTGCTGTGCTCTTCTTGCGAGTCAGGGTCAGAACTGTTGATATTAGGTTGAGGTAATTCAATTGTTTCTTGATCATAAGATTCTTGATCAGTTAATCCTTCATCTACAGTAACATAAGCAGAAGATTCAGTAGAGAATGATTCTCTAGTCGATTGGAATCCCAGATCTTGACTTTGTCCAACGGCTTGTCTTAACTTCTCTTCTTCCTCTTGTGAAGTACCAAAAATACCCATCTTGAAAACAACACTTGCAAATACAATAAAAAGATCAATACGACTACTTCCTTGTTGATCCGGAATTTCAAGACTTATAAATAAAGTTTAAGGGATCTTCATCATCACCGGAGTTAACCTACATAAATATTACACAAAATTCATTGCGGCGTTAGTAGAAAAATTCCACAAAATCCGACACGATGAGACATGAAAAAATAAAGCGGACTTAAACGTTTTAAAGTAAGGGACGTTTGCCTGCATGTTAGCCCTGATTACAAATTCACAAAACCTGTCAAACAATTAGATCGACGGGCTATGATTATTTACGAGTCGGGTTTTGTAACTAGTAAACCGAGTTGAACCGCGGTTCATTTTCAAGAAATCGTCTAGAAGGTAATATACGAATGATGACTTCATTATTACACAATATAATTTTTTGTTAAATGTTTGCAAGATGTTTATTCTAGAACGTTAGATTATGTAATCTCGGATTAATGTAATGTATTACATGATCTGGGCTATGTAAGAACTTTTTGTATGACGTAGACAACTCTAATTTATCTAATAATTTAATAACCTGCTTGTTTGTTTTGCACACATACAGTGTTAATTTTGTAAACAAAGGAAAAAAGTTGATGCCAAGACAAAGCAGGAAAAACGAAAACATAGAAAAAGAAGGTCGAAGGAGCTTGTGCCCGGATAAATATTTCGTTTAACGTAATCCTACATATAACCTCAACCACATATTAAAACATTGTTATGGTATATATTTTCTATCTAATATCAACTCTTGTTGGGATTATCCCAACCATAATAAGTCTTGGCTCTAATATAACCACAAGAAAAATTCCAAACAAACACAATACTAATAAATCCAAACATCATCAAGAAAAACTTAATCCCTAATGGTTCAAATATTGAATTAATAAGCATAGATATTGTCTCTAATGTAATTTTCGAAAGGTTCCCTGCCCCATTTCCTGGGTCTTGATTCATACATTGTTTATACATGGCGCATTTCTTTTCTAATAAAGGCACAATTGTATCTGGATGACATTTATTCTCGATATAATGTCGTTTACACGTCTCTATGGAAGATAAAATTGAATTTGCATGTTGACTTATTCGATAAGTTATATCGTGTTTTATGGCTAATGTGAAACTTCGAATTAAATGAATGACGTATATTGACGCGAGGATGTTGAGTGCGAGTTGTAAATATGATGAAAGAATGTAAGGGATTCTATCATGAGGCGAGATATTTGATTTCCAAGGAACAGGAAGAGTTAACTTTTGTGGTTGAATTTGTAGTTGTTGTTGAGTAGGTGGCGGTGTCTGATGTTGTGAAGTTTGGACTACTTCTTGGTTAGGAGGGTTGAAATAATAGTGATTATGAAGATGTACTGTGGTTGGATTACTAAATGTTTTCCTCATCATATATGACTGATTCATACTATTTTCATAAGGTGTAGTAGAAGCACCAGTAGCCGTGCTGACGGGGTTATAATTTGTAGTATTTTCCTTGGTTAAGAATTGATTTATGTTAGAAACAGGAGAATATACACTAACATTTCGACTTGTTACATTGTTCTTGCTCAATCTTGTCATTTGACTAGTATTGAATTCATAATCAATTTTGTCTTTATCTGGTACTGGTGTTGGTGGCGGCATTAATAGTAGTTGTGGTTTTATGGCAAGTTTAGCGCCTAACATAGTTGGAGATAATAACGAAGATATAATACTGTCTTCGTGGTCGTCTTCATATTCATCTTCGTCGTCTTCTTTGGGTATATATTGAAATTTCTGGGTGATTGTGTCTTGGACTGTATTGTCAATTTCTTGCATGGTTGTATCTTCAATATCGTCAATATCCATTAGGTCGTCTTCTTCTTCGGGGTAATTAATCATAGAATAGTTATTATTGTTATTAGTGTCGTCTAAGGAAAGTGACAGGAGTAAAGTTCCATCAAAGTCATGATGAGTCTTAAATAGCGATGTCATTGTTTATTCCTACTGATTGTAGTTGCTGTGAAATAAAATTGTTTGTCTTTAAATTTATTTTTAGTGTCGCGTTTAACTTGTGATCTGAAAAATTAAATTTTGAGATGAGTATCAAGAAGAGGAAGAATAACTACAGGTAACAACTACAAATAATGGGTTCTAAGAAGAAAAAGGCAGATAAGAAGAAAGACTTTGTCAAGCCAAAGCTTAAGGTAGGAAAGACAGCTGCCAAACCAGACAATTATACTGATACTTCCTTTATCGCGAAGACAATCTCATTACCAAATCAATCCATAGCCAAGGGAACAACCACAACCAGTACCAGTGGAGGTAGCAGTAGTAAATCCCAAATAGACTTAACTCATCATTTGTCATTAACTAAACATCATTCAAATACCACCAGAAAAGAAGTGTTAATCTATATAGAAAATCATTTACCTGACAATCCGTCTAGTTATTCCCAAATATTAACCACGATAGTCCCATTAATTCTCGATGAATCTCAATCTGTTAGAACACAATTAATCCAATTACTCAAGACCATCGCTGAGAAACAACCTGGATTATTAGATTTACATTTCCGATCAATCTTGTTATTCATATTATCTGCCATGACACATATTCAACCCGGTATAAGAAATAGTTCTAGTAAATTTTTAAACATCTTAATTGACAACTGTATTAATTCATTAGTTGTTGGTTCATATTATATCAAGATTCTCACTCTGTATTTCCAATTAATGGGATGGAACTTAATAGATTCAAAGAAACAAGTATCCCTTGCAATAACCACTACAAGTATTGAAGGATCGAATAAACGAGCAAGAATCGGACACTTACAAGTATTACATAACCTATTAACCAAATCTTTAGCTGAAGAAGACACAGAAACCCAACAGATGTTCTCAATTCATCCTCAAACAAGTAAATATCTTATTCCACAAACTCCTAATCCATATGCAAGTTTGAAATTGTTTGTATATGAAGTACAAAAGTTTAGATTAGGAGAAGATGTTTATACTGTTGATGATTTGGATTCTATATCTACGGAAGATTTAAGTACTAGAAGGAAGATCATTAACGATGTGTTTAAAGAACCAATGGTTAAACATTTGGGGAATTTGATTAAAGAAGGGGGCGAGGTTGGTAGAGAGGCGAACAATTGTATGTTGGTGTTGAACTCCGAGCGATAGCGAATAGTTCAAATGGCTCCTAAGTAGCTTCTAAGGGATAGAGAGAGATCTACTTCTGTATTACTATTCGAAGTCAAGTCTCTTAAAGCCATATTGTAGTCTGTATAGGATATAAGACAGAGTATAATATATCAATACGGGTGCGAAAGATGGACCTATAAAGTGAATGCAAAAAAAAAGATTCTATGTAAGATATCTCCATGATATCTCTTTTACAACAAGATCACCCTATAAAGTTCACTAAACCACCTCCGAGCTAAGTTAAGTTTGTATATCTATATGGAATATACCTAGTTAGGAATACTAGCTAGTATTAAGTATCTCAGGAACTATATGTTCTAGTAACAACTTCACGCTCACTTCTTTAACATCCGTGTGACTTTAAAGAAAAAAAGTAATAACCGTAGGATAAAAATTTTTCACTTCTTCTCCACCAAACATGTTTAGATCAATAGTCAGGGCAGTCCCTAGAACACCAATATTCATAACCCCAATCCGCTTAACTGCTCTTTCTCAATTCCACACCACACCAATAACATTCTCGCAAAAGAGAAAACAAAAAAAGAACGGTAAGTCAGAACATGCAGCAGAATCAACTACCGACACACACACAGAATCACCAACCATTGACTTAACTAAAGCTAATGAAAAGTTCAACAATGTTCTTGAAAAATTCTCAAAATCAGCTACTCTGATAAAATTAGGTAAATCCGATGCTCGAATCTTTGATAAGTTAGAAATTAATATTAACAACGAATTTGTCCCATTCACATCAATAGCTTCAACTTCAATCAAGGGTCGTCATTTCATAATCACATTATTTGATCCATCCTATGGTAAACATATCATCAGTTCATTAATTGATTCCGATTTGAACATGAGTGGACAAATTGATCCAAATAATAAATTTAGTTTGAAAGTTCCATTACCTAGTATAACCACTGAAACTAAACAAGAACAAGTTAAACAATTGAAGGAAGCCTTTGAAAAAGTTAAAAATGGTTCTTTGGCTGGAGTTAGAAGTGATGTTAGAAGTAAGTTTCTTAAAGATGCTAAATCAAGTAGATTGGGAGATTCTGAACAAGCTGTTCTTGATGAATTTGAAAAGTTGCATAAAAGTTATATTGATAAGTTGACAAATATCTTCAAAACAACTCAACTGGCTATATTGAAGTAAATGTGTTCGTATATATTTTTCCTCAAAAATCACTCGAGAAAGTTTTGATAGATTTAAATAGTTAGTTGAATATAAAATGTATATACGGTACAAATTTAGAGTGCGTCAAGTCGTCTAGACGAAGAGCATAAAGTCCAATATGTGATATAGTTTGTGATTGATCTTCAATGTAATCCAAAATATCATGACCGATACTACAAAAGCATAAGAGATTCCAATATAGACACCAAGTTATTGAAAGAAGAGCAGTTAGAAGTTACAAGTAGATATGTGAGTAAAATTGCCAAATATGTATAGTGAGAGTTTACAGTAAGATAAACTATAGTTTGGTTATTGAATTGATCACAGTTATAATCTAGACAGAAATTAGTTGATTGTGTATTTTTTTTCGAAAATAATTCTAGAATTTTTGTTTGTGCTATAAATTTGGTAAAAATCCCCCTTTCTTCTTTTCCTTTCTTTTTGCCTCTTTCTTCTTCTTCTTCTTTCTTTACTTTCTTTACTTTCTATTCATTGAATTATCACAAGTATGTATATCTATCTCAACCCATGTTGAAAGTTTTCTTCCACCCTTTGATTGTTCTTGTACGTTTTTGGTTTAGTTAAGTGAATTGACGCTGGCGTCTAAAATACAGATCATTTCAATTTGTCAATTGGATCAATAAAATAAACACCCGGAGGAATAGAATGATACAGTGTCTTATTATAGGTTCAATGAACACACCTTAGTTGTTCTAATTATATCACTTTTCATCTACAAATTGGCAAAATGAAGTTTTTGTTATTACAGTACTACAAAACTTGGTGGCTGCAAAAAAAAAAATACTTTACAAATACGAACTAACACATGTCTTCCACCTGAAAAGTACGAACAACATTACCCAGTTGAATAATTTTCAAATATAGTGAATGTAATGAGTTTGGCTTCAATCTCCGTATTATTTCTTCAAACTTAAAGTTTTTTGACACTAAAGCTAACGAGGTGAGATTTTTGAAATCACCAATAAGGTAACTAATAGGAACAATTTTAGTTAGATATTTAGGTAAATAATTAAGTTAATACATATTGAAAGCCAAAAAAAAAAAAAACTAACGTGATTTTCTAAATATCCTGGGTATTGGGGACACCACAAAGAAAGCTGAAATGCAGTTATAGTTTCTAAATTAAAAATATTTTTGATTTTATCAATCTGAATCTCGCCTATATCACCCGAAAACCCAATAAATAGAGATTTTATTGGTAAGTGTTTTAAGCCAATAGATTCAAGGTTTTGTAAAATACCGCTTCTATAACAATAAACTTCCAACTCTCTTAGTCTGCACAATTTTTTCACAGCAAGTAAGTTCTCTCTTTCTACACGCATCAAAGAGATCACTGCTTTTGTTACCCAGGGCCACTCTTGAAGTGTGTATAGTGGAGGAATTGCAGTGATATTTGTAAATATGAGGTTTGAAGAGCGTGAAGCGAGTTGGTTTTTTGAACAGTGTGATGTAGAGTACGTTTCCAACTCTATAGCCACATCAATCCATGGGAATAGGGAAAGTGCTGTATCAGGTGTAATACCAGCGCTGTTGAAAACAATCTTTTTAATGAGACAAATATTCGGATTCTCGTTAAGCCACGGGAGAAACTCCCTTCCATTGATAACTGTGAATTTAGTGTAGAAGGAAGTATGGAGGTTCGCTGTAATTTGGAAAGGCGACAGCCCAACATTGCAATAAATCATTTTATATAACTTCACCTTGCCTAACTTGTATAATCTGTGGTTCACGGTGCAAATTCTACAACTATTTATCTGGTTAAGATATCCCAAATTTCAAGAAGAATATCATCTGAAATGTGCATGAGAGAAAGATCTCTCATACTAGTAAGTTCACCGTACTGGCATTCGCCCCTTACTCTGCTTTTACTTGCTCTCCTTTTGAGATTGATACCTCTAACTGTTGTTCTTTCAATAACTTCATCTCTATGCTCTTCGAAGCCCTCGTAGTTTTGCTGTATCAGGGTCATAACATTTTTAATTACATTGACGACTAAACTAACACATATCAACCACAATACTATATCACACATTGGAGCTTATGTTCCTTGTCTGGATGACTTGACGCACTCCAAATCTGTCCGATATATACAATTTTCAACAAACTATTTAAACATATCAAAATTTTCTGGAGTGATTTCTGAGGAAATTTGTATAGATAGCCAGTTGAGTGGTGTTGGTTTTTGTCAAGAATATCTGAAAAATGGAGACATTTTGCTCGTGGCGATATTAATCACGTGTGGAAACGACATACTTGTACAGTATATACGTTATCATACTTTATGCATTTCATAAATTGTTTCCCCTAGTGTCATTAATCTCATATTTGTCAAGAGGTCATGGAAAACCTGTGATTTAGTTACATCTGAACAAATCGTACGATAAAAGAAAACGTTTCATAGATTAATTTTTCTCGCTATTCTTCTTATTTTAGGGGGCTTATCAGAGACTAATTTATGAACGTAGAAAGATCTGCTCACTAACCAATATTATTCCCCAATTGAGGCATCTTGATAAAGAAATAATTAATTACATTAATGGCCTGATCTTGTCTCACTCGTATCTTCAACCCTATTCAACCCTATAGCGAAATTTCTTTTGTTTTCTAAACTATTGATCTCTGTTTACCGTCTATTCGCACCATTTTATTTGTATGCTTTCGTGTTTTTCAATCTATGTAGGTGGCAACCCCATGAGCCTCATTTCATAAGAAATTATTTTAGTTTAGTCAGAAGTTTGACACCTCGTATATGTTCAAACAAATAGGTCAAAGGACAGACAAAACCAAATATTCAACTGATTGACGTTTATGGAACCATGGTATATAGAGTAGCTGAAAATTATTATCACGATCCTTAAACCGAATAAATCTATTTCAGCCAACAACCAAGAAGAGATCTTGTTAACTAAATTGTAAAATAATTTCAATCTTCTCAACTAGATTTGAAAATACTCTTCTCCGCCTGGAGAAAGAGGCTTTTCGTTCCCCCAAATAGTATGTGGAAAAAGAAAATACTATATTCTTAATTTACATTAAAAAATAAATATCGGTTTCCAGAACGATGCCTTGCCATGCTTAAGCCCCGCCAATTAAAATAAGCCACACCGAACACAACTAGATTGGAAAATACTCTTCTCCGCCTGGAGAAAGAGGCTTGGAAACCCAGATGTTTTCGTTCCCCCAAATAGTATGTGGAAAAAGAAAATACTATATTCTTAATTTACATCGAATACATACGTGTTCATCCGTATGACAATGCACTGAGCATAACTTATGAGCCTTGAAGCAACGACAGCTTGCTCTATCGCACATTCCTATATACTGACATGATACTGCTATACGAAAAATATGGACCAAAAACTGTAAAAATGGCTCGCTGGACTAGCCCTCCCAGAAATCTGTAAAAATAGCGGGAGGACGAGTCCTGTCGGATTTAACGTCGCAAATAACCGGATATTAGCCGGTGGTCTGAAAAACTCGGCGGGCGGGATCATATCGGTTTCCAGAACTATACCAATGCCTTGCCATGCTTAAGCCCCGCCAATTAAAATAAGCCACACCGAACACTCTTCTTGGAAGCATTATTCCTGCAATTCGTGCACTTGAGACAAGAACCAATTTATATCGCTTTCCTTAATACTACAAGAAAAAAAAAAAACAATTTTGACGTATTATTTCAAAGTTTGCAGCATATAATGCCCAGAAAAAACTTCTGTGCAACAAGATTTAACCCAACATAATCCATATTATTGCAAAAAGAATAGATAAATGCTATACGATGTTGAATCATTCAAAATTGCTTTTATTTCTATTTGTCAACCTTCCACAAAATATTTAACAAAAAATATAGGAATCTGGCCCTCTCTAACTGTACGTGACCCTCCATATTTGAGGTACGTTTTAGTTTTTATTTTTTATTTTTTTTGTTCGGGTGCGAATTTTGCATGACATTATCTCGAACAATGTAAGCAATAACAGCCGAAAAGACTGGCAATTTGTAAAGTCTTTATTTCCTCGGTGAGGTCAAATGCTATACTTCTTCGGCAAACTATTTCCTTCTGCTTCAATATGGGTATTTAAACACCTAGTTTTATTCTATTTCTTTTGGGTTAATTGTTTGTATCTATCCATATTTAAATATTTTGCTGCAAATATCACCATTTTTACAATGTATCAATTTTTGTTTGTTTGGTACTTACTAATACACATTCTAACATTTGTGAATGCTGACCCCACCACTGTAACAATTACTAATTCTCAGTCATTAGAAGCAAGTAACTCTTCACCTTGCGCATTAACCCCTGACTGTGCTCCAGTTAGAAATCCTCCGCTTGCCACGATTTTCGATTTCGTTTCGATTGACTGGATCCAAGACGACTTGTACGAGGTAATGATTGAATTTGAAATACCTGCATCGCTCCACCCTCAAGCCAACCTTTACTATATTATGCTTACTACGTACCAACCCGCCAATAACGTGTATTTACTCAACGGTCAAGGGAGTAATTTAGTTGGAGATTCCCCTTATCACTTTTACGTCCTGTTTTTGATGCAAACTCAAACTATAAATCTGTTAACCTGCACAACTCCCTTCATCATATCTATGCAATGGATGGGTATTACGCTTCCACACCAAAATTCCTCCCCAATGGAAGTTTTCATGCATGATTGTGGCAGCCTGCCATACATTGAATTTCCACTCCAATGTTGGGATCAACTTTGTAGCCCAACTGAGACAACTGAGACTACTGAGACTACTGAAACTACTGAAACTACTGAAACTACGGAAACTTCCGAAACTACTGAAACCAATGAAACAACCGAAACCACTCAAACTAGCGAAACTAGCGAATCCACGACAGATGGAATTGCAGAATCAACTGGAATTATTGCTCCTACCAGAGAACCATTTGACGGGACTAGTGTTATTGACGGGACAACTACAGAGGCCGCCAATGAAACTAGTTCTATTGAAGAAACTACTACCGTTGATGGAACTACTACAGTTGAAGTAACTACTAGTGT
>NSGQ01000005.1:233448-431825 GCA_003676035.1 Spathaspora sp. JA1 | reverse complement strand
CTACTAGTGTTGAAGGAACTACCACAGAGTCAGTTGATGAAACTAGTTCTATTGAAGAAACTAGTACCGTTGAGGGAACTACTACAGTTGAAGGAACTACTACAGAATCAGTTGATGCAACTACTTCTATTGATCATACTACAACTATTGATGGAACTACTACAGAATCAGTTGAAGGAACTACTTCCGATGATGAAACTACAACTATCGATGGAACTACTACAGTTGATGAAACTGCTAGTGTTGATGGATCTACCTCAGAATCAGTTGATGGAACTACTCCAGAAGAAACAACAACAAATGTTGGTGGAGCTACTAGTATTGATGGAACTAACACAGAGTCAGTCGATGAAACTACTTCTAATGATGAAACCGCAAATGTTCATGGAACTACAAGTGTTGATGGAATTAATTCTAATGATGAAACCGGAAATCTTGAGGGAACTACTACGGTTGATGAAACTGCAACAAAGCCAGTTGATGAAACTACTGTTAATGGAACTACCTCAGAAACCGCTCACGAAAATACCGATACGAATCCTACTACTAGTGGAAAGTTTACCGAGACTGTGCTCGAGTCGACTGTTGTTCCCCCACCAGTTACAAGAGCATTGACTGAAACTGTGACTACTGTGGTTGTTGATCCTACCGACTCGTCTATCTCTGAAACATTAACATTGACTTTGACAACTACAGGTGCTATTCCAGTTCCTAATCCAAGCAGGGTATCTCCAACCCCTCCATCTGGAGGTTCAGGAACGGATCTTGTAATTACCATTACAAGATCCGACACGACATATGTAACAACTTTTACTGAAATATCTAATCCTTCCATTGTGGTCACTTCAATCGGTGGGGTAGCCACCACCTATGTAAATCCTGTTACTTATCCTACTGGATTTACCTACGCAACTGCCGGATTTAAACCAGGTAGTAATATCCCAAATGCCAATGAACCCACTGGTAACCCAACCAACCCCTCATCGAGAGATCCTGAAGGTATGGTCGCATCTTCTACTCCAGTTGCTGGTGGCGCGGGTGGTGCCAATGGTGATCAGGATGCCAATGGTGATCAGGATACCAATCTAGGTCTATTTGAAGGTTCAGCCTCTCCTCTTAACTCTAGCATTTTTGTGTTATTCTTCTCTTTTATCTGTACAATCATGTTTGGTTGATTACAGTCCTATTGTTATTGAAACGTCATATAGATTAAACGAAATAAATTTGTTAAACAACCCGTAGATTCCGTTTCTCTATAATTTTCGAAAGTATCGCAACTTTTGTCCAGGTTGGATTTTATATTCAAGCTTTATCCACTACCGTAACCAAAACCCAAAGCTGCACGTGGTGGTCTCAACCATAAAGAACCGCATTATACGGGGTTGTCCATTACCTAAAAGTTTTGATAGGTTTAAATAGTTAGCTAAATATAAACTGTATATACAGTACAAATTTGGAGTACGTCAAGCCGTCTAGCCGCATAAACCCCAACATGTGATATGATATTATCGTTGATATGTTTAATCGTCAATGTAATCCAAAATATCATGACCAATACTACAAAAGCATAAGAGGTTCCAAGAGTATACACATAAAGTTATTGAAAGAAGAACAGTTAGAAGTTACAAGTAGCTATGTTAGTAAAATTGCCAAATATGCGTAGTGAGAGTTTACAGTAACCTAAACTATAATCTGGTTATTGAATTGATTACAGTTATATTCTAGACAGCAATTAGTTGATTGTGTATTTTTTTCGAAAATATTTTTAGTATTTTTGTTTGTACTATAAATATGGTAAAAATCCCCCTTTCTTCTTTTCCTTTCTTTTTGCCTCTTTCTTCTTCTTCTTCTTTCTTTACTTTACTTTATTCAATTAAATCAAGTATGTATATCTACTTCAAGACACGTTGAAAGTTTTCTTCCGTCTGCTAGTTGTTCTTGTATGTTTTTGGTTCAGTTTAGTGAATTGACGGCAGTGGCGTCTAAAATACAAAACACTTCAATTTATGAATTTTGAATCAACAAAATCAACAACAGAAGCAATATAATGATACAGTAGTCTATTATAGATTCGATTGACACCATAGTTGTTCTAATTATATCACTTTTGATCTACAAATTGGACCAATGATTTGTTTGTTTTTGGCGGACTTATAAACTTGGCGGTTGCAAAAAAAAACACAATGCTTTACAAATACGAACTAACATATAGGTCTAGCAAGCAAGGAAATGGTCTAACCGGAGAAGAACAAGGGGAATCTGAAAGAACAAGATTGGAAAAGGAAACAATAGAGAATTTGGAAAATTAATCTAAGATCAATTTGAAAATCCTCTGAATGGCCTACAGTTTCTTAATTTCAGAATTTCTTGCATAGCATCGGTGACTAAATTTATGCCTTCTTTAATCTCGTTGGCAATAGTGTTGAAAATTGATACTAAATTATCACTAGGACAACTACTCATCCATGCTATGAAGGAAATTCTCAAATTGAGAACCGGTAGGCAAGAAAAGACAGTGTTAAGAAAACTAAACTCAACTTATTACAACCAATATTCTATTCTGGAGGAGCACATTTTCTCACATGGGGCGAAAATCTTTCTATAATGAATAGTAATATATTGAGCAAAAGAAAGATTTTCGTCCCATGTGAGAAAATGTGCTCCTCCAGAATAGAATGGTTGTAATAAGTTGAGTTTAATTTTCTTGGTCGGTATCATGTAATAAGTTGTGATGGTGAATTGAAAATGATTGTTCAAAAATAATGGGTGGAAACCAATAAATTGAAAATAGTTATAATGTAACACAAAGCTATTGGTGTTAGAGTTGTGGCACAAAAACGAATCATTACGGCTTAATAGTTTGAGTATTTGTATATAAATTAAATATCACTAATTCTTATAAGTTAAATAATTCTTAAATATTCAAGTATATGCTAAGGTTCTATTATAAAAAATCAAGCAAATTGGCGGTTTGTAAGAAGTATTAAGCTACGATTCTACTCACTAGATCCACCACAAATACTGGTTCCAAAGCAGTCAGGTGAATTGTGATTCATTGAAGATATTTGAATGAATATTGTCAAGTGGGTTCTAAATAAGAGATCTAGGCTCAAGATGAAATTGTTGTACCTCAACAGAGAAGATATTAAATTCACCAGTGAATGTATATATTGACCCTAGTATCCATTATCCTATTTGATAAATAATCGATTATGATTACTTTGACACCATTTAATAACCGTCAAACTATATTGAATCATTTGTTTTGAATTGATTTGATAATTACATAAACAATAAAATTCATATTTATCATTACTTAACATTAATCCAGTTATCAGGATCCCATTATTTAACTTCCAATTACAATATGTAAATTTCTTTATATTTAAATTTTTTTTATTCATTTTACTTGCTTGAGTATGATACAACACATTATAAAAATAACTTAAACTTAAATTATTCTCTTCGGTTGTCTTGTTCATTATGAATTGATCCAATTGTTTATGTTTATATATGAAATGAAATATTGGCACTTGTTTTAATATTGGGAAATATCCACTATATTTCAATTGATTAGGTAATTTCTTGGTGGGTAATTTATCAAGAATTGTCAAGGCAATATTTTGAATTTGATAAAATGAATTTTTGTTACTACTTAAAAGTATAACTGTTAACAAGTTTGTTGTTTTCACGTAAACGTACAAGAACCCATTGGGGTTGAAATTCGGCATGCATATAGGAAACCATAAATCTTTGTCTAACGATTGACTAGTATTAACCATGGAAAATAATAAAGATAAATCTTGATTAGTAAGGGTATGGTTATTATAGTGCTTTATAAAGCTTATAATTTTCCCATGAAAACTCAATATGCTAAATAATAAATCTGAATTTGTTTCATTTACCAATACTTTATTTAATTTCTGTCTTGTTGTATATGAAAGTCGTAAATTTTGTAAACATGAATTTAATAAATGACTGATATAATTTTCAAATTGTATACCAAAAGTCATATTCATACATAACCAATCTAAATTCTCGAAATCTGTAGGAGTTAATATCCTTCGAAGGTCATAATTTAATTTATTATGGAAATTACGAGTTATAATTGGTTGGGAAATCACCGATAATAAATAACTATAAATCATATTCAATTGATATGATATTTGTTGAGTTGTTTCATAACTTAATTTTGAAATAGATACAAGTAATATAGGAGATTTATTCAATACAATCATATTCATATCTCCAATATTTATACAATTCAATTCCTGACTCATATTCTCTTCAAATGTCGAGATTATCGTAGTTAAAACCGCCATGTTTCCAATTATAATATCATCTGAGCCATTCATGGAATATATGGGTTTCCCAGCATTGGATAGTATGAAAAAGTGTTTTAATTTATCATGAAAGAAGGCGTCGTCTTTTGAAATTGAAATATAACGAGTATAGTAATCCGATTCAGTTAAGGCATCCGGGTTGGAAAATACATTCAAATCAAGAAATGAAAATTGCTCTAATGGTTCTGAATCTGGTTCTTGTTCTGAATCGTCGAGTTCTTCCCCTGGTTGTAATATTATACTAGGTGCATATATTGATTCAGACGTGGTTATAATTGGTTCTATATTCGGTACCGATAATGCAGTTGTTGGTTCAGCTATAGGTGTAAATATCGACGTGATTGACCCTTGACGACGTTTACCATTGGACATATCTAGGTGTATAACTATCTATGTAAGTAAGAAAATTGGTTGTAAAAAAAGTGTACGTTATTGTGTCTTTTTTTTGGCTGTCCCAAGTTTTTGGCTGTCCCAAGCTTTTGGTTGCCTGGATTGTGAACACAAATATGACTATAAATTAATGCTACATGTCACATCTAGACTAGCTATTTAGAATTAAAGGATATAAATAAACTAAACTTCTGGATTATCTTGCCAAAGTATATGCTATCAAGGGATATATATTCATCTAGTACAACTTCGCAATCGCTCAGTTGTTATCGTTACGCTATCTTAAAAAAACATACCACACCATAAACACAAACACTAATCCTACCCCTACAATAGGAATATATTGTCTCAACATTGCTTCAAAATTAATCCGTTGTGCTCGTTTTCTATATTTCAAAGAATCACTCTTTAAACTTGAACTTAAATCACTCATTTTATCCAAAGAATCACCTCTATATAATAAATCCTCAATATTTTTCGTCATTACTTGTTTTACATCAGCTAATTCAGTATTTAATTTATCTAAATTAGATTGAGCTCTTTGATCTTGATAGATCTTTTTTGTCTTATGAATAAAATTATCAAATGAACTGAAACCAAATGGTCGTGCACTATTGGCTAAAGCTTCTTGACCATGGGAATTTCTAAATTCTTGAGATATTTCATATAAATATGAAAATGCTAATTTCCTAGGATATGGTTTGGAACAAATACATATATAGATTATTGACAGATTGATTAAATAATGAATATTGAAATCTCCTGATTCAATTGTGGCTTGAGGTTCGGAATTTGGGGTAATTCGTGTAATTAAAAGTTTACATTTCTTTTTCTGATCCATTAATCCTGGTGTATTATCGTCGTCTACTGATCCACATAACGGAAGCGCTGAACTTGTTAGTAACATTTTTCTTCAAAGAAGAACCTCTAAATCATTTGTGACTATTACTTACCATCATATCGATAAATTAAAGTTGACTGTATCATTGTACTATCTTGTACCCAATTCAATTGACTATCGTCTATATATCGACTTAGTTGTTCTTTTTGTTGATAAGTTTTTGTAATTTTCTACCCAATATAAAAAAATCAATCACGTGCACCAAAAATTACCGCCATCACCAAAAACAAGGGCAAAAAAAAGAGTAAGAAAATTTGTGGTAGTCTTTATCCCCTTAGCAACCTTAACCGTCTAATCCGAAGAAATGACAAATATTACAGAGTATTATTCGGAAAGGTCAAAAGAATTAACTCAAGAGTTGAGTAATGAATTCAAAAATGCTGCTAAATCAATAGCAACCTTATATAATTCATCCAATGATTCTTGTAAAACTGATTTTACAAATGCTGCCAAATCAGTTAGTTTATTATATAAAAAATCAAATAATTCTCGAGAAATGGTCTATAATCATGGATATTCTGCTTGTCTTGATGATTTATTTCAAGTTATTCAACAACAAGGTGATGTAGAAAATTGGGTGTTAACAAAACGAGCTGAATTTATCAAGAATCAAGAAAGACAAGAGACGAAAGAAAATCATATAGACAAGAAACCAATAATAGAGACAAAAGATATACCCGAAACAGAAGAAGAACAAGTAATACCGAAAGATATACAAGATACAATCTCACAATATAATTTCACATTTTCATCTGATTTAAAACCTTCAGTACATTTTAGACCAAGCATTCCACCATTATCAGTTCAACATAATTTAAATCAACGCACAGCAAAAAGATTAGACAAGATCCATAGAATAAAACCTAGTACCACTGCTGCTGAAGATCTCCAAATGGAAAAATTAACTTTACAACTAAAATGTGAATCATCGCCACCTAAAAAGAAAAAGAAGATATAGTGTGTGTGCGTGTCTGTGGACAAGTGTGTAAGTTATATATTTGGGTGTGGATTTTTTCCATACAAAATTGCATATAAAAATCATTACATTTAATTTCTTAGAATATTCGCATGTAGAAGCCTCAATCAGAGGTAATTGGTGTGTAGTTTTATAGAAGATATGCCTGTATATTAATCAGGAATGTATATTAACAAGATCTAAATATTAATAAGTGTAGGGTTATAACAACTTCGCGATCGCTCAGTTGTTCAGTTAATATCCAAACAACCCATCATCATTGTCATCATATTCCTCTTCATCATAATCAGTAGAATATTCTTCACTTGATTCAGCTTCACTTTCATCACTTTCAAGAACTCCAGTCCCACCTTCTTGTAATCCTTCTAAAGTTAAACAAACCAAGGTATCACCCTTGGCTAAAGTCCCCTTTAAAATTTCATTAGTTGATTCAACATTACAATTAATTAATTTACATTTAGAATGAATAATAACATCATTTCCAATAATACAATTCTCTAATTGTACATCATCTTCAATAATCACATTATTCAAAATTAAACAACCAGTTAATTTAACACGTTTACCAATGGTACAATTCTTACCAATAACTGTAGTTTTAACATTAGTCTTTTCACCAAGAGTACAATTGTCACCTACAAGTGAATCAACCCCGACATGAGCTTCAGTCTTTGAAGCTTGTTTGACTTGTTGTTGTTGTGCTTTGACCTTTGCTTGTTGTTTCATCAATTGTCGGTTTGCTTCCATAAGCACTGACAAGTTGTTACATCTTAAGAATTCAACTTGTTGAGGTAAGATTAGAATACCAATTGTTTGTTTAATACTTGAATGTTTCCAAGATCTTCTAGCTAAATCTCGAATAATCTTTGTCATTGATCTTGATTTGAAATAGGATTGAGTGAATTTATTAGGGTTTTCTTTAAAAATATCAAATATATTGGTTGAACCAAGGAAAATTGAACTGTTCAACAATTTGGTACTTATTACTGAATTAGGATATCTCCAACACATTTGAGTTCTAATTTGTAATGATTTATGAAATTCAATATCTTGTTGATTATAAATATCAAGTAATGTCAATTTATCTTCCACATCATCTTGACTATATATGGTATAATGTTTGGGGAAAATCTTATTCTTTTTGTCTTCAATATTAAGTTGATTCTTGTACTGAATTAATAATCCTAAATCATTATCATCTCGATTTCTATAAGCTTCAATAAGAACTTGTGGAGGTAAATTAGTCATAAAATCACAAGGTAAAATAACAAAATTCTCCATGAATTTATTAAACCAATTCTTGTACAATTCAAATAATATTGGACCACTATGATCAGTATTTATCGCCACAACTTCAATCATACAATCTTCAACATTTTCCTCCTTGTCTTCCTCCACCAGTTCTTCTCCTTCTTTCTTATTCTTTCTCGCCAGTTGATAATTATCTACCGCGTCTTTAATTCCATCATAATCGTCATCATTACTAACAACAATAACATGTGGAAAGAACCCTAATTGACACCAATCTAATACATATTCAATCATTGGTCGATTACCAATGGGAATTAACGCTTTAGGTATACCAGTAGATCTAACCCCAGAAGATATCGGGAAAAGGGATTTCCCTTGACCACAAAATATAATTGCTGTAAATTCCATATCAATTGGATATAACTTGGTCTTACCAGCTTTACTAGGTATCATCTTTCTATTTAACAAATTTTTCAAGAAAAAGTTCACACTAACTGGGTTGGGTTATATGCAGGACACGAATATTGGGCGTTAATATAGGGTATATCAAATGAACCAAAAACTAAAAGGAATACTGTTAACTTATATAGAATAAACACCATAAGTAATAGAAATAAATAACTTCCAAGATCCAACGTTAGAAAGTATAATTATGCTAAGTATAGGTTATGAAATATATTTGCTTGGTATCACGTGATATGGTAGTGTACTGTGGCCAAATATGCATGGAGTGTTAAAGATTAAAGTAAACAGAGATGAACTAAAACATTATCTATGATGGAAAAAACATCTTCTAGACAGTTTAAATGGAACTAGACAGAACTTTTCAAACTTCCTAAACAGCTATTTGACTAGCATAAATTTGACATATCCGCACATATTGATGTTCCAGGATTATATACAGGAGCACATTGATCATCACATACTAAAAAAATCCATTGTTGCCAAGGGGGTTTCATGTTGTAATTGAATGGAACGATAATAAATCACAGGTCTCTTAGAGTTGATTGATCGAGAGCACGGATCATCTAATCCAAGTATGGATTTTCAATCTAATTTCTTAGCTCGTGCCAAACGAATGGAAGACAAACGTCGAGAATCACCACTTGGAATGGGGATATTTTGCTGTGAACCACGCCCCATTAGAGGTGATGCTGATATTTACCTTAACGGATTGAATGATATCATTTTCCTATGGTATTATGATTTCATTGATGGAGTCAGCAAGACAAATTTCATCCTGACAATTGCTAAATATTATAATCGTTGGATAGAGGAAAAGAAGACTAGTCACCACACCCCATGTATATACCCAACTTTACAGATGTTAGTGAATGAGTTGCAGGAGAATATACATGTCGCTAAATCGTCTCCTTTTGCCTTGACAGGTTTGAATGATGTTGGAAACAAAAGCAGTGGAAAATTGTTGGGAATACCGAAGGGTGGTAAAGTGAAGAAACTGAAGGGTAAACCTCAAGGAGGTGCCAATCTCGATAAATCAAAAGTTGGCAAGAGAAAAAGAGGAAAACGAGGCGGCAAAAATAAAGACAAGTTCAAGGGAAAGCCTAAGGGAAAGGCTAACGGGAAAGCTCCTGCCACATCATCTTGAGTTAGTTAACTCCTTGATAAGCCTGACCCATCAAAGCACCCTATCACAAACTGGAATGTCTAGTTCCTCCGACCGGTCGGTAGAACCAATAGGATATCCTTTTATATCTAACATTATAATTCTATTAAACTTTAACAAGTTTATTCTTTGTATAGGTTTGTAACATCTATAACTAAATAATTTTGAAGTAAATCACGTGATTAGGGTCGTGCGCCAATGACAATTTTGTCAACAATTTTCACCACAGACAACCAAAAAAAAGTGCCAGATTGAAATATCGTTGTTGTTTTGCCACCAGTCCCCATATACATATACCAATTCACAATGAGTGCAGATGAAAATGATGCTCTTTTAGCAGCATTAAACACCGATGATACAGTTGGTGCCAGTTCTGCTGCTGCCACTAGTAGTGATCCTGAAAGAGATCGTAGTTTATCTAAATTTAAAGATAAATTATTAGAACATCGGAAATGGGATTCTCGATTAAAAGAATTACGACTTTCAATTCGAGATTTAGAAAGTGATTATGAAAAGACTGAAAATGATATTAAAGCATTACAATCTGTAGGTCAAATCATTGGTGAAGTTTTAAAACAATTGGATGATGAACGATTTATTGTCAAGGCTTCAAGTGGACCTCGATATATTGTTGGATGTAGAAATACCATAAAGAAATCAAATTTAAAAAATGGAATTAGAGTTTCTTTAGATATGACTACTTTAACAATTATGAGAATTTTACCTAGAGAAGTTGACCCCTTGGTTTATAATATGACTAGTTTTGAACCAGGTGAGATTTCATTTAATGGAATTGGTGGGTTGAATGAACAAATTAGAGAATTACGTGAAGTTATTGAATTACCTTTAAAAAATCCTGAATTGTTTACTAGAGTTGGTATTAAATCACCCAAGGGGGTATTATTATATGGTCCACCAGGTACTGGTAAAACTTTATTAGCCAAGGCAGTAGCTGCTACAATTGGAGCCAATTTCATATTTTCACCAGCATCAGCAATTGTTGATAAATATATTGGAGAATCAGCTAGATTAATCAGGGAAATGTTTAGTTATGCTAAGGAACATGAACCATGTATTATATTCATGGATGAAATTGATGCTATAGGAGGTAGACGTTTTAGTGAGGGTACCTCAGCTGATCGAGAAATTCAACGTACATTGATGGAATTATTAAATCAAATGGATGGGTTTGATTCGTTGGGACAAACAAAGATTATTATGGCAACTAATAGACCAGATACTTTAGATCCAGCATTATTAAGACCAGGTAGATTAGATCGTAAAATTGAAATTCCATTACCTAATGAAAGTGGTAGATTAGAAATTTTTAAAATTCATACTAGTAAAGTATCAAAATCTGGAGAATTTGATTTTGAAGCTATGGTTAAAATGAGTGATGGATTTAATGGTGCTGATATTAGAAATGTTGTTACTGAAGCTGGGTTTTTCGCCATTAGAGAAGATAGAGATTATATTTTACAAAATGATATGATGAAGGCTGTGAGGAAAGTAGCTGACGTAAAGAAGTTGGAAGGAAAGTTGGATTATGAGAAGTTGTAAGCGAACTTTTGGTATCGAACTAAGACCCGGAAGGGCTAGTGAGATAATAGTCTTTGCAACAATAGTTTATTAATACACGCATTATTTGTAATTATCTTGTAGTTTTTACCGAAGGTCTACCAGTCCTAGTAAAATTTTAGTAGTTTTTGCAGTAGTGGTTTATATACGCCCAATATTAATCAGAAAACGGACCAAAGAGGAGCATGCAAGTACAGTGTCAAAGTACTATGATTATACGTTTGATCTAAGAAAGAACTATACTCTACTGTTTGAAATTAATTTGTCATTTGTTTTTATTATTAGAGTCGACGGAGACGACTCATGCACTATGTACACTATTTAACTGTTATGTTCACTAGCCCTTTGGGCGTAAGCTCACACGCATAAATTTCTATTTTCGCTCGCTAGCCCTTACGGGCTTAGCTCGCATTAGCTGTCAAGTTTCTTTGGATTTGGAATACTCGACAATCCTTCTAAATGGGCCAACATAGCCTCACTTTCAATGTTATTAATATGATTAGCCATCTTTTCACCAATGAAATCCTTAATTTCTTGAGTCAATGGAGTCAATTTCTTTACCACTTTATTCTTTTCCTTATTTGCTAAATAAATCTTTTGTTCTTTAGTCAATGGCATTTCTGGATAATTCAACTTGTAAGCATCCAAAGCGGATAATTTCTTGGTTTTATATTTTGAATATGGATTACGGAATTCACTCAAGGCATCTGTTGGAATTGGTGGAGTACTTATAGTTTGAAATTCCCAAGTTTTCTCCATGGCTAAAGTCTCGCTAGTACTTAATTCTCCAGCTTCAATTTCAGGAGGTGTAGGCCAGGGAATTTCTACTGATTCATGATGTTTTACAAATCGTTTAGGTAACCATTGTTTATATCTATCATCATAATATTCCCCCTTGAATACTACTTCATCAGCCACGACATAACATATTTTGCCCTCTGCGTCTATATCCTTACCAGCTAATTTTATAGAAGTTAATGGCATGAATTTTGGAATTTCCACAATGTGAGATGTAGTTCCTTCAACCCATCTTGATTTAGGTAAGATTCTTTGTTGGGTATGGTTTGAAAGCATAACTTGGTTATATTCAGGATTGTACAGGAAAACTTGAGCTATTGTACCCTTGTTTTCACCCTCGGTGACATAAACTAAATCATTTTGAGTTATTCCTACTTCAAAATCAGTCTTTCGTTCATGTTTAGGTACTTGTAATGGATTAAAGTTTTCAAATGTGGGCATAGGAGTACCTTGAATTTTCTTTTGCCAAAATACTCTAAGTGCTCCTGTGTATTTGTCGGGATTTCTTGCAAGTCTATGTTTAAATTTTGGAGCCCACGACATGTTTACTAGTACCGAATGTTATAGAATGTCTGCTATCGAGTCCTATAATCGAAGAATTCTTAATAGTAAAATTTTTTTTCAAAAATAGTTCGAATGATATTGTGTGGCGCACGACCAGTACCAAACAAGCAGCAGTATAAGCTAAGACTACCAGAGATACTACAAGATATCAAACTATACTAAAAGTACTTTTTAAAACATACAGAAGGATTCTAGATAATATTATACAGTTACATTATACACAGTACATAAAAAGTTTTTTATTCAGTACAAATTTTAATAAACTCTTGTTCGTTAACTATAGTAAATGTTAGTATAAGTCAAATTAGTACAGTGTAATAGGGTAATATACATACTCTCTCCATCTTCATCCAAGTCAAATTCATCAATCATAGCCCTTAATTCTTCATCCGTTAAATTCTCACCTAAATCTTTAGCGATTTTTCTTAAATTTCTCAACGAGATCTTTCCCGTGTTATCTTCATCAAATAATTTAAAAGCTCGTTTAATTTCATCCAAGGGATCTCGGTCAAGAATCATTTGTCCTACGACTTTAAAGAAATTATCGTAATTAATAAGATTGGTCTCATCAGTATCATATTCATTTATGATATCTAATACTTGTCGTTTAGGTAAATCAAACCCTAAAGCTCGAAATGCTACTTTACATTCATGATAATCTAAATATCCATCCCCATTCATATCAAATATTGAAAATGCTTCTCTAATTTCAAGTTTTTGTTCATCAAGTAATTCTTGTTTGAGGTTACCACCAGATGTCGCGCCGGCAGTGTTTGAGGATACAGCGGCTCCACTACCTACCCCAGTTGTCCTTTTGTTAAAGGGACTGCCGGAATTTTGTACCTGGTATTGATCTAATTGATTTTTTCTTGTGCCAAAGGCCATTGTCTTGTGTTTGGTTGTAAAAAGAAGTGTGCTTATATTTGTATGTATAAAATGTTTAAGTTTTTATTTTTGTTTTTTCAATTGTTCGTATTTTACGCGTAGATCAAAGTAGCTGGTATCAACAGGCACCAAACTTATAGGGGTAAGAATTTCCCAGTTACTGCACTAAAACTGCTATCGCTGAAAGCTAAATCTTTACGATCTAATAGAGCTGGTATCCCAATATAAACTTTCCGACGCGTCAATTCAACGATTCTGCTGTAGCTGAAATCTGGTTTACTTCGCTGTTGCTGCACTCTAAAATACTTCGCTATAAAATCTAACAACTTCGCTGTCGCTCAGTTGGTACTATGCCCGACTATAAAATTGGTTCCCCAGTTTTAATCAAAAACACCCCCGGGGTGATTAAATTCATAGGTCCTACGGAATTTGCTCCTGGGACATGGTACGGTATTGAATTATCACAACCAAACGGGAAAAATAATGGTACTATTGACAATGTCAGCTATTTCCAATGTAAACCAAATCATGGTATTTTTATACGAGAAAACATGCTCAGACCTTCTGAATCTACCATGACGAGAATTATCGATAAATTACAAATCAAATTAAAGGCAATTACTATAGAATGTCAACAATACAAACAAACAATCCAAACTAGTTTAGATAAGATTGAATCTCTTGAGTCTCAATTACTTATGAAAACTACCGAAAATGATTATTTAAGTACGATAAATCAAAAACTAACTCAAGATTTAACAAATTTACAAGAAAAGTATCAACAATTAGAACATGAATTTAAATTAGTACAGGAAGAATTAGAATTAGAACATGAAATTAGTTTTACTGAAGATGATCCAGCTGATCGTGTTAAACAACTCGAATTGGCGTTGATTAATTTAAAACAAAATTCACAAGAAATTGAAACTAAATTACAAACAGAAATTAACCAATTGAAGGGTATAGTTGATATATCACAATTTGAAGAATTACAAGCAATAATTGAACATTTAACTCAAGAAAATCATGAATTTTCAAGCAAAATTACCCTGTTAAACAACAATATTGAGCAATTGAATGAGATTCATGAATTGGATAAACAACTTGAAGAAACTCAACGACAGAATGAATTAGAATTAAAACATCAAGTAGATAAATTAACCAAAGAAATTGAAACAAACACAGCCAAAATTGAACAATTGGAAAAGAGGAACTTAGCATTGAGCAAACCTAGTAATGGTAGTAATACGGTAGAAGTTACCGAGTATGAATTACAATTACAATCTACTCAACAAACAATCCGTGATTTAAAACTTAAATCAAAGTCAGATTCAAGAAAACTTGAATTACTTCAACAGAGATATAACATACTACATCAACAAACCACTCTGAGTCAATTAACACTACAATTAAATATTCTGGATTTAACTATTCTACTAACTAAACTTCCTTTGAATTCACCCAAACAAATGTTTGAATATTTCATACTTTCGGAATTAAAAGAATTTTATATGTTTATTCAAGAATATATTAGTCTATACCCAATTGAACTCGATTTGAGTAATCTCAACCTGGTTTTACATACAATCACCACTCAGTTTATTCAAGATGATGACTTAAACCAGGAGTTAATTAGAGTCATTCCCTTAATTCATACCATGTTACCCCAAGATACTTTCCCATTACTTAATAATTTATATGCAGAATTTATAATTAGCTTACAGCAACTTCAATATCAATTCTCAATGGGAGTGTTAAGTGTCGAATTACAAAAACAATTAAATATTGTTAAACCAGATATTCACATAGTTGACATGGATAAACAGGTGGTTTTAGAAAGTCCGGAAAAACTAGTTGAACAAATTAATCAATTTGTTTCTGAATTATATTCATGGAGAAATGTAGATGATCCAGATTTGAAAATCAATCCACCACCTCAAATTGAAATATCATATATTGAACTACCTCCAACACCAGAAGAACCGGCAGTAGTAGAAAAAGTCATAGAACCAACAAAAGAAGTACAACTGACATTACTTTCTGAACTCAATTCCAAGATTTTTCAAAAAGATCAACAAGTTTCTGATCTTAAATTAAATATTGAAATGTTGGAACAAAATATGAAATCATTAACAATTCAAAATTCTCAAAATTTAAATAATTTAAAACAAGAAATTCTGCAACAAAATCAACAGATTGAAAACTATATTGAATGTATTAAATCACTTGAATTTGAAAAATCTCAATTGATGAATGTTGAACCGGTGCAAGAACCAATTAAACAATTCCTGGATTTGAAATCACAATTGGAATATAATGAGAATTTAAGACTTGCCGAACAAATCTCACATTTAAAACAATTGACTAAATTGAAATTAGCCACATCTTCACAAGATTATACTTGGTTAAAACAGCAAGAACAACCAGAAAAATGGAAGAAATCAACTCCTTTCATTGATTTATCACGCGATTTACGTTCAATTGCCCTAGATGTTAAAGGTATACGACTTGACCTGAATATTCAAAATTCAACCAAGAATTTACCTCGATATGTTACTTTGAAAAGTCAAGAACAATTCATTAGATATCAAACTCAACGAAATAATTTATTCACTTAACTCTTTGGTTGATTTAGTGGGCCATTTACTAGCTAAATCAATATGCTCTTTAGGATATAGCCATTCAAGTATTACATAAATAAAAATATCAATAATAACACAAAGAACATATAATTTCCCCGCGATAATCCCACAATAATAATATTTCTCTAATCGATGAATAACCAGTTGATTAATTAAATCAACCAGGTTATAAACATTTTCTGTTCGCTTGGCGACATCTTCCCAACTATACGTCCTACTAATAATCTCATGAAACGTACCAGTATCAATTCCACCTGATTGTAGTAAATCAATCGCATTCAATGTAGCATTAACTAATGAATCTTGTTCTGGTTCGGCGAATCGAAACATCTCTTTCGGTAACACCTCAGGAATCCCACCAACTTTAGTAGTAACCACAAATAATCCACAGGATGCCGCTTCAACAATAACCGTACCAAATGCTTCAGTTAATGAAGGATGTAAGTAAATATCACCTTGAATCATAACATCTCGAACCTGTTCATGTTTAACAGGACCTAATAATTTAACCCGATCTTGTAAAAAGTACTCTTCTCGCATTTGTTCCATATCTAAAGATTTAGGACCATCCCCAGCAATTAAAAACTTAACATTGGGATTGGCTTGACAAATCGTCGGTATTACCGCAATAAGTAAATCGGCACCTTTATTAGGGAAAAGTCTAGTTATAACAACAATTGTAATCTCATCACCTGGCTTCTTTTTCCTTTTAATCTTGTTCTCATCTGGTCGGAAATCTCGTGATATAAGCGCATTTGGAATAACCGAAACATGCACGGGATCAAGTGATGCACGTAACACAGTATTCTCTTTACATGTATGAGAAACACAAATAACATGACCCACGTCACTCAAGGTAAATTTCAATGCCTTATTCCCCAAAATCAGCCCCACATCAGCAAATCCAAACAAGGAATGATCAGTGAACACAGTACGTAACCCCATTGTTTGGGCATGGAATATCGCCTCGTGACATAAACTACTTAATGATCCATGACCATGAACAATATCAATCTGTTCTCGAATGAAAACATTTCTTAATATGGGAAACAACAGGAAAACCGTGGGGAATGTAGCACTTCGATAAAGAACAAAGAATGGAACGTAATATACTTTTAATCCATTGGTTAAAGTCCGAATCCCATTACGATTAGTATAATCATGGGTGATTATAATTACTGAATGACCTAATTCAATCAATTGCTGCGATAGGTGGTATACATGAAATTCCACCCCTCCCGGCTGTGGGTAGAAGAAATCACTCACCATCGCTATATTGTAGCCCATGTTGAATGGTTTTACAATGTATAGTTAAAGAGAGCGTTGTTAGTTGTTGCCCTAGTAGAAAAATAAAACAAGTGGTACGGCTAGAAAGTTGCTCTGTGCTACCAGTTGTAACTCCATAAAATATTAGCCGTAAATATAAGAAGGAGCAAAGAGCATATTAGTGAAAGATCTCTAACGCAGATTTGACTTCAATTCATTAATTATTAACTTCTTTATATTTAACCAGATCTTGTTTAACATGTTCTTTACTTACACATATCTTTGTAGGTATCTAGTTTAACTGCTACTATCACTAATTAAATTAAAACTTCTTGTCAATCAAAGAAAACCATATGTTCTCTTAATTTTATATTTATAACTCCTCTTTAGACTGTAAAGAACTCAACTCTACTTGGTCTCTGATTCTGGAAACTGCTTCTAGTTCAAGAAAAGTTTCAAGGATATTTGAATACGTCAGGACGACTTGCTCATGTGTGAGTCAATGTTCGAAAGTAGCTTGGAATGAAAACGCAATGCTTACATTCAGCGGAAAATTCTGAACATTTTATATCAGATCTTTCCTTAACATACACCAAGATTTCAAGTACACAAGATATTATTAGCAGATTCAAATCTTTGAAAAAAAGGGTTGCAAAAAAATGTTATAAATTACGGTGGCGCGAGTTATAAACACGGTTTACAAAGTCTTTCCTAGAACTGTTATATTCAACTTGGTATTTATTTCAACAATACTCTAGTTCAATCTAAATTTCAAAATCATTAAGTAGTGAAAAAACAGAAAACAATGGGTTTGATTCAGAAAATCTTCAAAAATTCCAAACGATGCAAGACACCTCTTGATTCACTTCCTGACGAGATTCTAGCTTTAATCTTCCTGAATATCAACCAGTACGATGCTATGCACATTGGGCTTTTAAACAAGAAGCTCAACCAACTTGTTTCAGCTAAATTGTTTAAGTCATTAAATGTGTATTTGGTTCCATACAGAATACACACATCATTTGAAATGAGGAAATCAAAAATGGCATATTCACCCCTTATGACCAAGTATACATTCGTAAATGGTTATGATAACCTTAATCTAATTATAGATATGCCACAATTTCGGTTGGTTAAAAATGTTCTTCTTTCCAATTTTCATTCAGATTATTATTCAGATTGTTGGTATTATCATTTAACCGAGGAATGTCCTTGGATAACAGTTGAAGTCCAACTGTTCCATAATGACATCGTTGAAAAACAGTTCTCTAGAATTGATAGGATTAGTCAACTTGATGTTAAAAATCTGGTTTATTTAAACCCGAATATTGAATATAATGTTTCAATCAAGCGATTAAATATCCTTGGTTCTATACAGAAACACTCGGATCCATTGGCTCTTATTCCGAAATTAAAGAACCTAACTGCTCTTTTTATATGTGATACTGAAGAAAGAAATATCCTTCGTCATTTCAGGGTGAAGGGAATCTCGGGATTAAAGCTTAAAGAATTGGCACTACGGGTTACAGGGTTATCAATCCAGGAAATGGATCAAGTTTTTGTGTTGAATGAAATTGGGTCACTAGAACTTTTTTTTTACAAAATGGTGGATTCTTATGACGATTTAAAATGGCTTTGTACAAAAATGCCAAAACTTGGAAATATTAGTGTTGGATGGCCCAATCTTTTATTTGAACGAGTTATGAACCTGCTTCTGGACCATAAGTTTTATGAAATCGAATTAAGACGTTATTGTCAAGACCAATTATTTACACAAATGATGCTTGTAAACCTCTTACAAGCTCACACTTCTCTAACCCAATTCACTATACATACTAGAACTGAATTTATCTACCAGACATGGGAGAATGTTATGTTTCACGACGGTACAAAGTTACTAAAATATTTCAGAAAGATGAAAAATCCAAACTTGGTCATGCTTAGGATTGATTTCGATGCATACAACTTTGAGTAAAAAGTAGTTGTAGATTTGGTATTTTGTGAACATCAAGTTTAATGAGGATTAACTTGTATAGTTGCTGAGAGAATACTTGAATTGACCTAGTTGAACTAATTGCTAATTCATTACATATAAGTATGATTTCTTGGAGTGATGGTGTGATATATATGTCTTCCCATCTGTCTGATATTACTGTTTTACTTGCCTTTCTTTCTACCGGAATTCCTTTCAAATCAGTTGGTTGTTATATAATTTGCTTAGTATTCGTTATTTTAACTCCTTTTCATTTTGTACTGTTTTTATTCTTCTTTGATTACCCTCGTATTCATCGTACTCCGGAAAACTATCGCTGAAATATGAAAAACAATAACTTTATTATTATTAACTAATATCTGGTAATTTTATTTGGAGGATAGGGTTACAATATACAGATATTTACATAAATCGCCAGTTACTTACTTCTAAAGTTCTCTATTCCCAATAGATTTTTATTGCATATCATCAATATGATATATATGCCTAGATCACAATAGTCTATTTTAGTCTATGCATCTGAATCCCTCTAAGAGAACTCCATGAACCAACACAATATAAAGGAAGTACTAAAACTTTAAAGATATGGTTGGACTGTCTTCTAAATTCCTTACTTGGACTTTGGTTTAACATTTCCTATCTAGCTAAATCGTAAACTTCAAACTACTAACTATAGAACATGTACACTTCTTTCCCTTTGTTTGTTGGACCGAATCTTTAACTAAATATTATTCCGGAAGGAGATTCATTACTAGTATATAATTAATAGGTAAAGTGGAAGAAATACCAGAACTTAAATTTGGAATATCCAGTGTTACTTAGTTACAATTTCAACATTGACGAACGCGTCATTGAACCCCGTTTTAATGCAAAGTTTGTATACTACTAATAACTTGTTATAGAATAAAATGACAAGATTGATTCTGGCAACTATTTCCAATTCAGGGAAAAGGGTTGCAAAAAAAATGTAAATTACGGTGGCGCGCGTTATCAACACGTTTACAAAGCCTTTTCTAGAACTGTTATATTAAACTTGGTATTTATTTCAACAATACTCTAGTTCTATCTAAATTTCAAAATCATTAAGTAAGGCAAAACAAAAAACAATGGAATCTATTCAGAAAATCTTCAAAAATGACAAACCATTCAAGACACCTCTTGATTCACTTCCTGCTGAGGTTCTAGCTCTAATCTTCCTGAATATCAACCAGTATGATGCTATGAACATTAGACTTTTAAACAAGAATCTCAACAAACTAGCTTCAGTTAGATTGTTTAACTCGATATATTTGATTTCGTTTCGAACGCGATTGAAATCACCATTTAAAATCAAAAATTCTAAACTGGCCCTTATGATAAAATATACAGTAGTGCATGGTTACGATAACTTTCGTCAAGTCTTAGCTATGCCACAATTGCAATTGGTTAAAAATGTTGTATTCGTTTGTATGCGTCCTTCAGATTGTGAAAATTATTGTTATACTTATTTGCACGAGAATTGTCCCTGGATAACTGTCGATGTCAATCTGTATAATACAACCATGGTTGAGAAACAATTCTCTAGAATTAACAGGATTAGCAAACTTCATCTTCACAATCAGGTTTATTTTGACCTAGACATAGAAAATAATGTTTCAATCAAGCGATTAAATATCCTTGGTTCTAGACACAGAGACTCGGACCCATTGGCTGTTATTCCTAAATTAAAGAGCCTAACCGCTCTTTTTATTTGTGAAACTGCAGAAATAAATATCCTTGGTCATTTCAAGATGAAGGGAATCTGGAGATTAAAACTAAAACAATTAGAGTTACGGGTTCCACAGTTATCAATCCGAGAAATGGATCAAGTGTTTGAATTGAATGAAATTGGGTCACTCGAACTTTATTTTTACCGCACGCTGGATGCTTATGACGATTTAATATGGCTCTTTACAAAAATGCCAAAACTTAGAAATATTAGTGTTGGGTGGATTGATGTTTCATTTGAACGAGTTATGCACCTGCTTCTGGGCCATAAGTTTTATGAAATGGAAATAAAACGTTATGGTCCACAACAAAACTTTACCGAATTGGAGGTTGTTAACCTCATACAAAGTCACGCTTCACTAACCCGATTCAGTATATATACTGGAACCGAGTCTGTCGCACAGATTTGGGAGTTTGTTAGGTTTCACGGTGCTACAAAGTTACTAAAATATTTGAAAAACAAGAAAATCCCAAATTTGGTTATGTATAGAATTAATTTCGATGCATACAACTATGAGTAAAAATTAGTTGTAGGTTTTGTATTTGGTGAACATCAAGTTTGATCAGGATTAACTTGTATAGTTCTGGGAAAATAATTCAATTGTTAATTATGTTAATTTCTAAATCATTGTATATACGTTCTTCGAATGAAGCTCTGATATCTAGATATTTTTCTTTCTTATATTTCTACTAGAGTTGTTTTGAAGTCATATTTAATTGTTATATAATTTGCTTAGCATTCATTATTTTATCTCCTTTTCATTTTCTACTGTGTCTAATCTATTTTCTTTGATGGCCCTCGTATTCATGGTACTCTGGCAAACTATTGCTAAAATATGAAAAACAATAACTTGATTGTTATTAACCAATATCTGATAATGCCAATTTAAGAAAGCACGGCTGCGATAGATTAGATATTTGTAACGATTTTCATTCGCTTACTTCTAAAGCTCTGTACTCTTAATAAATTTCCATTTGATATCGCGAATTTGTTATATATTCCTGGATTACAACAGTCTATTATAGTCGATACAGCTGAATCGTCTGTAGCACCACCTATAGAACGTGTACACTTCTTTCCCTCTGTTTGTAGAACCGAATCTTTGACTAAATATTATTCCAGAAGGAGGTTCTTTATTGGTATATAACTAATTGGTAAAGTTGATGAAATACCAGAACTAAGATTTGGTATATCCCGTACTAGTTCTTCAGTTACAATTTCAACAATGGAGAACGCATCATTTGAACCCCATTTGAATGCAAAGTTTGTATACTACTAATAACTTGTTATAGGATAAAATGAGATATGTGTTTCTTGATTCTGGAACCTTTTTCCAATTCAGGGAAAAGGGTTGCAAAAAAATGTTGCGGTGTCGCATTCAAAGCATAACAGTTTACCAATTCTTTCCTAGAACTGTTCAAACTATGTATTTATTTAAACAATACTCTAGTTGGATCTACATTTTTACTAGTAACTAAGGTGAACCAAAAAAATGAAGTTATTCAAAGTCAGCAAACGGTTCAAGTCAACTTTCAATTCACTTCCTGAAGAGATCTTAATTCAAATATTTTTCAACATCAGCCAGTATGATGCTATAAACATTAGACTTTTAAACAAGAAGCTTAACAAACTTGCTTCTGTTAGATTGTTTAACTCACTATATGTCTATTTGAATAAAACTAAAGTAATATCACCATTTCCCCGTAAAGCAAAAATAAGATATTGGCCTCTTATGGTCGAGTATACAGTAGTAGATTCTTACGATAGCTTTAATACAGTTTTAGGTATGCCATAATTGCAGTTGGTTAGAAATGTTGTCTTCTCTGTGCATTCTTCACGACAATATTCAGATTATTGTTATTCTTATTTGACTAAGAATTGTCCCTGGATAACTATTGATGTCCAACTGTACAGGAAAGATATGATTGAGCACCAACTCTCTAGAATTGACCTGATTAGTCAACTTCGTGTTCGAAATAGGTTTTATTTCAACCCGGCCAATATATATAACGTTTCAATCAAGAGATTTTACATCGTTGGTTCCAGAAGTATTGCCTGGGAACCATTGGATCTTATTCCTAAATTAAAGAGCCTAACTGCTCTTTGTATACGTGACAGTAAAGAAACAGATATTATTGATCATTTGATGGAGAAGAATATCTCGGGATTAAAACTTAAACAATTGGCATTGCGGGTTCCACAGTTATCAATCCGGGAAATGGATCTAGTGTTTGACTTGAACGAAATTGAGTCACTTGAACTTATTTTTTACAACACGGTGGATGCTTATGACGATTTAAAATGGCTTTGTACAAAAATGCCAAAACTTGGAAATATTAGTGTTGGATGGAGTAATGTTTCATTTGAACGAGTTATGAACCTGCTTCTAGGCCATAAGTTTTATGAAATCAGTTTAAAACGATATGGTCGAGAGCAAGCATATAACCAACTGGAGGTTTTACAACTAGTACAGGGTCACGCTTCAGTAATCCGATTCGGTATATATGCTGGAATCGAGTTTATTGAACAGATGTGGGAGCCTGTTATGTTTCACAATATTCATAAACAAACACATGCAGCAAAGTTTCTAAAGTATTTCACGAAAAATAAATTTCCAAACTTGGTTATGTTTAGGATGAATTTCATGTACTTCATTGTGTAGAATGTAGTTGTAGATTTTGTGAACATTAAGTTTAACTTGTATAGTCTCTGAGAAAATACTTCATTTGTGTTCATCCGTTGGTGTTAATTTCTCATTCATTACACATAAGTATGATTTCTTCGAATGAAGGTCTGATATATAGATATTCCAATCTGTCTGATAGTAATATTTTGCTTTCCTTCATTTCTACTAGAATTGTTTTCAAGTTAGACTTTTTTCATTTTGTACCATGTTAAATCTTTTCTTTGATTACCCTCGTATTCATCGTACTCTGGAAAACTATCACTGAAATATGAAAAACAACAACTTTATTATTATTAACAAATATCTGGTAATCTGATTTGAAAGATAGGGTTGCAATATATAGATAGTTACATAAATCGTCAGTTACCTTCTTCTAAAGTTCTGTATTCCTAGTAGATTTTTATTGAATATCATCAATATGATATATATGCCTAGATCACAATAGTCTATTATAGTCTATGCATCTGAATCTCTTTAAAAGAACTCCATGATCCAACCCAATATAAAGGAAGTACTAAGATTTGGTTGGGCTGTCTTCTAAATTCCGTACGTGGACTTTGGTTGAACATTTCCTATCTAGCCAAATCGTAAACTTCGAAGTACTAACTATAGAACGTGTACACTTCTTTCCCTTTGTTTGTTGGACTGAATCTTTAACTAAATATTATTCCGGAAGGAGATTCATTAGTGGTATATAATTAATAGGTAAAATTAAAGAAATGTCAGAACTAAAATTTGGTATACCCAGTGTTACCCAGTTACAATTTCAACAAACGATAACGCATTATTGAACCCTGTTTTAATGCAAAAGTTTGTATACTACTAATAACTTGTTATAGGATAGAATGACAAGATATTATGAGCAGATTCAAATCTTCGAAAAAAAAGGGTTGCAAAAAAAATGTTATAAACTACGGTGGCGCGAGTTACAAACACGTTTACAAAGTCTTTTCTAGAACTGTAATCTTATACTTGGTATTTATTTCAACAATACTCTAGTTCTAACTAAATTTCAAAATCATTAAGTAAGGCAAAACACAAAAATGAGATTTATTCAAAAAATCTTCAAAAATGACAAACGATTCAAGACTCCTCTTGATTCACTTCCTGACGAGATTCTAGCTTTAATCTTCCTGAATATCAACCAGTATGATGCTATAAACATTGGGCTCTTAAACAAGAAGCTCAACCAACTTGTTTCAGTTAAATTGTTTAAGTCATTATATGTGCTTTTGTATATGACTGAATTAGAAACACCATTTGAAATGAAGAAATCAAAATTTGCATATTCGCCCCTTATGATCAAGTATACAGTAGTAAACGGTTATGATAACCTTAATCTAGTTATAAAACTGCCTCAATTTCAGTTGGTTAAGAATGTTTTTCTTAAGTTTTATTACCCAAGATATTATTCGTGTAATAGTTATTCTTATTTGACTGAGAATTGTCCCTGGATAACTATTGGTGTCCAACTGTACAGGAAAGATATGACTGAGAAACAATTCTCTAGCATTGATCGGATTAGTGAACTTCATGTTTCAGAATGGGGTTATTTTCCAGAGATTGAATATAATGTTTCAATCAAGCGATTGAATATCCTTGGTTTTACACGTAGTTCTTCGGACCCGTTGGCTCTTATTCCTAAATTAAAGAGCCTAACTGCTCTTTGTATACATGATGATGTAGAAACAAATATATTTGATCATTTCAAGGAGAAGAATATCTCGGGATTAAAACTTAAACAATTATCATTACGTGTTCCACAGTTATCAATCCGGGAAATGGATCAAATGTTTGAATTGACCGAAATTGAGTTACTTGACCTTTATTTTTACATCCCGGTAGAAGCTTATGACGATTTAAAATGGCTTTGTACAAAAATGACAAAACTTGGAAATATTAGTGTTGGATGGAGCAATGTTTCATTTGAACGAGTAATGAACCTGCTTGTGGGCCATAGGTTTTATGAAATCGAATTAAAACGTTATGATCGACAAGAGGAATTTATCGAAATAGAGGTTTTACCACTCTTAATAGGTCACACTTCGGTAATCCGATTCGGTATATATGGTGGAGCCGAATTTTTTGGACAGATATGGGAACCTGCTATGATTCACATTGCTCGTAAACTCACACGTGCTGGAAAGTTATTCAAGTATATCGTAAAGAGGAAACTCCCAAACTTGGTTTTGCTTAGGATTAATTTCGATGCATACGACTATGAGTAAAAACTATTTGTAGATTTGGTATTTTGTGAACATCAAGTTTAATCAGGATTAACTTGCATAGTTGGCAAAATAGTTCAATTGTAAATTTCCCCCATTTATGTTATACTTCATAAACTAATTCTAAGCTTGTTGTTATAGGAGTTCAATACAGGTTTGCAATTTGAATGTGATTTGATAAATATATGCATTGGTATTTATACAATATACAGATTTTTTTTATGTAAGTAGTGTCCATGAGAATATCAGCCACATCTATAAGTTGAAACTTGTTTGCTATACAAATGCTTCTCTAGGTAATGTTGGGGCAGAATTTTTAAAATTTATTGAACATAGATTATAATCCCAATTACTTTGTTCACAAAGCATTATTCCATATTGAATATTTAATTTAGTTTCGATCAATATTTTAATCAATAATTCTTGTTGTACTGGGTTTAAACTATTTTTAATTTCAACCGGTAATTGTTCAACGGATGTGATTGCATTAACTATTGGTTGTGGAGATTGCGAATGTCCTGGTGTAGCAGTAGTACTATTAGGAGCAGGAGCACCGGCAGGAGTATTGACAGCGGCGCCGGCGACAGGGGCAGTTGTAGATATCCAAGCTGGAGTACTGGTAAACGGTCTAATTGTTAATATATCACTTGCAACAATCATACTTCCATTTGGACCAGGAATAACCAAGAAAGTTCGATCAAATGATTTCTTACTCAAGGGGATCTTCTTATTATATTTCAGTTGTTGCTGACCATACCTTCCTCTAGTTCCCGAGGCGGTGGTTGTATTATTTACAGAATCTAAATTATCTGGTGCCGCAGTTTCTTCAAATGATCCATGAATAATAATCATAATTCCATTTAATGGCACATATGTAAAACTTTCCATGCTATACATTTCCGGTTTATTTAATAAATCATGATGAGTTTTAGGTAATTGAGTAAAACTTTTAAATATTTGTTCTTGACCAGTGGATAATTTTGATTGTCTAGCTTTACTCGATGATACTCTAGTTAAATTTCTTGAGTTAGGTATATAATATCCCAAATCATGCGATTGATTATTTTCAATCAAATGAGGGTGGGCTGAATCTACTTGTATTGAAAATTGAGATTCATTTTGATATAAAATCATTAAATCAGCTCGATTTGAATCCCATAGTTTAAAATAATTGGCAATGAAATTAGTAGCTAAATTTCTAATATTATCATCTTGGAAAAACATTGGTTGAGTTGATTCAAATGGAAATGTTAAATTTATATTTAAAACTGATTCATTTCTTAAAACTTCTCCATTTAAAACCACTAATCTAGGGAAAGATCTCATCAATTCTAATTTAATCAGTTGTAATTCTTGAGGATTATTGTTCATAATTGGATTTTCCGTCAAGATTAATTCTCGTAAAAAATTCAATTTATGTTTCCAAGATTCAAATACTCGAATTCTTTGAAAATTATTATTGTGTAATGAAAGATTTTGTAATTTTGGAAATGTAGTTGCCATAGTAGATACTGTTTGTAAATCATTTAATTCATTATTGGATAAATCTATACTAACAACATCCAATTTTAAATCATTGGCAATTTTCATTAATGCTGGGAAAAATTTTGAGGTTGTTGAAATTGACCCAAAAAATCCTTGAGCTGCTAAAGTTGGATCTTGTTTAACATTACTTAGATTTAGTAATTTAATTTCGGGTTGATATCTCAACTTTAAGAAATGAGTGATAGTCTCAATAGTATTCATAGCACCACCTGCACCTCCGCCAATTTGGTTGGAAAGGGTACCTGAACCTTTGGAAAACCGTAAAGCTTGTCCAGCAAATCTAACCCCGTTATAATCAGTCAATTGTTTAACTTGAGCTTCAGATTTAACATAACCTTTTAACACCCCGGTGTTTTCATCAACGCTATAATTTGAAACAACAACACGACATTTTCTGGAAATAAAATTTATACATTCACCCAGACTAGCTCCATTCCATCCCATAATTTCAATTGGAATTGAATTGGCAGCCACAAAGGCATCAACATTTTGTTGTTGATGATGTTGGTTATATTGGGAGTTTTGTTGGTGGTTTTGGTTATTATTGTAACCTCCATGGAAACCTCCACCTCTGCCTCTTCCACGATAGCTCATTTTTGTAATTGCAATTGGTTTGTTAGGTTTGGTTGTCTGGTACAGTTTTTTTTTCTACTTAAAAATTTGAAGGTTTTTGACAGTTGATTTTTCTGGTACCAAGTACACGACCTGTGATTATATCAAAGTAAACCTTGTTATCCTTATACTACTATGTACTATATACTATATAAAGCTAGAGGTTAGCTTAATTCTTCTCAGTGACTAACTCACCATTTACAACTTGATCATTTTCGTAAAGTTCCCCTACGATTTTATATTTACTTTCAAATAATTCTTCCCAATGATTCAAAGATTCAAGTTCTTCCTTATTTAAATCAGCTAATTTATCAATTGGATCATCCAAATTAGTCAACATTTCTAAATCAAATGAATTCTTAGCTAACCCTCTCGAAGCATCTCTTCCTGCAAAATTCTCATAGGGACCACCAGGACCATAAAATGATTTCCCCATAGTAACATCATACACGATATTCTTGACGGCTATAAATACCTTATTATCTTCAATACCATTATATTTTGCCAATGTTTTAGGGGTAAATTTCCCTTCTACAACCGAGGATTCTTGAGTCTCTGCAGAGGAGGCTGAGTCAATTGGATTGTCTACATGATCTTTATAGAAGCTTCTGGCTAAGTAGACTATAATTAACAAGATAAGTATGGTTGTTATCATTATGGGGTATTTGTGGGCTGGTCTGTTGAATGTTGTAAACGACGGCAAGGAAAAAATGTTTGTTTAAAAGGATGCAAATTTATAAAAAATTAAGATTTCCTATTATGGGAATTGTATTAGTAATTTTGCTATAAACAATGAATTGATCAATTTAATTCAGATTCAATTCCCTTTTATATTATTTGATAGGTTGCTCAAATTGCTCATCACAACCCAACATTTTTACTATGGCTAGTTTGACCAAAAACATATGCATTTTCTAGTTCCAACCTACTCTTGTGAAGATTTCAAAAACACACACGTGACTTAATATGATTTTGAAAAATTTTGGAATAAATTCTTAAAGCTATACAAATCAGTACAACCTGAAAACTCTGAATAAGATGGCTAGAGATATTATTGCTTTGGATGACCTTACTGTAAATAATCTTGGAACATTCAAGAAAATAAATGAAGTTACATTACCTTCGCGTTATGATTCTAATTGGTATAAAGAAGCACTTTCCACAACAAATCAAATAACAAAATTAGCATTTTATGCAGAAATCCCTGTAGGTGCAATCAAAGCCAAGGCTTTCAACAACACACATAAGATCAATCTGCTTTCCCTGTTATTACAATTCCAATTGCCATCCAAGAATGTTCCTAATGCAATGTATATTGAAAGTTTTGCCGTATTGGAAAAATATCGTGGTTTAGGTATTGGTAGTAAATTATTGGAATTTATAATTGATGAAACTAAAAAGAGATTTATTCATGAAATTATTATACATGTTCATGTGGATAATGTTGATGCTGTTGAATGGTATTTAAAGAAGGGGTTCGTTAAGAAAGAAGAAATTGTCCAGGATTATTATAAAGACTTGGATTTGAATAATCCAAATGCTTATATTATGACGTTGTCGGTGTAGGTAGCAGGGCGATCGCAAGAGCTAGAGCACTAGATGAATATTTCTGATCGAAAAGACGAGCCAGACTTAGGTATTTAGAAATATGTTGCGGAATGGTAAATTAATCCATCAGTTGTATGATATGTTAATTATATAAATAGAGAGGGATATATTTAGATAGTACCCGGGCATAATAGCAAACAATATCTAATTTTGGACATCCGATGAATTGCCCCACCTGTAATTGAATCAACTGAGTTTGTGCCATTTCCCCTATATTATCTGATTCAACAGCAAAGGCATTTCTCTGATTATCGAAGTCATTTGGTATCTCTTGCTGTGGTGCCTTCAGACAACGTATTCTATAATGTAATTTTCATCTGTTGTAGTTGTTAGAAGCGTCGTCAACATTGCAAGATTCCCCTTTAACTCCTACTTTGGTGAACCTGGACGTTTAGAACGCTCGAGGCATGCGAAACGTTCAGGGTTTCCAAGTTAGGAATATCAGGAGAATATTGAAATATCGACGATGGCTTTGAAAACTATGATTTCATTTTATCATACGTAGGCAGAAAATTCCACAGCACCAAACTAGATCGAAAGTAAGAGAAATCCAGAATGATAGCTTTGTTACAAAACGATAATTCTTGGATAACCGACTTGGCAATATTCATTGTGGATCCATCTCTTCTAATTGCTTCAAAGAACCTTTCTGTTTCTTGGAGGACCAACCAATTATCAGTGAGTCATTTAATTTCATCAGTAGCAACAAATCTTTGAATGTCATTTGACAGTAAGTGGAGGTAGGAATTTCACTAATCAGTTAGTAAATCTTCGATATCACATACCAGATCATTAATTGTCTTGTTCACTTTCTCTTTTTCTAACTGCTACACTTCTTCTTGTTGATCAATGGTTTTCCCTTTAGGACTTACCTTTTTTTGGTGTTAGTTCCTTTGTTGGATATTTATATTGTTGTCTTGATTTCTAAATTTGACAACCAAAAATTTGGCAGCTTTTATTTTTGCCTCTTAATAAATTTGGCAACATTTAAATTAACACATTTTCACACATTTTTTACAAATCCCCGCAATGTAAGAATAATATGTACGGTGGGTAAGTTAAATGTCACTGTGTTGATTGGTCGAGAAACTACTATTGTACCTTTTACACATTGTCAGTATATCTTGTTTTATTTTTTAAATATATAATTATATATAGTATTACTCTAATCAGCTTCATCCTCGGTATCGGTGTTAATATCAGTAAATACACTTTCATTATCACTATCATCATCATCCAACTCTACAATCTTACTACTCTTCTTTGCAGAACCACCACTCAAGGCAGCCAAGGCACCAGCCAAGGAATCTTCTTCAGGATCAGAAATATCACTATCGGAATCTGACTCTTCTTCATCTTCTTCTTCCTCACCCAACTTCTTCTTCAACTTTGAAATATCAGCCTTCATTTGAATAGGTTTCACTTCTAAATATACAGGTACGTCAACATCAGCTCCAAAATATGAATTATTCTTCATGAGAAGCCTATAAGCATATTTGCCTACATCACCTGTAGGTTGAGTCATGGGGATTTTAAATGTTCCAATAATAACTTGTTCCCCATTTTTCCAAACTTCTTGAGATAAATCTAAATTTGATACATCAATATTTTCTAAATTAGAAATCACACTTTCTTCAACTAATTTATTATCCTTTTGATTAATGAGTATGACATCCCAACTGGTACGGAACCCCTGAGGAAAGTAAGGAGCGTAGGCAAATGGTAATTCAGGTTGTTGTTCATTTACAATAAATGGGTTTTTTAAATATTCCAATGTTTCTTCATCTTTTAATTTTTCTTCACTGATTTCAGGACATGATTTTAATCGAGGAGATTTAACAAGAAATTTAATTGATAAATGAGCATTTGAATGCGGATGAACGTCTTCTTCTCCTGGTAATTTGAAACCAGCTTCAAGAATACGTAAAGTTGGGATATGTGAAGCAACATCAAGTGCTCTTTTCAATTTAGAATCGTCAGTAATACCCAATGTCTTTTTAGCTTCTTCTTGAGATAAAGTAAACAATTTACCTAATTTCTTAATTGGTTGATTTACAACAGTTTCACGGTCAACAAATGGTAATTGTAATAATTCATGATATCTTCCATTTATAGGAACAGCTTGTACAATTGATTTTTTCAAATCTTCAGCAGGTAAAATAACATCTTGAACTCGGAAAACAACAGCAATATCAATAAGTCCTTGAATTAAATAAGGTAATTTAGCAACAAGTTCAATTTTATCGTATTCAATTGATTTATCAGTTGAAAACTCGCGATTTAAATGTGAATTTACGAGCAGCTTAATCTGTTCGTTAGTTAAATGTTTAAACTTATTTTGAACTTCTTCACTTTCTAAAACCCAATCTAAAATAACATGAGGAGTAATTACTGTTCCTGGGTCTCTATCGGTTAATTTTCTAGTATAACCTGCAGCAGTTTCAACGTGTAATCCCTTTCTAGTATGACTCTTGACGTTATTCCACCATTTTCCAACAATATAAGGTAATAACACTCCAATCAATACAAAATACCCCACGACCACAATAGAACTATATTTCCCTTCGACCAAGAATTGAGGAAGGGCAATACCATGGGTAGTTGGTTGTTCACCATCTGGATGTCCATATCTTATATAATTCTCTCTCATAGTTTGATCAGTCAAGGCCTTATAAGCAGAAGTCAATTTAATATATTCTTGCTCCATTTGATCTTTAACTTCTTGCGTCAAATCTCTAGGTAATTTATCTGGATGATACTTCAACGACAATTTACGATAATGACTCTTGATTTCTTGTTCGGTAGAACTAAAAGAAACGTCCAAAATAGCATATGGATCAAATAATGAACTGTTTGTAGATTCCTTGGTTACATATTTACCAACATATACCACCATAGCCCAACCCAATACAAGAAGAATCAAAGTCTTGTTGAAAATCCGATCAGATTTTTGTTTTCTCTTGAATTGATTAATACTGTCTACATTATCAACTCCAATACTTTCACCATCTTCTTTAATTGATCCTTTAATCTTTTGATTTTCTATAATTGGATCAGAATTCGATCTGATTCGTAATACATATCGGATGGTTAAGGGTATAAGGATAACACTGAGTATTGCCAACACAAAGAACGGCCATGTCTCACCAGACTCGTCGTAGTTATATTCCGAAGAGGCCATCTGGTTGGTTATTAAAAGGTTGTTATGTAAGAAACTTTCAAGTGAATAATTTTTCGAGATATTTTTTTTTTGCGTTGTCGGTTGGGACGTTTTTTTGACGTGTCTTGTTTGAAAGTGAGCAAGAGTAATATTTACCTAATATGGATAAGTTCTACTCTAGTTGTAGTTTCTAAAAATCTCTACACTGTGCTGTTACATAATAAACTTATATTAACAAAAATACTTAAATCAAAAACATAGAGTTTAAAACTAATGATGGAATAATCTAATTGGATTTTCAACATAAACAATATCATTAGCATCAGCAGCTGCGAAAACTGCCTTGTCCATAACACTACCACTTGGAGCAGCAATAAACTTAACTCCTGATCTAACTGCGCGGTATACATTATCAGGGAATGGGAAGAATGCATCTGAACTCAAGGCAACGTTATTTAATTTACTCAACCATTCTTCTCTTTCTTCTTTAGTTAAAGGTTGAGGTAATTCAGCAAATTTGGATTCATATTCTGATTTTTCTGGTTCAGTAGTTGGAATTTGATTAGTTACATATAAATCAATTGCATTTGATTTTTCTGGTCTTTTAACTCCCTTGGCCCATTTAAATCCCAATACTTTTGGATGTTGTCTAAACCACCAATTATCAGCTTTATCACCAGCTAATCTAGTACAATGAATACGAGATTGTTGTCCTGCACCTAACCCAATAACCATACCATTTTTGGCATAACAAACAGAATTAGATTGAGTATATTTCAAGGCAATTGTAGCAATGGTTAAATCAATTGAACCTTGTTCAGTTAATTCTTTATTTTCAGAAACAATTTCTTTAAAGGAACTACCTTTAAAAATTGCATCATTACGTTTTTGTTGTAAAGTAATACCATAAACTTGTCTATTTTCAATATTTTCTGGAGTATAATTTGGATCAATTTGTAAAATACAATATTTACCATTTTTTTTCTTTTTTAAAATTTCCAAAGCTTCATCTTCATAACCTGGAGCAATAACCCCGTCGGAAACTTCTTTGGAAATAATTTGAGCAGTTGGTAAATCAACAATATTTGATAAAGCAATAAAATCTCCAAAACTTGACATTCTATCAGCACCTCTAGCTCTAGCATAAGCATTGGCCAAGGGGGATAAATTTTCAATATCTTCAACAAAATAAATTTTTTTTTCAACATCACTCAATGGTAAACCTACGGCAGCACCTGCTGGAGAAACATGTTTAAATGAAGCAGCAGCTGGTAAATTTAATGACGCAGATAATTCCTTAACTAAAGGCCAAGAATTTAATGCATCTAATAAATTAATATAACCTGGAGAACCACTTAAAACTTTAAATGGTAAATCACCTTCAGGAACAAAAGCTTGAGCTGGTTTTTGATGAGGATTTGCTCCATATCTTAAAGGTAATTGGGAAACATTTTCAGCATATTGTTTTCTGAAAAAATCAGAAATTGCAACATCATAATCAGCAGTATGTTCAAAGGCTTTAAGAGCTAATCTATTTCTAGTTTCAGTAGAAATTTCTCCAGCTTTTAATTCTTGTAAAAATCCTGCATAATCCTTAGGATCAGATAAAATACTGACACGAGCATGATTTTTAGCAGCAGCACGTAATAAAGTAACACCACCAATATCAATTTCTTCAACAGCTTCTTCAACAGTGACGGCAATCTTGGAAATTGTTTCCTTAAATGGATATAAATTACAAATGACAAAATCAACTTTTTCAATACCTTGAGCTGATAAATCTTTTTCATCAGATTCTAAATTTCTAGCCAAAATACCCCCATGAACTGCAGGATGTAAAGTTTTGACTCTACCACCCAACATTTCTGGAGCATGAGTAATTGAAGAAACATCTTCCACGGGGAAACCAGCTTCACGAACTAATTTGGCAGTACCTCCTGAAGCAAGAATACGAACATTAGCAGCAACTAAACCCTTGGCAAGGTCTAAAAGTCCGGTCTTGTCGTAAACGGATAAAATTGCGGTTCTAGTATGAGTGGTCATCTCTAATTGAATATATATAGATTTATTATAGGGTGGTGGTGAATATTGATATTAAAAAAAAAAGCGGCAAAACAAGTTATAAGGGAGTGGATCTGGGAACAAGTGAGTTTGCAAATATCAATTGAACAATTGAGATGTTGGTATATTAAAAATGCACAAGATATAAACCTTTAATTGAGTTCAAAGAAGAGAAGAAGAAGGAGAGAGAGAAGATCAAGTTGGACAAGTGAAATTGAAAAGATTTTTTCTCTTCACCCTTTTTTTTTTTCTACTCTGGTTATTTTTCTTGTGTCCTTTTTTTTTAACTCCTCTCCCTTTTTTCAGGACCATAGTTAAGAATAATTATAATTGGGTGTGTGTGAGTCTTTTGCTCCACTGATAAACAATTTACTATGCTACACAAAAATGTAGTTTGAATTTGACTCGGACGGCAAACCTCACCCGAATGGACTTGTTTTTGGGTCGACTTTTTCTTAACTTTTACATTGGTCACTAACTTACCCAGTAATCTACTGCGATGTGATAGACTGTGTAAGTGGTATGATTGTAAACTTTATTCTGTTAACCCAACATATAAAACACTGTAGTTTTAGCCAACAATTTAGTTAACTTCTTTTCCTACTTATATTAAAACCCCTTTTTTTACTTAAACAGGACATACTACACTTTTGCATTCTCTACTCCCACATACAAAGAATGCACAATCTTTTTTGCAACTACTTGTTGGAAACTCTACAGAAAAAAAATAAAATCTTCACCAATAAAGCGTTTGCTTTTTTTTTATTTCAATATATAATTATTCACATACTAAAACAACACCACCTTACCAGCTAAATCTTAAGAAAGAAAAGAAAAATGTCGAAACAATCTTCTTAACCTGCTTAAGATCTGTATCTCCACAAGGATAAAGTGTTGTTCTTCTTCCAAGTGTGACGACGACCAGCCTTGGTCTTGGTGTATCTGTGACCCTTGTTGATACCTCTGGATTTCTTACCAGCAGCAGTAAGACCTCTAGATTCACGATGCTTGTGAACTGGTTCAGTGATCCAGTTGTATCTAGCATCTCTTCTGATAGCCTTATGGGATGGATCAACAAGAATAACTTCAAAGTACTTATAAGTAGAATCTTGGTTAATCCAATAAGAGTTCAAAACTCTCAAGTTACCAGCACGACGACCAACACGTTCTTCGGCAGTAGATCTTAAAGATCTTTGGTATTTCAATTGATTAATACCTTGGTTGGTTGGCTTACCATAAGTAGCACCCTTTGGAGCTGGTCTCTTTCTACCACCTCTTCTGACTCTAACTCTGAAGATAACGAAACCTTGCTTGGCCTTGTATCCTAATCTTCTAGCCTTGTCTGGTCTAGATGGACGAGAAGCACGGTGGATAACATTCTTTTGTCTGTATTCCCAACATCTGACACGATAAAGGAAACGCATAACATCAGATTGCTTCTTTCTTTGGAGTTCTTCTAAATATTTGTAGGCACCCATTTTTTGATAAGTTTTTTAACTAGGTTAATAATGATAAAAGAATAGCTAAGTTAAAATTTTTCAGTATAAGTTTTTTTTTGTATAGTTGTTGATGCGAAAGACCAGAAAAAAAAATTTTCATTGATTTCCGGGTAACTGAGAGTAGAAATTTTTTCTTTCGACCCTAAACCTATTCTCATATTTACCTAGTAGTGTGATATGGTTTACCCTGTGTCACGTGTTTCGGCAAAAGCCATAGTTTTATCAATTTGTTACGATGGTTTTGCAGCCATCAATACACTTCAAATTAATAAAAAGGGAGCAACTTTCTAAGTGGATTTATGTAGAACTGTAATAAGATGAAGTTAAAGTTAAATTACGAAATGAATGCTTAGAGTGTTCGGTTTGATGAAATTGTAATTATTTTACTAGAATTTCTCCAAATATATGTGCAAATATATATTATTTATATTCTGCTCTTACAATCAACTTTAACATATTACAAATTTACCAAGTCAAAGCCCTTGCTCAATTATTGGTTAGCTCAAATAAGCTACCAAGTCAATATCTAAAGATAGATGTCAATTGTACTACTAATACAGAAATCCCTCCGTCAATTATGCAATATTTATATATAAATTATGAATTTAAGGAAACTAGTTTAAGCTACTCTTTTCCTAATATCGTTTGATTTCGTTAATAAAGCCATGTAAAAGATACTGGAAAACATAGTGTTCTTTGCCAATAGTCTAAACTCCGTACGCGCTACCAGATATAACCTGCATATAATCCAATATCTAAGTCGTATATGATGATCATCGCACCATAATCGGAAAAGTACATTTTTAAAAAAAAAACAAAAGTAGAGATATAATTCAATACAATCATGTCAGATCTTATAATAGACGGAGGAGAAACAGAGATCGGATCTGTGACTAATGATATTGATACTGTGAGTCAAGAAGTTGAAGAACCGGAACAGAAAATAGAATCCAGTGTAGAGGTAGAGGGCATAGAAGAAGCAACTACAGCAGAAGATGATATAAAGGAATCATCCAAGAAAGAGTTGCCTTCTCTGAATGAAAATAATGAAGTTGAAGAGGATCAAGAAATTGTTGATTCCTCTACAAGTTTAATTGATGAAGTAAATACCAAACAAGAAGAAGCTCAAGAGATCAACCAAGAATCAAATGATATTCCCCGAGAAACCGAAGAAACTCAAGGAGAAGAACAGCAAACTTCAAATGATCATGCCGAATCAGAACCAGAAAATCAAGATGACAAGGAAAAGTTCACCATATCCACCACCCCAGACGTACTTTCCGACGATGATATCAACATCGATGACATCTCCGACAGCTCTGACTCCTCATCAGACAACTCCTCCTCATCAGAAACCTCAGACTCCGAAGAAGAATCAGAAGAAGAAACCGCAGTTGCCATCGAAGAAGAAGAAGACGAAGATGAAGACCACATTGACGGTCCTATAAAATCCAAACATGAGTTACTTGAAGTTGCTCCTGCACTTCCTGAAAACTACGATATTCCCGAGAATGCCCCAATTGAAGAAATAGGATCCGTTATTGGTCTTGTGGAAAATTCCATGATTATCAAAGCCAAGACATCTGGTGAATTTCGAGTTCTTAAAGAAGAATCCATATTTTGTTTTCAGGATAGGAAAGTTATTGGACCTTTGTTTGAAATTTTTGGTCGAGTTCAACAACCCGTATATCGAGTTAAATTCAATAGTGAAGAAGAATTTGAGAAATTTAAAGGAACGGTAGGTAAACCCGTGTTTTACGTGGTTCCTGATTCTGGGTTCTTGTATACTGATACAATTAAGCATTTGAAAGGTACAGATGCAAGTAACTGTCATGATGAGGAACTTCCAATTGAAGAACAAGAGTTTTCCGATGATGAATCTGAGTTGGCTTCTAAACAGGCCAAGAAGAAAAAGAATAAGAAAAAGTCAGACAAGAGACAAGCAGAGCCCACGGTGAATGTAACAAAGAGACATCAACCGGTAGCTTCATATTCTCCGATTAATAATGCAAGACCTTCTATTAATGATAGACGCGGAGGTCAAAATGTACATGACTATACAAGATATTCACAGCAACCACAGCAGTCATATGCTCCACCACCACAACAATCGCAATATGGCCAACCATATCTCCCTCATGCACATCAACAATATAATCCACAACAGACTTCTCAATATCAAGGGTACCCTCAACAACAGTTTCAACCATATCAACAATCATTTCAACCACCACAACCATCATTTCAACAATACCAACAGCCAGGATACCCACAACAATTCCAACAACCGGCATATCAACAACAATACCACTCGGAGTATCATCCAGCACCGGTAAATACAAACCAGGTACACCCCGCCCAGTTAGAACGATTGAAACAACTTCTTCTCCAACAAATTGAAGAAGATTCAAAAAACCCTGAAGATTGGTAAATAGCAATTTATAAATGCAATAATACACCACGAGCTACATCTAATGCCCGTTCAGGAAATCCCGCCATTTGTGCAACTTCAATTGCATTTGACGTGGCACTTATCCCCGGTTCTAAATGATGATCAATTATCCATTTCTTTTCAAATTCATTATCCAGATCATTAACCAATACTCTTGTACGAAAATATCTTATATCACTCTGATTGATTTCATTCACTTTCAACATTTGTTCCAATTCTCTTCCGAAATGGGTTGCGAATAATGTCCGACATTGATTCACTTCTACCAAGTTTCGTAACGTGGCATATGCAATTGCCAATCCTTCCTTTCCGCTTGTTCCTCTTCCTATTTCATCCACAATTGCGAGAGAATTTGTACTTGCATTACGTAGGATATTACTAGTTTCAACCATTTCTACCATGAATGTACTTAAATCATTAAATAAATCATCACTAGCTCCAATTCGAGTGAATAATTTATCCACGATACCTACTTTGGCTCGTTCACATGGGACATATGATCCAATTTGCGCTAATATCACAATAAGCGCATTCTGACGTAAAAATGTACTTTTACCACCCATGTTCGGTCCTGAAATCACCCAGAGTTTACCATCGGAACCTAAGTTGGTATTATTCGGAGTGAAATTACTCCCACCTTCACGAAGACTAGACTCAACTACAACATGTCTACCTTGTTCTATTTCAAGACAGGGGGAATTCGTGAGTTCAGGACAAGTCCAATGGTTTTCCTGGGCAAGAATAGCAAACGATGAAGTGACATCAAGGAAATCAACGAGACGGGAAGCATGACGGATAACAGGCACTTCATCTAGAACTTTGATTTTCAAGTATTCAATAATTCGACGTTCTTCAGATACGATTGCATTATGGATATTATTAATCTTTCGTTGTAATTCATCCCATTCACGAGGTTTATAAATGAATGATCTTTGTTTTCTTTCACGTACGTCATGATCGAATTTCTCAAGGGCAAGCACGATTGATTTTTGCTTTCCGGAAATGTACAACACGTCGGAATATCTACCATATTGTTCCCGCTTGGATACGGTTAGCTTGGGGTCGATTTCACTGAGTGTTTGTTGAATAGCTGTGATTTGCAGTTGTTCTTGAATCTCAAGTCCGTCTAGTTCATCATGAAGATTGGAAAGCGTTTCGTTAAAGTTTCGATTTACGGAGAATGAAAAATCAGGCTCAGTTGATAATCCATCCGGTTGTTTGATTCGATATCTATCCAAGTCGGAATTGGAAATGGAGCCACTGTCAAGTAGTTCTTCTGCGTCTTCTTCGGCCTTAACAGGAGCTTCTTCACTACTCTCACTACTCTCACCACTTTCAACAACGTTCGGTTTCAAATAAATAGTCTTGTGAATCTCATCTGCAACTCCTCTAGGCACGTTAAACTCCTTCAAGAACTCCCCTAATACTTTCATCTCCGGCTTTCTATCATATTCCTCCTGTAAATATTCTTCTAATTTCTGTAACTTGCCCAAACTATCAGCAATACTAACCAATTGAACCACGTCATCCCCTGTTCCAACAATCAACCTCTGAACAAACCTTACGAAATCGCCAATCTGGCCCAATTGCAAACGCGTTGCCATTCTAAGCATTGGATAGTCTAAGAATAATTTAACATAGCTTTGACGACGTTGAAGTTCATTTATGTCAAGTATGGGTGACTTTATCCATTGTGTCAAGAGTCGAGTACCGGACGCGGTTGCAGTTCCCCGGATTGTAGTTAAAAACGAACCAATCACAGAAGCACGACCATTCACTGATCGTTCAATCAACTCAAGAGCATCTCTTGTTCGAGGATCCATTTGAAGAACGTTGGCGTTGTAATATTGCGTTGGAAGTTCAAGACTGAAATTTGATTCCGGGAGATTGATCCGTACATAAGAGAGAACCATACTTAATGCTGCATGTTCACGTACAGTCAAGTTTTCAAGTGCCTTACGAGTTGCATGGAGACCAGCTTTGAATTGAAGTTTAAGATCGGTGTGTTGGGTAGTGTGATAACGAAGGAAATATTTCCTGAGGATTTGGAGTGGCGAATACCATTTCCCATTGTGGAGTTGTAATGGTTGACATTCTTGGGAGAGAAGGATTTCACTAGGTGAGATACGTGAGATATCGGCACTGAGGTCTTTTAAAGTGGTTTGTTGGATGAAGGATTCCCCCACGGATATATCAACCCATGATAATCCAACCACGGTTTCTGGATCAGGAGGTAAATCAGTTAAACGAGGTGGGAATGAAATAGCAAGTAAGTAATTATTGGAACTGAAGTTAAGAAACGATTCGTCAATTAGTGTCCCTGGAGACACGATCCTACTTATCTTTCGATGTTTTAAATTGTTGAGTTGGACTTTGTCTGAAGGAGCAGCAGATTGTTCAATAACAGCAACGTTGACACCTAATTCATGAACTAATACTTCAACGTATTTACGTAGTTGACTAATGGGGAAACCAGACATGGGGATAGCGAAGTTCTTGGTTCGTTTAATTGCAAGTTTGAGTCCTAATTTCAGAGCATATTGTTCAGCTTGTTCAAAATATATTTCATAGAAACTTCCCACTTGAATGAGACAGACGGACTCGGGGTTCTTGTCTATTAGTCTACGGATGGTTGCATATAATGCTGTGAGTGATTTGTCTTGTTTTCTTCCTCCTCGGTCCCAATCAGGGAGGGTATCACTGGGAGGAGGACTGGTAGCAATTGGTTGTTCGATGTTAACCCCTGACGCAACCGGGCTAGTAGAAACTGTGGTAGCAGAAACTGCATAACGGAGACATTGTGAAGTAAACAACAGTCGCTTAACAAGGTTATGCAGCGATAGTACTAGCCTCTTCGCCAATTGTCTACTACTCATTTGTTATCCTGTGAGGGTTATACCAGATGGCTAGTGATCTACACACAAAAAAATAATGGTTTTACGCGTTGGTGAAAAATTACTACAGAGTCTATTAAAATATACAATAACAAAGTTTAGGTTACTTCTTACGAGTTGTTCGTCTACCTCTGATTGAACGTCGAGTTGTGTGTTTAACAGGTTCAGCATCAGACGATGACTTTTCTTCATCTGACTCGTCATCTGAATCATCATCATGAGGTTCAGATCGGGTTCGTCTACGTGAAGTAGATACCGGACTTGTCCTCTTCTTTCTTTCCGGAGTCGCTGTCTCTGGAGTTTCTTCTAGTTTTACAGTAGAACGGGTTCGTTTTTTCGGTATGGACTTTGCTTTTGCTTCCATTTCCGATTGTTCTGCTAGGAGTTGTGCTTTTGATTTACGACCTCTTCTACCTCGTCTTGGTTTTTCTTCTTCTTTAGGCTTTTCAGATTCTTCTTTAACATCTTCTTCTTCGTCGCTCTTCTTTTCTTCATCGGATTCATCCTGTTGCTTTTGCAATGCTTCTTCTTCCTCTTCTTCGTCCTTCTCACTGTCTACATCACTCAACCCTGATGATTCATCTCCACTTTTCTCAGCCATATTTCGTAAATGTCGTCTTGGTTTTGGTTCTCGAGATCGAGCTCTCCCAGTTCTTGTTTTCTTGATTGGTTCAGGCACAGGCGAAGCAATCTCCTCATCCTCTTCTTCTTCCTCCTCTTCTTCCTTTGTCTCTTTCTTCACATCCTCCTCTACATCCTCCTCTTTGACATCTTCCTGTTCCTCCTTCTTTACACTTCTACTCTCAATAGATTCAGTACCACTATCACCCTCCCAATCCTCCAAATAATCAATTCGTTTAAGATCATACAATGTAGCCAACTTATCCCAAACTTCACCAACCGAGAAATTACCATCAGGTATATCATTATTGATCTTGCTTATTATCACATCCATATGTTTATCCTTTTCCACACCTGCTGGTTTATGATCGCATACTAGATTGAAAAGTGCGATCTCTTCTTCTGTTGTCCATGAACGCATGTTCCAAAGCTCTATACCATCATCTGTTAAAGGTACATTGGTTGTAAACAATCTCAGTTGGAAAAAATAGCCAGTGGGAAATTCACGTGATGCAACTTCCCTATTTGGAATTGTGAAGATTTTGGTGAGGAAAAAAAATTTCACTTTTTCCATTCACTAAAAAGTTTTCTCAATCAAACGAGAAACTGCTTGGTCAAGTAAAGAGAAAGGTATAACTAATATGACCAGGAGAGCAGATAGACTCTTTAATTTGGCACGTGGACGTGTCCGTATGTCGATGAACAAAAAGAACTTGTTCAATCTAATCAAGAAACCCGAAGCCGACTATTTCGGGAAAACCCTATATCAACAAAAATACATGGCGAAAACAGAAACCAGATCATATCATGGAGAACACATAAATGAAACCAGATGGAAACATATGTTTTCACCTAGGTTGAAATCGAATGTTCAATTGGATGCAAGTATGCGTAGTAGTTCAAATCAAAGATCGACACCGATGATGATGCAAACATTTGCCATTTTGGAGAAACGATTAGAAGTTGCCGTGTTCCGAGCCATGTTTGCTAGTTCGGTGAGACAGGCGAGACAGTTTATACTTGGTGGTCATGTCAAGGTTAATGGCGTCCTGGTGAAACATCCTTCGTTTCCTTTACAAAGTGGTGATGTGTTTAATGTGGATCCGGAAAAGGTGCTTTATGCTCTTGGAAGGAATAAACCAAGTGTGGCAAAATCAATCAAGATTGATACTGCTCAAATTGTCCAGTATAACAATCATGTAGAAAGAGCACAAAGGGATCCTAAACGTGAATGGGAAAAGCAACAAAAGCGTACATCATTGAATACAATTGCAAATTTAGAAGCCAAGGAAAGACAAAAGCTTGAGTTTTTACAACAGAGAAATCAAATGAAATCAACTCAGGATCAAGTCACTAGAGAATCTATTCTTTTGGATATCTTGAAGATTGGATCAGCTGCAGCTACGCCTGTAACTGCTGAAGCGTTTTCCAAGTATGGTGTTGTCGATAGTAAGAAATGTGTTGAAATTTACCATAAAACCCGGGAAAATGCCAAAGATATCGTAGCTAATCCAACTTTGGAAGCAATCAAAGAGTTTATTAGTCCAGACGAAGTGCAAAAGACAAAACAATCCGATTCAATTAAACATTCAGCCAGATTAATCAAGGCTCAATTGACAGAATTGAGGAAATCACAATGGACGGAAATTCGTCGTCAAGTTGAAAATGCCGAAAATACCGGGACTACACCATATGACCCAACGTACGCCGCAAAACTCGCAAAGGTTCCTTTATTGAACAAAGAAGAGATTTTAGAAGATGAATCCAAGGCTGTAGTTCAATTACCATGGCAAAAACATTTGTATGGAAGACAAGACCCAACTAAAGCATATGCTACTCCCTGGAGTCCAAGAGGTTTTTTGGGATGTTTTTCCATATTGCCTCATCATATAGAAATCTCATTTGATACTTGTCATGCAGTATATTTGAGAGATCCAATTGCTAGACCGGGTCATTCTGAAGTTATTACTCCTAGTCCTGAACATGTTCATGAACGAGCATATATGTATTACAGAAGAAAAGGGATGTAAATAGTCCTACTACTTGTATATAAAACTTAATACACTGAGATATATTTAACACCTCTTTCTTAGTAAGTTGTTGCACAGCGCATCAGGGGGTAATACAACCACATGGTAGCGTGGCCCTGTTTATTTTTTGCGATTTATAAGACAATGTGGGATTTCTCCACATCACATCATCACCCTTAAACAACAATGACCAGACTTTCTCCGAGACTAATCAGACAAGCAACAAGACTTTCACCATTACTTGCTCCATTACTTCGAGCCAATCGAACTATAGAATCAGCACAACGTGAACTCAATTGGATTAGGCAAGAACTCCCTTCTACAGAATGGATTTCTGCTGTGCAAGCGAGAAAGAATCTTGTTCCATTACAGTATATATTGGGTAATGTCCCCTTTGGTGATCTTACCATTGAATGTCGACCCGGTGTATTGATTCCTAGACCCGAGACCGAGGCTTGGGTTATTGAATTAAGTGAAAGACTAGAAGGGTTGTTGAACAAGGAGGATGAAGTGAGTATAGTTGATGCATGTACAGGAACAGGATGTATTCCGTTGTTATTATCACACAAGTTGGACGAGTTCAAGGCTAAGTTTGCAGCGTTTGATGTCTCGGGAGAAGCAGTGACTTTGGCCAATGATAATAAAATTGTAAACCAAGAAAATGGTAGTGATCGAGTCGAGTTCACCCTCGGTGATGTATTCAATGTAAATATTCTTCAACATTTAGGTGTGGACCAAGTTGATTTAGTCACGGCAAACCCACCATATATTCCACTTGCAGATTATGAAAAATCCTTATTCCTCCATGGTATAGAAAAATCAGTCAAGTTGTATGAACCGAAATTGGCCCTTATTGGAGAATATGAATTTTATTTGGAACTTCTTCAAAACATTGTGATTCCCGGTCATGCCAAAGCGTTTGTGTTTGAGATTGGATATGAGGAACAAGCAGAGTTTGTTCGGGAGTATTTGAAGGAGTATAGTGCTTGGAGAGTAGGTATTTGGTGTGATTATAGTGACAATGTGAGGTGTGTTGTTGGATGGAATGTGAATTCCGAGTATGTAAAATTACAAGACATGTGTCATCATTTATACCAACTGGAGTGAACCTATATATAGCTATTTATTAATCTAATATACATTTTATGAATCAGTGGTGGGTTCACTTGGGGAATCCTCATCTCTCTTTCTCTTGGAAGTTCCTTTTCCAACAGCAGTGATCCCTTCTTGAGGAATAACTTTGGTCCCCCAAAGAACGTATCCACCACCACCACGCATAGTCATCAAGGGGTGCATTCTACCAGGAATAGTTTGATAAGGTCTCACTCTAGTTTCAAAGATTGAAGGAGCTAGGACTCGTCTGTCCTTGGTTAGAACATGTTGTGTTTCCAACAAGAGTTCTTTGTATTGGTTGTATATCACAACTGGACGTGATCCACCTATTCTATCCAAGATCCTCGGAATCAAACTTGGGGAGTGTAAAGTAGATACGGAAATAAGGGCATCAAAGTTACCAATTTGTACGGTTTCAATGACTGAATTGATTGCATGTGCACGTTCTTTCCGTTTCTCGTATTGTTCACGTTTTGACGATTTCATTTCACTGAGTTCTTGTTCGGTCTTGTCTTCCCAGTTGATCTTTTCATTCTCGGGTTCTAAGAATTGAAGATAATCTATTGTTTTAACCATACGATTGATATACTCTTCACTATATCCTGCATGACGCAATGCTATGATATTAACATGTTCATTTTCATGAACTAGCACAACTGATCCTTCACCACCCATTCTCTCAAGCATAGCATATAGAACCACCCCACCTGTTTCATCAATCAATAGGTACTTCCCTCCAGGTCTAACATTCCCATACGTCATAATCAACCCTAAACTTTCTTCACTTAGGTCAATCACTCGTGGTAAATCCTTATCAATATAAAACTGTAACATTTGCGAAGAGCCCAAATACTCAACGGTGAATCTCCGTAAAAACTTTTGTTGTTTCCTTCTAAGATATTTCTGTTGCGAAAACAACGTCTTTTTATCAAACCCTTCATGGCCAGCAATCATCTGGTCAATTATCCGTTGACCAATCACGGAAGTAGCACCTGATTTCTTCAATTCTTCAATGTCGTCGTTGGTTAATTTCTGGATTTTGCTACCGATATCAATTATATTTTGATTATTTTCTGAAAACATCTTGGTCAATTCTTCTTTGTTAAGCTCGTCTTCGGGTTCTTCAATGACGTCTTTGGGGTCAGATGAATGTTGTAAACTTAGGATTGGCTTCACTTGTTGTTCAGAGACGATCTCGAATGATTGTCCGAACGGATACCCTAACACACCATCAACTGAAAAACTTCCGAATTTACCTAGGCTGATTACTCCCGAGGGACGAAGTTCCACGATTTTGGTTCCTTCTGAAGGTAACCTGATTAGGACATGTTGATTAGCTGTTATTACTGTATGATGTTTTTTCATTGCTTCCTCTTACGCTTAGCAGTCTTAGCAAAAAAATGTGAAGCTCATCTCACAAAAAAAATATAAACCCGATTTAATTTTTCAACCAGTCATTTTCTCTTAACAATATATAAAGGTATAGGTACTATGGGTAGAAGAGCAAAGAATAAACAAGGTGTTCCACCTACTCTTGACGAGTTTCAAGCTAAGCACACCAAAAAGGAAAAGAGAAAGAGAGAAGAGAAACCAGAACCAAGACATAAGAAACCAGTAGAGAAAAGAACCAAGAAACAAAAAGTAGTTGAGCCAGAACACGAACCAGAAGAACTCCCTGAAGTTGATTTAGAAGAACTCGCCTCTGCTAGAAAATCCTTATTCGATGATTCAGAAGAAGAACCAGAAGATGACGAATTTGACTTGGAAGATGAAGGATTGGACTCCGACGAAGAAGACCGAGCTCGTCCAATGTTCTCTGATGATGAAGGTTCCGAAGACGATTTGGAAGGTTTGAATGCTGCTAATATGGAAGCTTATTCTCGTCAGTTGGACGAAGAAGATGAACTTGAAGCCGAGGAGGCGGAAAAGGAACTTCTTGAAGCAGAATCGGCGCAACCTCGTGCTACTGTCTTACCTAGTGCTGAAGAAGAAGCAGAAATCGCAAAAGGTGGACCCCAGGACGTCACTTCTGTTCGTACACGTATGCTTGAAATCGTCAAGGTATTAGAAAACTTTACCGATTTAGCGGAAGAAGGTAAATCCCGTAATGATTACACCAGTCGTCTTCTTGCTGATATTTGTGAATATTTCGGATATTCTGAATTCTTGGCTGATAAATTATTCCACCTATTCTCACCTGCTGAAGCCATGGAGTTTTTCGAAGCTAATGAAATCGCAAGACCAATCACAATCAGAACAAACACATTAAAGACCAGACGTCGTGATCTTGCCCAGAAATTAGTCAATCGTGGTGTAAACCTTCAACCAATTGGGTCTTGGACCAAAGTCGGGCTTCAAATCTTTGACTCCCAGGTCCCCATCGGTGCCACTCCGGAATACCTTGCCGGACACTATATCTTACAAGCTGCGTCTTCATTCCTTCCAGTAATGGCTCTTGCACCTCAGGAAAATGAACGTGTTTTGGATATGGCCGCTGCTCCAGGTGGTAAAACCACTTATATCTCGGCCCTTATGAAAAACACTGGTTGTGTTTTCGCCAACGATGCTAATAAAGCTAGAACTAAGTCTTTAATTGCTAATATTCATAGATTGGGATGTAAGAATACAATTGTATGCAATTACGATGCTCGTGAGTTCCCCAAAGTGATTGGTGGGTTTGATCGTGTTTTACTTGATGCTCCTTGTTCAGGTACCGGTGTCATTGCCAAGGATGAAGGTGTTAAAGTTAGACGTACCGAAAAGGATTTCATTCAAATCCCTCATCTTCAAAAACAATTGCTTTTGTCGGCTATTGATTCAGTCGATGCTAATTCTGCAACTGGTGGTATCATTGTATATTCGACTTGTTCCGTTGCCGTTGATGAAAATGAATCTGTGGTAGATTACGCTTTACGTAAAAGACCCAATGTTAAATTAGTAGATACCGAGTTACAAATCGGGAAGGAAGGGTTTACATCGTATCGTGGTAAACATTTTAATCCCAAATTATCATTAACGAGAAGGTATTATCCACATACTTATAACGTTGATGGGTTTTTCGTGGCTAAATTTAAGAAGATTGCTCCTTCACCTCATGATGTCTCCAAGGCAGGTGCTAAGGAAAAGGAAAGTCTTATTAGAGCAGAATATGAAGAAGAAGGAATCATTCATGATGATTTTGCTGAGTTTGATGAAGATGCTGATAAGGAAATTGTCGACCAGGCTATAAAGAGAGGAATGAAGAGAAAGGGTATTAATCCAAATGCCAAGAAGGCAACTACTTAAGTGTATACTAGTATATAAATAAAATCTCCACTAGAAAATCGAGTCCTTGTAAGTGTTCTCTCTACGACATTATTACTATATTACAATATACTAAGGTTTTTTTAACTATATAGTACTTAGATATGGCCCTGTGTTCTATCTCAAGCAAACATTTCCTAATCCATGTTCTTTAATATACTCAGCTCCATACTCTTCATACTCCTCCTTAGTAACATACCCATTCTGACACTCCTCACTTTCAGACCACATTTGCATACCATGCCAAGCATCCAAAATAGGATTCCTAGCTGTTCTTACTTTCAATTGTGTCCTCACTGGTAAAAACAGTTTAAAATCACGCTCCAATCTAGTTTGGAAATTCGTAAGATTCGCCAAACCACCAGTGACAAACACATCTTGGACTACTCTTGCTGCATCTTCTCTCTCTAACCTACGATTAATCAACCCAGAACAAATTTCACTTATCCCTGCCTGATCTAACCCGGCAATGTTTGGTTGAAAGAGAATTTCAGGAACTCTAATCCTCTCGACATTAAGATGCATTTGATGATTCTTACGAATCACTTCAGGATGACTGGCGATTTCTTCCGGTGCAAGCCCCTCAGCTTGCATGGCAATTGTCATGTTTGGACGCGGTCCATGAATAAACTTATGAAGCACAGAATTACTCCAATCAAACGTAGTAGCCGCAGCAAACGTATCTTCATGATGGAAATTCGGATCATATTTCAAAAGATCTTCTTCAAGATTCGTGATTTCCGTCATAATACTATTCATTTCTTCTTCAACACTAGTGTTTGTGATATCACGATACATATTCCAATCATCGTCATTCGCGCCAAACGTATCATTTGGATCATTATCAATTGTCGCATTAGCATTCCTACGTCTTTTACGTTGTGCCGCGGAAGTCAGACCAGTTTCATCATTAGCTAAATCGGCAATGTTTTTCATTCTTCGTTGTGCAGCAGCGGATTTCCGGTCTTTGAATGATTCAAGAAGTTTTTGTCGTTCCTTGTATTTACTTATGGCCAGGGCTAATTGGACACGTCTAACCGTGCACCAATCTTCCAAATCACGTTCCCTCCATTCTTGCTGTTCTCGTTCATACGCAGCTTTGGCTTCTTCTTCTTGTCGTTTAAGTTCCTTGGTTCGTTCCCTGGCTTCGTAGTTGGCTTTATGGAGTTTCTGTTTACGTTTCTCTTTAATTTGCTCATCGGTCAATTGATCATCTGGGATATCAACCAAGGGCCAAGCACTACCGGCATCAAACTCGTCTTCTTCTTCATGATCGGCTCGTTTCACGGATTTTTCAAGATTCACCATATATTTATTAAAATCATCCAAATCGTCAAACCCATTCTCGACAAGCCGGGATTCAATTTCGTCAGGAGAAAGGGTCTCAATTTCAACTTTGAATTTAGAGTAGTATTCCCATTCTTCCTTCTTTTGAGCTTGTTTCTCTAGTCTTTTCTGCTGGGCTTGTTCTTGAAGTCTCTTCCCTTGTTCCTTTCTCTTTTGTTGTTGTTTCGCAATTTCCTCTTCTGATTTCTTGGGTTCGATATTAGTAGCGATTTCCACCGGTACTTGAACCACAACGTCTTTCTCCTCCAACACGTCCATATCAAGAACATGTTTCAACTCAGCTTGATAATCTTCAGACACATAACAATAATCTTGGAATAAGTTTGTAGTCTGGTATGAATTCAACTTTGTCGGGAAATACGGATACTTCAACGAGAGCAACTTCCCAAGAAATGTTTGACATTGATCACCACCCCAATCTATACGTTTACTCTGCAGCATCACCCCTTTCCCACCAACCACAGGAATAATATGCGTCAGTTCATGTCCTGTTCCAATAACAACACCATCCCTTCCCGAATTAGCATAATACGAAAACAAGGAATCAATACCGAATATCACCTTGGGTACTTGATACGCCTCAAATAACAACTCATACATCCCCCGTCTTTGACTCAAGGGACACCCTAACGGTTCACTCATAACTATCGGATTATTGACTCTTCCATTGTTACTCTCCACACTTAAATGTTCAAAGGAGTAGTCTAGCATGTATTCAATATAATCCCAGTTTGTAATTAGCGGACCATCAAATGGAGTCTTGATTGTGGATTTCAATGCTGGGTCGCCATATACGTCATTCCCAATTAGGGTAAGTGTCGCTTGGGCCCGTCTGTCACGGTATCTGGAAACAACCAGGGGGAAAACATTGTTGGGTGTTGTGGAATTGGTTAATCCTATACGGAATTGTGATGTTCCAATGTCAATTGCAATTGGGGTGTTGGCGGTGTATGAAGTATAAAATGGTTCAGGACCAGTTGATCCATGGATGTCTGTTAGGATGTTTACCTTCTGAGGAGGATATTCCTGTTCCTCTGGTTTTGATTTAGAAGGTGACATTTAATTTTATTACTACTTGTAGCCTTGGTAGTCTGATGTTTCGTTGATATTTAAGACTGGGTCGTGCAAATAGGAATTATTTTCATGTCCGGGTAACTATACTTTTCAGTCACGTGGCAAAGGGGGGAATTTTTTGGGTTTCAAAGTGAGACGAGAATCAATGTTGTGGTGGTTTGAAACATAACCTACTGTCAATACGTGTATACAATCGTTTGATAGTCAATTGAAAATTCACAATGTCTGCTGAGGAAGGTCAATACAATGTTCAAGGTTACAATATCGTAACCATTCTTAAACGTCTTGAAGCAGCCACTTCTCGTCTTGAAGATATTACCATATATCAAGAAGAAGCCAATAAACAACGTATTGCCAATGAACCGAAAATGGCCCTTGACCCAACCTTGTCTGTGAAAACCATCCAATCTATCCCTGAAGAAAAACCCAAATCCGTCGTTGCATTTGAACAATTTATTTCTGACCATGTTGTTCCGTTTGTTGAAACATCCAAAAGTATTGATGGTTTAGTTGGTGATGCTGCTCAGTCCTTAGTTGATGCATTCAAGTCTCAGTCGGTGTTTTTGGAAATTGTCGCTAAATCCAAAAAACCCGATTTTAACGATCAGGCATTCCTCAAGGCAATTGAACCGATTAATAAACGCGTCAATGCGATAATTGAACTCAAGGAAGCCAATCGGAGTTCGAAACTTTATAATCATTTGAATACCATTGCCGAAGGTGTGCCAGTGTTAGGGTGGATCGTCAATGAGACGCCAGTTTCACTCATTCCTGAATTCAAAGACAGTTCTAAATTCTGGAGTGATCGGGTCTTGAAAGAGTATAAACACAAGGATGAAAATCATGTTACTTGGGTTAGTCAATTCATGGCTATTTTCGATGAATTGAAGAATTATGTCAAGGAGTATCATGCAACTGGTCCTAGTTGGAATGCCAAGGGTTTACATTTTGAAGAAGCTGTTAAAGCGGTGCAAAGTTCATCGTCTGGTGAAGCTAGTGGATCTGCCCCACCACCACCTCCTCCTCCACCCCCTCCTCCACCCCCTCCTCCAGCTAACTTATTCGATGATACTGCTAAATCCGCTGCTGCGCCAGCGGGTGGTATCAATGCTGTCTTTGCTGAACTCAATAAAGGTTCTGATGTCACAGCCGGTTTGAAAAAAGTCGACAAGTCAGAAATGACACACAAGAACCCAGAATTAAGAAAACAACCACCAGTTGCACCAAAGAAACCACAAAGTTTATCAACTGCCTCCCCTGTAGTTGCCACTCCAGTTGCAACTCCCGCTGCCAAACCTCCAAAGAAGGAATTAATCGACGGCACCAAATGGGTTGTTCAAAACTATACTAAATCCGACGCATCCGAACCAATCATAATCCCAGTTGAAATGCATCAATCGGTATTCATTGGAAATTGTCAAGGAATAACTATCCAACTTCAAGGAAAAGCCAATGCCGTATCACTCCTGGAAACCAAGAGTGTAGGGTTAGTTATTGATTCTCTTATTTCAGGAGTTGATGTGATTAAATCAGTTAAATTTGGAGTACAAGTCACGGGATTCGTGCCTATGATTAGTATTGATAAGAGTGATGAAGGTAGTGTATATTTGTCAAAGGAGTCAGTTGATGGTGATATTCAGTTGTTTACTAGTTCAACTACGGCTTTGAATGTGAACGTTCCTTCAGATGATGATTATGCCGAGTTGGCGGTTCCTGAACAATTTGTTCATCGTGTTAAAGGTGGTAAGTTGGTTAGTGAGATTGTAGAACATGCCGGTTAGATGATATAGCTTTAAATACATTCTACCAGGAGTAAAAGGTGCCACCATGGCGTTGTAATTTGTGTGTAGTTGAATGTAGAACCCGAGGACGACATTAAACAAAGTTCCCGCGTATGGGCATATTTCCACTAATACTGCTCTACAAGCAGTTCGCTTTATCTCTAGAAATTATATTAGCTGAACTCTAATTCTAAGAATACTTCATATTGAACTTGACCAAACCCTATAGAATACGTAATAAAGAGACGCGAAAAAAAGGCCAAACCCGAGTTCTTCTGTGAAATATTACGATTGACCCTAACTACTAGCCTTTCTTCCACTAAATTGTCTTTTGAATAATGTGTTTAAAGTTTGAGCTTAACTACTTGAACTAATATTTGTCCCTAGACAAAGTAACAGTAATTTGGATTAAAACTGTACCAAATTTGGACAAATATGGTTAACCTAGCACCAGAGTTCTACTGATCCAACAAAGGACTTAAACATTAACTTGTAAATTCCCTATCCAATACCTATTCGACAACCTCCACCCTACTCTTTTTTGCAACCCTTGAACTTTAGCATTCCAGCATGTGCCAATTTCCTGCACAATAGAAAATGTCGCGGATAGAATCTTCTTTATCTTTCCAACATACAAAAAATTGCCATTACTAAGAAAAATCACATAGGCGAAGACAAAAAAAAATTTTTTTTTTTTCAACGTTTGTTATATAAAAAAGAAATTCAAAGCTAACGAAACTTTCCGTATTAGTTACACATACTACACATACCTTGTTCTAACTCATCAAACAAGTTAGTATCTACCCAGTAACTAGGAAAGTCGCGTCAACAGTACTTCTTTTTATACACTTCAATATACAAACACATAGAGATTAATCAGATATGGTCAAGGAAACAAAATACTACGACGTGTTGGGAGTTTCGCCATCGTCAAGTGATGCTGAATTGAAAAAGGCCTACAGAAAATCTGCCTTGAAATATCATCCAGATAAAAACCCATCTCCTGAAGCTGCTGAAAAATTCAAGGAAATCAGTCATGCTTATGAAGTTTTATCTGATGAACAAAAAAGAGAGATTTATGATTCATATGGTGAAGAAGGATTGTCTGGCGGTGCTGGTGGTCCAGGTATGAATGCCGAGGATATATTTAGTCAGTTTTTCGGTGGAGGTTTCGGTGGTGGTGCCTTTGGAGGTGCTGGTGGTCCTCAACGTCCTACTAGAGGTAAAGATATTAAACATTCTATTGGATGTACTTTGGAAGAATTATACAAGGGGAAAACCACCAAATTGGCTCTTAACAAGACTATTTTATGTAAGAATTGTAAAGGTTTAGGTGGTGCCGAAGGTAAAGTTCACAAGTGTACTGATTGTCATGGAAGTGGTATGAAGTTTGTCACGAGACAAATGGGTCCTATGATTCAAAGATTCCAAACTGTTTGTGACAAGTGTCAAGGTACTGGGGATATTTGTAACCCTAAGGATAGATGTACTGTATGTAAGGGTAAAAAGACTCAATCTGAACGGAAAATCTTACAAGTTCATGTTGATCCAGGTATGAAGGATGGACAACGGATTGTGTTCCGAGGAGAAGGTGATCAAGAACCAGGTATTACTCCTGGTGATGTCATTTTTGTTATTGATGAAAAACCTCATGAAAAAGTCACGAGAAAGGGTCATGATTTATTTTATGAAGCTGATGTTGATTTATTAACTGCTTTAGCTGGGGGTGAAATTGCATTCAAGCATATTTCCGGTGATTGGATCAAGGTTCATAGTTATCCTGGTGAAATTATTGCAACTGGTGATGTTAAAGTTGTTGAAGGTCAAGGTATGCCAATTTATAAACAAAGTGATAGAGGTAATTTATTTGTTAAATTTACCGTGAAATTCCCAGAACAAGGTTTTACTTCAGAAGATAAATTAAAACAATTGGAATCAATTTTACCCGCTAGAGCTAAAATTACTATTCCTAAAGGTGAAGAAGTTGATGAATGTGATATGGTTAGTTTTAATCCTGCTCAACATCAACAAACTAGAAGAGATGCTTATGATTCAGAAGAAGAAGAAGGTGGTCAACCAGGTGTTCAATGTGCATCTCAATAGTTTTTCTTTTCATATATATATTAAAGGGGTGGTTTTTGTTTTAATAAATAGTCTCTAAGGTTTTCTACTGTAATATCTTATACCTGTGTATATCAATATATACAACTTTTCTATACATCTATAAGCTCCTGGATATCCCTATCCCGCCTTTTCAACCATGGCGTTCGACACATGTTCACTCTTCTTTCTTGCTCTTCGAGAAAGATATGTAAGCAACAAAAAGGAAAGAATACAAAATCCAGCCATTAAAGTATAAGTCCCACCAGCACCCATAGCATCAATCATAGCCAGAAGAGCACCTACACCAGCAGCACCTAATAAACATCTCATTAAATTCAAACAACTAGTAGCTGCACTTCCCTGACCAGGAAACATATCCACCAACAACGTATTCATACAACTCATAAAACTAACTGCCGAAACAGAAATCATAAATGCTGATATTAAAATGGGAGCTATATTTGTATGTTTTTCAACACACCATCCAAACACAATCGTGAATGCAATAATTATAATCGTGGTGAATATCGCCGTTTGGAAACGAGCTCCAAATAAATCAAATGGTGGTTGTTGATCTTTGGGTAAATGACCAAACTCTCGATCATAACTAGTCTTTTTCCGACGATATATGAAATCAAGAAGTTTTCCCGTCCCTATGGCACCTACAAGTGTCCCCATACCTGGTGCCAAATAACATAATCCAACATGAACTACACTGAATCCATAATCCACTTGTAAACTTGTAGAAAGGGTAGTTAAATTCATAGTCCAAGTGGCAAACTGGAACCCCCCGGCTAAAAGGGTAAAGAACACCATGGGCAGGAAAAAAATCTTGTAGGGGCCAAATATATTAGCTGATTGGCTTGGAGTCACTGTTGATACATCATTAGTTAACCGACTACTACAACATGGCAAATAGATTATTGGACTTTGATTATATATGCGTTGAGGCGGTACCGACAAGTTCCCCACGATAGATCTATTAGTCTCTGGTAGTATAAACAAACAACAAATCAACATGAATCCACTTCCAATGGCAAGAAATACAAACACTCCTCGCCAACCCCATCGAGAAACAACTCCGGACCCAACTAATGCCCCAAACCCCTGTCCTACCAACTGTATACCACTCACTGCTCCTATATAACTCCCCCGGTCTTCCCTTGTAGTAATATCAGACAAGATCCCTGCAGTGACTGCAATAATTGGAGAAATGGCAGCTGCTTGTAAACAACGAAGAAAAGCCAAGAGCCAATATACATTACTCTGAGAAAGTCCAATACAGACAGCAGCATAGCATACTAGACAAAGAAGAACACACGGCCTTCTTCCATAAGTATCAGCGACTGTGGCCAATAATGTCGGACTTATCCCTTGGAATATAAAATATGCAACGATGGAAATATTGATTATACCGGGTGACACATCAAAGTCTTGTGATAAAATCGTCAATGCTGGGAAATAAATGGATGATGAAAGAGTGGACCAAATGGAACTGACACTTATTAGTACGGCAATGGCATATTTCTCTCGTTTGGTTAATATGGAATAAGGTGAGTGGTCCGTGCTTGTCGATGCTACGAGTCCTATTTGGTTTTCTTTGTTGCGAAGACCAGTATCTGACATTAAAATTATTTATTAAATTACTCTTGGAACAACTGAACTCATATGTTTATTGAAATGAACAGATTATTTTGAATCATATGAAACTTTCAAGCTACTCAAGCGATATTTGTATGTCTATATATACACCAATAGTTCGGAGTAAAGAAAGACAGTTAAATCAAAAAAAACTCAAAAAAAAAAAAAGAAATTCAGGTTGTCGCAACTCCGCACACACATTTTTTTTCTTATTTCCATTGTTCTTTTCCCCATTTTAACCTCCACTTGCTCGGTTTTATTACCGAGCTAATATCCCTGCATATTATGTTCGGATTTTTCCTGTCAAAATTTAAATGCGATAATTGCACAACCGCGCCTGTAGCGGTAGGGCTGATTGTTCTGTCGTTATCCTGCAGTACAGCCAGCCATCATTAAACAATCGTCAACTTCCACCGCGCACTAACCACCTCACCTGAGATTATTTATGTTACAAGCAAGGAAAGTATGTAGTGTAGTTTCGGAACTTAACATAATATCTCCGAATAAATCTAATTTAGTTTTCAAGTTTACGACGAGAAATAATATTTGTGGCTCGGATTTAACCTCCGAGCCTTATCTCTTTAGGGTAAATAATAATCCGAGCTAAATATATAGACAACTTGATTTGCTCTGGATGTTAAGACCGAGACACGACTTCGGTGATACCTGTTCGTTTCATTTGGTTCCAGTATTGAGGACCCTAGGAGCACATACATCTGCTTTTTGTGTATCATTTTCAAGCTTCCTAGGAGCGTTTCAAAAATAGTTTTACCGACACGTTTTTAATGTAATAATCCGGACTTTGAAATGGTTAACTTTGATTTCTGAAATATCAATTGTAGTAGAATGCGATAAATTATATATTAAAATTTAATCTATAAACACGAAATAAATAATGCAATTGGTAGTGATCTACCTCCGGTTAACTATATACACAACATAAACAAATCCCATATCAGCAATTAGATTCAACCCAGCCATCAAAGTATACGTCCCTCCCAATTCCAATCTACTAATCATAATATCAAGCAAACCAGCAAACAATGCAGCTAGCAAACACCTCATCAAATTCAAACAACTAGCCAGGGCACTCCCTTGAGTAGGAAATAAATCCACTAATAAAGTAGATGTAATGCTTATTATCAGTGATGACGCAATTGACACAAGACAAGTTGAAACAATGATGGAAATAATGGGCTGACTTGTTTGAATACACCAACCGAAAATGGCAAGCCCTATAATCATAAATATCGCGGGCACGATGCAGAGAACAATTCTGGCACTGACGCCATTGAATGGTGGTCTCTCTTCAAGCGGTAAATCACTAAACGATTGCTCGTATTGAGTTTTGCGGAGACGATAGTACCAATTCATTATACGACCTATGACCATTGAACCAATGAAACAGGCAATTCCTTGAGGAAGATATATTAGACCTACTTTCATGACACTGTAATTGTATTTAGGAGATTCTAATTCGGTTGAAAGGGAAGTGAGTACTATTGTCCATGAAGCAAAATGTAAACCCAGTGGGAGTAATGTTAAGAACACAATCTTTTGGAAAAAGATCTTAAAAGGTCCTAATAAGTCAAATGGTTTCTTAGGTTCTAAACTGGTAATATCATTCGTCAATCTGGATTTGAAATGTGGTAACTTTATGAACATGCTCTTGTTGAGCCACAGCTCAGGAGCGATAGACCCATTCCCTACAATACTCCTTGATGTTTCCGGTAATAAAAAGAATGCCAATACAAACGTCACCGCACCTCCAATTGCCAAAAATATAAAGATTGCCCTCCAGGTATTAAATGAACTGATTAGAGCTGCACCAATCAATCCACCAAGCCCATTCCCAACCAACTGTAACCCGGCAACAACACCTACCATTCCACCTCGGGTAGCAGGTGTACAAACGTCACCGGAAACACCTGAGCTAATAGAAATAACAGGAGCTATCCCCGCAGCTTGGACGCATCGTAATATAGTAAGTGCAACGTAGTTGTCAATCTGTGAGATGGCAATACATGAACCGATGTAAATCAATATGCTAATCAATATCACTGGTCTTCTACCAAACGTATCTGCCAAGTTTGAAGATATTGTCGGAGCTATTCCTTGTAATACTAAATAAGCAACCACGGAAACATTGGTTACGCCTGGAGATGTATGGAAATATCGTTCTAATGTTGGTAGGGCAGGAAAATAAATGGGACTGGATACTGTACTCCAGAATCCAATTAGGGAAATGACAATTATTAGTGATATCCTGTCCTTGGATAGAAAGATCGTGTATGGAATGACTTCCTTTTCGGAAATGGAAACATGTTTGTTTAGGTTGATGTCGTCGGTCTTGTCATGAGATAGAAGCTCTGGGGAACACTTCTTTGATTCGATAATTTCATTCAGATCTTGAAGATTATCATCATCAATCTTGGTATTATTTTCCATATTGGAAAGTTTTTTTTGGTTTTTTGTATAATCTAGTATCTTCTATGTATTGTATACTCAGTTGGTTATCATGATACAAATATAATAACAATTATAAATCAGGTTGCTCAGTAAAATATATAAGTGGAAGGAAAAACCGTTATACTTATAAAAAGACAAAGAAAATTTTTGTTACTCAAGGGTTCATGTTGCAAAACATTGGCATTTGTCATACGTTTCTTTTTACTTCGAGGTTCGGAGAATTTTTTGAACTAAGCCTTACTATTGTAAACGATAGTAAATTGCCGGCATCGGCAAGAGGAACCCGAGGGAAAAGAACATGTTACATGCTTTGTCTTTACTTTTATCCAATGGTTCAATGGTTTCTTGCATTATGTTACCAGAGCCGATACTTTGTAAGGTCTCTTGCTTTGTTCTCTTGCTTAAGAATTTCCAGATTTTAAAAACTAGATTATGCGGAGCTGGTAAAAACTTTTCCGGTCCCCAAGATTTCATCGTTTCTTTTTTTTTCTAAAGAATTTTCCGCGATTTTACCCGGGGTTCGCTTATTGTTATTTTGCTGCAGTTCACTGTTGTCTTGAAAGTGGATTTCGGGGATAACTACACGGCTACGGGACTCCGAGAAATTTAACTTGAGCTTTACACAAAATTAATTCGGATCACCAGGACATGACAATACATGGTGCATCCTAAAGAGCCGTATAAGGTTTGAAATAATCAGATCTCAATTACGTAATGTATTCTATGAAATAATCTATAATTAAATTTTAAACTATGAACACGAAATAAATATTAGGAAAGACTAGTCTCAAGACTAACATTTGCAATCACAAAAATGTTCCTTTCAACTTCTGATTAACTATATAGATCACGTAAATGAATCCCATATCAGCAACTAAGCTCAATCCAGCAATCATCGTATAAGTTCCACCCAAGTTCAACTTACTGATCATTAAATCAAGCACACCGGCACCGAAAGCAGCTAGTAAACACCTCATCAAATTCACACAACTGGCCAGGGCACTTCCTTGCGTAGGGAATAAATCTACCAACAAAGTGGCACTAACACTCATTGTCATTGATGAACTCATTGATATGAGACATGTTGAAATTATGATCGAGATGATGGGTTGACTTGTTTGGATACACCACCCGAAAATGATAAGTCCTATTATCATAAGGATGGAAGGAACAATGCATAGAACAAGCCTCGTGCTAACTATATTGAACGGATGACGTTCCGTGAGCGGCAAATCGCCTGTAATTTGTTCATATTGGGTTTTACGGAGACGATAATACCAATTCATTAACCGGCCTATAGCAATGGAACCTACGAAACAAGCAAGTCCTTGTGGGAGATATATGAGACCCACTTGCATGACGCTGTAATTGTATTTACGTGATTCTAATTCGGTTGAAAGGGAAGTGAGAACCATGGTCCATGCTGCAAAATGTAAACCCAGTGGGAGTAATGTTAAGAAAACAATCTTTTGGAAAAATATTTTGTAAGGACCCAATAAATCAAATGGGTTCTTAGGTTCTAAACTGGCTACATCATTCGTCATTCTTGATTTCAAATGTGGTAGTTTTATGAAAATACTCTTGTTAAGCCACAGGTCAGGAAAAATAGACCCATTACCTACTATGCTCCTTGATGTTTCTGGTAATAAGAAAAAAGCCAATGCAAAAGTGACACCACCTCCAATTGTCAAGAATATAAAAATTGATCTCCAAGTATTAAATGAACTTATAAGTAATGCCCCGATTAACCCACCGAGTCCGTTCCCAGCTAACTGTAAACCAGCAACAACACCTACCATACCGCCTCTAGTTGCAGGTGTGCAAACATCACCAGAAACTCCAGAACTAATGGAAATAACAGGAGCTATACCAGCAGCCTGAATGCATCGTAATATAACAAGAACAGTATAGTTATTTATTTGTGAAATAGCAATACACGAACCAATGTAAATTAAAATGCAACCCAATATCACTGGCCGCTTCCCAAACGTGTCAGCCAAGTTGGAAGATATTGTTGGAGCTAATCCTTGAAATACCAAGTATGCTACCACAGAAGCGTTAGTCATGGCTGGTGAGGTATGGAAATAATTTTGCATTGTGGGGAGGGCAGGAAAATAAATGGGACTAGATACTGCACTCCAGAATCCAACAAGGGAAAGAATGATTATTAGTAATATCCTGTCCTTGGATAAAAATATCGTGTAAGGGTAAACTTCTTTCTCCGAAACAGAAACATGTTTATTTAGGTTGATTTGCTCGAATTTGCCATAGGTTTTATCAAGGTCCAGGTGAGAGTCAGTCTTCGACTCGACACTTTCTTGATCAGAGAAACAACTGCTGATTTCCGTGTCATACCCATCTTCATGGGAACTATCATCAATCTTGGTATCTGCGTCAACAGCGTTAGATGTTTCTTGGTCTTTCATCGTGTATCGTATTATCTTCTATATGCTGGGAGAATATTCATGGTACAAAATAAAATAACGAATATATTAATTGCCGGATCGATTGCAACTTGCCGGAAGAACTGGTTTATTTATAGAAACGAATGCAATTTTTTTTTGACTCACATTTTCCATCTTATCAAAAACTCTCGTGCTGACAAGAATATTCACTTATCAAGGGTGTATATGTTGCAAAATAATATTGATATATTTTTTCTTGATCGTATCCGAGAATATTTTTTAAGGTAGCCGCTGTTTTTATGTCAAGGGGTTGCAAATAGCAAACACGATGATGGCAAGGGCAAAGGAAAGATATGAGTATGTTATACACTTAACTATCTCCTCTCCAGATGGTCCACCTGACTTCTTATCCAGTTAGCTGTAATCCTTTTACTTCATACAACTGCTTGGTGATTTATTTCGCAAACTTGAGAATCACGAGGTGGCAGCGCCAATATAAAGATCCGAGCGGTAATTATTTTTCCGTTGCGATTCATGTTGTTTCTTTTTCCATATTTTTCCGGTATTTTGACTCAAGATTCACTTGTCGCAATTTGTCTAGACCCAAATCTTAAATTAATGTCACACCACTTCTTTCAATTTTCATTTCAGATAAGGAAGCGATGAGATCTTTTAAAAAGCATTATGCTTTTAAATTTGTGTCAAAAATTTAGTGTTGGATATTTATTTTTGGAGAATGTCTTGTAATTCCCATACTACTCTCAATCTACATAATGTGAACTATAAAAAGAAGAACTTTAACGCAGCAATGAAAATCAAAAAGAGTAAACAAGGCTCAATTATCCCTGTAAATGCTAAACCGATGCTTATGACTCACGGGTATGACCGTTGGGAAACCAAAATGTAAACAACCCCCTTTCGCAAAACTTTATTTGATCTTTGAAATATTATATTTTCTAGCAGGCGGGTTTGTCGGAGTACTGATCATAAAGTTTATCCCGGTATTTTTCTTCTTTCTTCCCGTCGGCTCTTCTTTATTAGCTTTGATACTTTCCGGAGATTGTAACGGTACCGTAGGAGGTGTTTTTTGTAAAGGCAACGGTACGTTTAGCAAGTAGGGTGGCGGTTGAGGTGGTGGAATTGGTTGGGCATTGGGAGGAACAAAATAATATTGAGGGGCAGGGTACTGTATTGGTGTAGGGTATATGTATGGATGGAATCCAGGAGATCCAGGGTTAGCATTGGATTGTATTTCCGATTGTGGAGTATAGTATCTGGGGTATATTAGTGGTTGTTGGACGTACCTGGGCAGAGCTTGGTTTTCTTGGGCTTTATGAGATGCTGGTGGTTTTGGTGAATGTTGTTTCGTTCTTGGTTTAGTGTTTATTGGTGGTAATAGGAATGGCTTATCTTTTTGATTAGTCAATGCTTCATTGTTGGGTAGAGGCAGCAGGCCATGAGATATTGTTTGAATGATATTCTTTCTCTCTTTATCTATTTCTGAGATTTGGGTATCTGAATAAGTTCTCTTCTTACTCTTTATATCATCATCATGTTGTGATTTGAATTCTTGTAATTGATTTAAACTATTTACCAACACAAACGGTTCTGATGCAAACAACTTAGGTATCATATCAGTACTTATATTCATTTCCTGAGCTAATTTCAACAAGTCAAGTGCAAGGGTCATGTTTTCCCGTTTTAATGATTCTTGTCTTGTCTTTTCCTGTTGTTCGCGAAAACGAATTAGTCCCTGAAGTGTAGCTGTATCATATGGCCAACTCAGTTGTTGTTCATTACTTATTCCAAGCACTTGGAATATATCCGCCATCAGACTTTCATTTGACAATGAAATAGGTGATGTTCTTCCACTTTTATTCAATGGTTTTGATTTCGGTGAAGGAGATGCATTTAGTATACTATTTGTAGAAGATTGTAAACTCATTATATTCAGATGGTCGTAGTTTTGTTTTAATGCTGGATTTGATTGTTGATCTATTGGCATGTTTGGAATTATTGGCATGGCACGATTTAATTCCATCCCCGGTATTGAGAGTGACTTCATTTCTTGTATTTATATATAGGCTAATGGAGAACAAGGTAATGTGTACATAAGTATAATTCTGTAGAGTTTTAAGAGTTGCAAAAACTGTGGTAGACGAGAGAGAACTTCCAAAAAAAAACTCTTGAGCTTGGATGATGTACCCCTTCAAGCGAAATTCCTGGTTATTATATAGAAGTATACATTGTGACGATATTACAGATTAAACGGATCGGGAACCTTTAGCTGATGGCGTGTTCTCCGATTTTCAGCATTCTCAATGAAGCCAACATTATTCGAATTCTGCAAAAAACCCTTTTCCTAATTCGGAAATCATATGGATGAGAATATCCCAAATTGGAAGCAATGAAAAAAAATTTTTTTTTGGGTGCCATTGAATTCGCACCAAGTTTGGAAACCTTGCAGGATCATGACAGCTAATGGGTTGTTGTTTTTTTTACCCTGCATGCCTTAGAATGCTATGAACTGTAGCGAAAAGGTACCAACAAAAATGACATACACTTAAATTTCAGGCTGAACCCTTGAAGACAAATAAATTATATATAACATTGGGATATAATATAATAAATGGGGAGATTTTTAGTTTTTCTATAATGGGGCAACGCTTTTTGTCTAAATCCGTGGTGATTAATTCCGCCTTACCATTGTTTTTCGACCGCAGATCTGATCCAATTCTGGTTAAAGTTTAATCCCGGCATATACCCCTGATTACACAAAAACAATGGAATACACGAGTATAGTTGTGGTGAATCATACAGATTGCAGAACTCCGATGATGTGTTGTTTCAAGTTAAGCGTCATGCTTTAGTGTTCTTTATTGTTTGAATTGTTGGGCGTTCTTGTGATAAACGGAGTCAGGGTTCATAAATCGCAAAAGATATGACCTGTTTTTATCCTTGACGATCTTCTGATATTGAACAGGGATGTCCTATTTTTAACTTTTTGCATTAACTGCTTAGCCCCCTGCATTCTTGAAACGTGTATTTTTTATTCCCTTAGCCTGACTCCGTCTCCGTCCCCGTCAATTTAGTGCAATTTTTTTTGCTGTGCCACTGGGGCTGGGGTTCGTCTCAGATTGTGCACCACCAACGCGAAAGAAAAAGAAACGGGTACCAGATGGGACTAGTAAAAATCACAAGATAGCAAAACATAAACTTATCAGCTGAAATATTTGCAATCTTTATAAAATATAACTTGAAATTCTTCAAAAGAACTAGATGACAATACCTGACGATAAAGAAGTGATATTAATTGCATGTGGTGGTCCTTCATCCAGTGGCAAAACTACAGTTTCCAAGGCCCTTAAATATTTGATTCCCGATTCCGTCTTGATACATTTAGATGACTTCTATTTCCATGATTCTGAAATCCCAATAGATAGTAAAACCGGTTTACAAAACTGGGATTGTCCAGAAGCATTAGATTTTGATAGGTTTGTTAAATGTTTGTATGATATAAAGTATAATCACATTTTACCAAAAATAGATTCATTAGAACCAGATGCAAATTTAAAATTGTCAAAATTGGAAGAAAGAATATTCCAAAAAATGATAAATCAATCCCTGGACAAATTCAGTAATAAAATAATTGTTATGGTTGACGGATTTATGCTTTTTCATAATCCGGAAATATTCAATTTATTTGATATAAAATTATTCTTTCATGCAAATTATGAAACATTGAAACAACGTAGAGAATCTAGATCGGGATATCAAACATTGGATAGTGTTTGGGTTGATCCTCCTCATTATTTTGACAATATTGTATGGCCTGCATATGAGCAAAGTCACAAGTATTTGTTTGAACAAAATGATATAGGGAACCCGTTGAAACAGGACGTTATTGAAAAATATAATATTGTAGATATTAACAATGATAATGGTACGCGATTATTTACATTGATAGAATTAGCATTAAATTCAATTTTAAGGAATATATAGAGAAGTTAATAGAATATATTACTGCATTGCATTTATTTATATTTTAATGTAGTTTACCCTATATCTACTACTTCTTTGGCTTCTTAAGTTTTTTACTTACAGATTTCATTTCCTTCTCATAAATTTGAGTGGCACTTTCACCAGACTTTCTCTTTGCGTTCTTATTCTTGATACTAACAACACCACCTTTACCCTTGGTGGTAGCCGCTTTATTCAAGGACCTTTCAGCTTCGTCCCAATCGAGTCCATCTGCTACAGCATATTTCTTCATATCAATTGAATTAATCAATTCTCTTTTCTTCAACTCTTCCATGGCTTCTTCTCCAGCCTCGTTTAAAACCTCATTCATATTTCTTGCAACGGCTTCATAATCTTGTTCTTCTTCGTCTTCTTCTCCAACCATGGCCTTGACAGCTTCATCTTCTAATTCAGGCATAGTGTTTTCAATGGCTTTACTCAACACATTTCTGAAATAGGTGGAGAATTTACGAATAATTTTAGCAAACATGGCCATAATTTGACTAACTGGTAAACCCAATTCTTGAGAGATTTGATCCAAATCCTTATGTTGTAATCCAATGGCTAATAAAATAGCAGCCTGAAGTGAAGACAAGTTAACCTCGTCACCAGCTTTCTTTGAGAAATAAATTTGAGCAATCAAGGGTAACATATCAACAATAACATGGTAATCTAACAAGTTATTGGCATATGAGTCCAATCTCTTCAAGTCAAATGGAGATAATATATCATCAAGTTGTCTCTTTGTTAATTGTTTTGAATGAACATTTCCTTCACCAGCTTCAGTAGCTTCAATAATACCTAATGCTTGAGTTGCGGTGAATTTCTTAAATTCATATGATAACAATTGTAAAAATCGTTTATGGAAATCCTTGGAGAATTCATGTAACCATGCATCTTCCTTACCTGGTAAGACATTAATCACTACAGCTGTATGTTCTCCGGTTAAATCATTGGCGGTTTGTCTTAAATATACCGGAGTGAAACCTGATCTCTTCCAGAATTTATTTAATTGAGCAGTAAACCCATATGAAACACCCAAATAATGCAAGTAATAAGGAGGTTTTTCCGATAATTTCAATAATAAAGGTGGTAAGGAGGTTGAATCTCTTAATTTGATTTCATCCTTTAAAGACCCGTTGGTTAATTCCTTTTCGGTAACTCTTGTAATTGTATGGTCGTTAATTTCAGTAGATTCACTAATATCAGTGAATTTTCCCAGATAATAATCTTGTAATAATTCAATAGCTCTTGTACCATACCCCCTACCTGCGTATTCAGGATTAGTAGCAATTCTAACCACTCTTGCTCCTGATAATGAAGCAAATTCTTCATCTTGGAATTGTTGTGATATTAACCAAGGAATTAAATCACCTCCAGCTCTTTGACCACGAGACAAAGATTTTCGAACACTTTCTTTAGAAATTTCTCCTTCCAATGCCAATTGAATCACACAAAGTGGTTCAGGGATTCTATTATCGCCCTCTTCTATAGGTGGTAACAACACAAACAATTGATGTGCTGGTGCATCACTCATTAATTGTAAATCATTAGGAGAATTCTTATAATGGGAAGCAACATATAAAGCCATCATTTTCTGTAAGAATGCTTCAGAAACTGGATGGTATGAGAATAAAGTGTCTCTATTGACATAGAATAAATTACATTTATCAGGGTGAGGTTCTCCCACAAAACTGTTTTTGGATAATGTAACATCCAAACAAAGTAATTTATTTAACCATTTTTCAACTGGATCTCCTGGAGCATATCTAATAGGTTCATCCAATACAACTTCCTTCAAGTTTCTTGTTAATGAACCTGATTCAAACCCAGATTTTTTATCTCTAGATATGATTTCTGTATCGGCTGGAGTGATTGAACTATTTGATTGTTGTCTTAATTGTTGAATTAATTTCAATGATAAAGATCTACCAGTACCTTCATACCCATTAATTGTAGAAGCCATAAACACCAAGTATGGACCCATAAGTTTCTTGACTACTGGTAAGGGAATAGCAGCTGCTTCATCGATAATAACCAATTCAGCTTGTCCTAAAACGTGATTATCATTGGGGGAAATATATTGAATGGTTTGACGATGTCCACGTTTTATATCGACTCTAACAATAGCTTTATTGAATGAAGGGTTTGTAGATTGAATAATATCGTAATCCATATGTTCAGTATATCCTAATGCGTCAAAACCTCGGAATACAAATTCAAAAAGAGTCTTTAAATTTTCAGGGGATGGGGAAGTAACAAAGATATTAGAATAACCATGTGAAATAGCAGCAGCCATAGCAATACCCAATGCCGCTGATTTACCTCGACCTCTTCCGGCGGTTAAAGTAACTGTACTTCTCAATGTCTTTTCGGAAATAACATCTATAAATGTCAAAATAGCCTGTGCTTGATTTATAGTCTTGGATAATCCAACTAAACTACCTGCCGGTTGAACTTCTACCAAACTTTCCTTTAATTCCTTCAATTCTCTTTCATTAGGAGTCAATTCGTCGTCATCTTTAGGTGCTAATGGTTTAACATGCTTCCCTCCAGAAATAGGTAAAACGTTTAACTCATCATCGACAACTAAACAAGTTTCACAAGATCCTAAAGAAAGTAAGAATCTTTCATTAAATCTGGCAACAACATCATCATGAGCTTCAGTTCTATATCTTGAATGAATATCCATGGTCATAGTATATAATTGTTTTAAACTTGTCATTGATTTCAAAAGAATCACAACTAATCCACCACCTTCAACAGTTTCAATAGTTCTTGCCAACAAATTAGGAGTAAGTGCTTCGAAATCTTGTAAAATACACATCCCATAAGTATTACCCAAGATTTTCTCCGTTTCCTTATAATATACATATCTAATATGTTGATTGGAAATAAATGCTTCAAATGGATCTTGATCGTTAACTTCTCTGATTCCTCGCTTAATATCTTTCTTAATCTTAGCTTCTCTCTTTTGTCTATGTGAAGTAAATCCTAACAATTTCTTCTTATATGCCCATAATACCGATTTGTTCATCTTTAAATCAGAACTCATCATAAGATAATGCAAGTTTGGTAATTGATTACGAGCCTTGTCTCCTACAATAATGAAGAAACTTCTTTGTTTCTCTTGTACCCCATTACGGATAAGAGAGGGAATACGTGCATCAATAGCCTTCTTTCCCATTTTTGGTATACCTTTTGGTTCTAGTATTAGAGATCGTTATAGTTTTTGAAAAATCGAAGTCTGATTTTTTTTGTCTCATCCCGCAAGACAGATGAGTCGTGTAGTTTGGCAAAACCAGAGCACTACCAAATGGATCTCAAGTAATACTTATTCTTTCTTAATTATGGAACATGAAGTGCTTACCAAAGGGCATCCTTTGGAATACAGCTGTATAGCTTTGGAAGTATATGCTACAGGAGATGGCTGTGTATTAACTTTGTGCTGGGTAATTGCTTTTTGATTTCCAAATACTTTGTGAGGAGATACAAGGGATGATTACTCAATGAAAGCGATTTCACAAGATCCACATGGATCTATGTATCTACACATATATATACTTATTGGACAAAATTCTTGTTGATTGGGGGATACTAGCAGAAGTTAGCCTGTCAGAAAAAAGTCAGACAATTATAGTCTCTGTTTACATTTTTCAATTACTGCAAAAAAAAGAGAAAATACTTATACGGATCCAAAAAAATATTCTTTAGTCGGCGGCTACTTTTATATCAAACTGAAATATCATGAGTCTTCAATTCAGATCAAGTCCTTTAAGGAAAACCAGCAATTCAAGGAAATATCTCTTAGAAGATAAATCAGATCCCATTGTTCCAACAACTACCAAAAACAACAACAGTAAAATAGCACCAAGATCAGGTTTACAATTCAAAGTAGGTCCTCCATTTGGTGAAACAATTCAAGTTTCTTCGGTATTTTCCACTATTAATAAACAAAGTTTAACTCCAGTTATCTCCGCCAGAATAGATCGTGGATTTGATCAGATTGAAAAAGAATGGATTGGATATAAACGTAATTATTTCTCGGTGGTTGCAGCATTTCAATTTCGAAATCATAACAAGTCATTATTTGAAAAAGGAGGGTTCTTTACAGAAATTGACAATAAACGTCGGGATATTAAAAGTTTTGCAATTCGATTAGTTTCAAAATGTCTTGAAGATGAAGATGATAGTGATGTACCTTTAGTTCAACATACCGCCAAGAGAGATCGTGGTCCTCAAATAGAACCCCCTATTGTTCCCGTGATTCCAGGAATTTTACCAAGTCATATTGTGATTAAAGAAAGTGCAAATATTAGAAAAGTTGCCAGGATAATTCAATTTGATAGATTATTTTATGATGATCGAAATACAACTAAGCCAATGAATAAAAATTCAATTTTACATACTTATCCACCTGGACATTTAACCAAAGTGGCTAAATATGAAAGAATTCAATTTGCATCTTCAGTTCAATATAGGAAACCAATTTGTGGAAATAAAACTTTTCTTTTACAAGTTCAATTATTACTGGAATTAAGTGAAAATACATATGCCATCGTTGCAATTTCTGAAACACCTCCATTAACTGTAAGAGGACGGTCACCTTCCAATTATACATTAACTAAAATTTCATCAAATCAACTTTCAAATTCAAGAATTAAGACAGTTCCTTCTTCTCCCGTGTTTAAACGTTCAGTTGCAAAGGAAAACTATGAAAATTTAAATTTGAACTTGTATAACAATCCAGAGAATACATACGATTATCAGTACTTTGATAACCCTGGATTTAAATCAAGGTATGAAGGAAATACCAAGGATATATTTCTGAAACAGGTTAACTCACACGTTGAAAATAACTCTCACATTGAAAATGAGATATTTATAAAACAAGAAGATATACCACAACTAATGGAGATACCACATTTTTTAAAAATGACTGCAAATTCTGGTGAATCCTCAAACGAAATAACAAATAAAACCTACACTAATCACGAATATGCATCATTCTCCAAAGAGTTTGAAGCAATATTTAACCAACCCCATGAAAGATATTACAAGACCTATATAGATGAGTTAGAAGAAGAGAACCCTACAATCTCTCCTTCATTATTATTTACTATTTCTGAATAAAACTATATTTTATATTGATGTTTGGATGTCGACTTTGTAAGGACAGGTGAAAAACCTGGCAAGCAAAAAAAAAGTACACTTGAACTTATTGAAAAACATCGAGTAGTAGTATTAATCTTCAGCAAGAAGTTAAGATGTTGTTTTTCAGTTTTTTCAAGACACTTGTAGATCAAGAAGTTACAGTTGAATTAAAGAATGACATGGAAATAAAAGGAACGTTAAAATCAGTAGATCAATATTTAAATTTAAAATTGGATAATATATCATGTACTAATGGTACTAAATATCCTCATTTACAATCAGTCAAGAATCTATTTATTAGAGGATCAACTGTTCGTTATGTTCATATGAGTCCAAATTCAGTTGACTGTACATTATTACAAGATGCATCGAGAAGAGGTATGTACCTATTTTTTTCAAGTTTCAATATTTTTGGGATATGATACTAACTACCAAATATAGAAGCTATGGTTCAATCAGCAAAGTAGAATTATGGTTGTATAATTATATATATGTACTATAGAAATGAAGTGGTCGTTTTTTTTTAACATTACTTAGAGGGAATTGTCCTTTATTGGTGTAGTTAATCTCTCATTGCATTTAGCTCTAGTATGACCAGGCTCTCCACAAAACGAGCAATTAATTTTCGATTTATTCTTGTGTTTTTTAGGGCGAGGAACAGTAGTATTAGTATTAGTAGAAGTTGAAATTGTTGGTTCATGTTCATGACTAGGCTCGTGAATCAAATGCTTTAATTGATGTCTCGGAAGAAGGATATATTCTCCTGATTCTTGGGAATTATTCCATATAGAATGTTTACAATTGGGACATTCAATATTAGATGATATCATTTTCACAAAATCTTCATCATCTATAGCCTCCTTGCTGGAATCACCTATGCAATCTTCCAACGTTCGTATATAATTATTTATAACGTGCAATTTTTGATCATACCCTTGCTTCAACTCTTCCAATTCTTTATTCTTTTGATTGATAATCCTTGCAAGTTTATCCACAGTTGCCAGTAATTCAACTATTGACATTTCCTTTGTTTTAATCTGGTTTACAATACAATTGTTATCAAGAAGAAGGTATCACAATTTTTTAAAAAAACTTCTTCTGTAAAACCTCCATTCTGCAATAATAAAAAATCCAAATTTGTTCCTGCATATGGACTCATTTCGGTCCTCACTCGGAAAACCACGATTTTTCAAAATTTTGGCTGTGATGGCCATTAGTAGAAGCGCACTGATTGATTTTGTACTTGTCTTGTCAATTCACTCGGGAGTGTCCGGTTCGATTCCTGCGGTACGAATTTCTGGGAACTTGAGTAATCAGTTATTCCAAATTCAGGTAATGAGTAACAATATCACTGGAGGGAAGTAATTCAGCACAGTATGTTACCCGTGGTGAAGGCGAAACGGATGGCACAAACGATTTAGTGATGATTTGGGAGTATCTAGTGTGACGACTCGATTTTCTTTTTATCAATTTGAAATAGTACATCTTGAACTATAACAAATACATTACTTACAAGGTTGAATGTTATACTTGTGTCCGATTAAATATCTATTCTATAAAAGCTTTCTATGTGGTGATACTAATTTCAAGATTAGATCTTTTAAAATTACTCTTTCAAAATAAGCTAAAATCACCAACAATAAAACCGAAAGCAATGCACTATATATCAATTGATTAAAATTATTAGTAGTGAATCCCATTCCTTTAAACACAACCACATATTGAACCATAACCATTGTTAAACCTGACAATATCGCCTTACTTGAACTTTTAACAATTGTAAAGCAATTAAACCATATTCCATTACGGGAATAAAACGATTGGATTTGTTTATAACAATATGTAATTCGAAGTAACATATTAATTATATTTGCAATTATTAATCCTGATAATCCCAATTGGAATTGTTCAATCAAGAGATACAGAATGAGTAATATTATCAAGGTGATTATTGTCATGTATGTTGAAAATTGTTTCATGTCTGATTTAGTAGCCATGCTTGTGAATACTGCTTCTAAAATCCCATTGAATGCAAGGAATGGAATATAGGCTATGTATTGTTGGAATAATTGAAATACATTAGTTTGAGTCCATTTACCTCTAAGCAAGAATTGTAACAAGTATGATCCATTAGTTAATCCGGCAAATAAGACCAAGATACAAAAATTCAAATAAAAAATCAGGATTAATTTTAAATATTGGAATGTTTGAATGGTGTTTCCTTTAGTTAATAATAATTTCGAAAATAATAATCGAGTAGATTCTTCAAGTGGTTGAAATAATAATCTTGCTATTATTGATCCATAATTTGATATTACGGCATATACACCTTGTTGACTCACATTGAATAAATAATTAATCAAGAGTTTATCGCCTTCAGTTAATAATTGTTTGAATATCATTTGAATGAAAAATCCTTGATAAATATTGAAAACCTCTTTATCAAAATAATATTGGGTTGACTTGTCATTTAATTTCTCAAGTGAATATTTAACATGAGTGCCATTTAATGCGTTAAACTTGGAGAATGCAAATGCATAACTTACAAACAATGTAAATGAATATGCAAATTGTCCCAACGCAAATGAAACCACCACTGCTCCTTCAAAAAGCTTCGAACTGGACAAATAAGAAGCAACAATGAAAACACTAATAAATGTAACTACACATCTTACAAATATAGCCAATCCTTCAAATTTCGACCGTTTCCCAAAATCCAATTGGAATTGATATATGGCATACACTGGTTCAATTAACAATTCCAAAATAATCAGACCAACAATTAAACCAAGAGTTAATTTATGAAATGGCAACACTAACAATGACGTTTGGAAAGTCTGGGTTTTCCATTGCAAAAGACCTACTGCTGATAAAATCGGTATCCCGATAAATGTACTTAAAAGTCCAAAATTAATCACTTGTTGAAAACTACCTGATTTATAATTGATATCAAATTTAGTCGTGTCCTTATCAAGTGCACTTACTGATTTTATCCGTTGTATAGCTAATCGTTCACCTTCACGACTGAAAAATAAAATTGTTGAAGTTAAAAATTCTAAATATGTCGCCAATCCAAATGTGTTTGGTGATATATATCGAATCAATAATTGGTTTAATATAAATGTGAATAATTTGGTAATTATTTGAATTAGAATTAAAGAAGATGCACCTTTTGTGGATTTACTTATGACATCATTAGATTCATTTTCATCTATAGCTGGGTCCTGCTTTGTCATTGATATAACTTTGACAACCAAGTGATCTCAGTTGGATGTGTTGCTGTTCTTTAGTGGATCCAAAAGTCTAACAGGGATTATTTTTTTATGATTTTGCAGATTACTAACATGTAAATACCCCCCGAAAAAAAAAAATAAACATGGTTCGAAAAAAAAAAAGAATAATCGAAGAAAGGATAAACGAAAAATCTTCTAGCCATTAAGGAGTCTCATAAATATAATACAAAGATTTGTGCAAAAATATTTAGATAACGGGTAATTTACAGGTTGAGACCAGAAATATACATCTTAGTTGAGCATAGGTACCTGATCTGTATATAAACAAAAAAGTAAACCACAAGGAAAAAGAGAAAACATCGAAGATATGGAACCTAGATTGCAAGATATTGAACTTCGTGAACAAGATAGATGGCTTCCAATAGCCAATGTAGCTAGATTAATGAAAAACACTTTACCAAACACTGCCAAAGTTTCTAAAGATGCTAAGGAATGTATGCAGGAATGTGTTTCTGAATTTATATCATTTGTAACTTCTGAAGCTAGTGATAAATGTTTACGAGAAAAACGTAAAACTATAAATGGTGAAGATATATTGTATTCAATGCATGATTTAGGATTTGAGAATTATGCCGAGGTTTTAAAAATTTATTTGGCAAAATATCGTGAACAACAAGCATTGAGACAAGAACGAGGAGAAACAAGAGCTACCAAAAGACAATTGAAACAGGCCGCTGCCGCTGCGGCTGCAGCTGCTAATGATGATGAAAATACAACTGAACAAGCAGTTGCTGTTGCTATTGGACAAGAGAATGAAGCTAGTTCAAGTACTGAATCTGGGTCTGCAACAGGGACGGGGTCTATTGAAGGAAGTGTAGGATATGACGGTACAATCAAAGAGGAAAATGAAATGGAAGAAGAAGTAGACGAAGAAGAAGAGCAAGAAGAAGATGTGCCATACTTGAATGGTGATTCAATAGACCAAGAAGATGCGGTTAATCTGAGATCCCGTAGCCCTGCCGCTAGCGAACATTTCTATAGTGAATTTGAACAACATACTACAGACACTAAGATAAAACACGAAGAACGAATAGAAGAACAGCACGAGCCTGCTCAAGAACATCATACCAAGGATCAATATGGTTATGATGATTTTATAAATCCTGATCCTATAGACGGTACAACTCATAATATTGAAGAATTGGCTAAACAATTGACAAATGAGAATGGTGATATAGATATAGGGATTGCCAATGGTGCAACTGAATATTTTTGACATTATTTCAATGTATATACACACATATGTTATTACTTCTTGTTACATAAAAACCTTGTATTATTTTTATATTATTAAAAGAGATAAGCTTAACGTACAACGTAAAAACCTATATAGAATTGAAAGGTACGATCAACGTACATTTATATAACTTTCCGACAAGTTGGACAAGAATTTGAATAATAAATCCAACTTTTTAAACATTTATAATGGAAATTATGATTACATTTTAATTGTCGAATATCTTCATTATTACTGGTAAATTCTTCAAAACAAATGACACATTTTTCATCACTTGTTAATTGATGACAGTTGGTTAATTTTTCCAATATAAATTGTTTCTTTTTAAAATTTATAAAATTTCTTGATTTAACCACTAAAACTCGTAGACTTAAATATGATGAAGGTAAAATATGAATTGGAAATGTATAAAAATACAAAAACCCAATTGAAAATAAACAAACCATAATAAATCGAATTAAATTAACCAAGAACTCACCAATATAAATCCACTTCATTTTATATTCTCTCCATTGTACATCTTCTTCTTCTTGGTTTAAATATTGTTTCAATTCAAGTCCACATTTCAAAGTAGTCAATACAATCACGGGGAATAAATTCAACGCTTCAAATCCAAATATCCCCACCAAAATATTATCAACCATAGATAACCTACCATCATCTACCGTAATTGAATGATAATACAATTCATAGAAAAACTTAAATATTAATAATGCATCAATTAAATTCAACATAATTAACCCAATTGCCAATTTTATAGCCCAGAGTTTCACGGTGGGAGGAGCAGTATTATTAGATAAATTGAAAACAGTTTGAATTCGATCAGCAGATAAATAATGAAACCCTTTTAATAAAATAATTGTGAAAAATAACCCAGCAAATTTTAAAACTTCAACTTGAATAATTTGATACAGTCCAATTTTAAAATATAAAATCATCAATCCGAAAATAAATTCCCAAATAGTATATGCAATTTTATCCTTTAAATTTTTAATTTCTCGCGTGGTTAATTTACCAAATGTAATCCATTTTAAAAAATTTATAAATAAAAAAAATGCAAAGAATTGTACCCCTGGATTGAATATTGACCTTAATGATACAAGAGAATTAAAATATTGATGTAAATTTAACGGCTTACTTCCTTGAGCTTTTAATCGCTTATATGCGGAATAACCTAAAATGGCACCAAACTAATTATTCAGTTAGTAAATTATCCTTTTTGGAAATTCTTTAACAAGTAATACTTACAACTCCACCAATTCGTAGTCTCCAACTGCTGGTACTCATAAGAAATAGTATATGTTATTGTATTGTATATGCGGTTGTGGTTGTGTTTGTCTATTATAAATGCTGTCTTATTTCTATCTTCTATGTTCTTTTTCAAGTATGTGTTGCTTTTTTTTGTAATTATTTGCTGTCTGGAATCCTTGTGATTTAAAGGACAGAAAAAAATAAGGAATTTTAATTGATGATGTTTTTTTATTTGTTTGAAATGGTGGAGACAAAACAAACACAATTTTTTTGCATCAGTCACGTGAGTTTATTGTTTGGACAGGGACCTTAGACTAGGAACTTTTTGCCAAGGATCTATGGATAGGGGACAGGTGGGGGTGGCTGAGGGGAAACATCAACGTGTTGAACTTTGGAGATCATGTTAGGTTGAACTGAAATAGTGGCGTACCTCGGTTGTAACAGGTATCTTGGTACTTCAATCAGATCAAATCTAGCGGACTATGTTGACCAGGAGAAATACCTCTAAAGGAAGGATTATAAAATGTGATCTTCTGCCAAGATATTTCTATACCAGGTCATCTATTAAGTAATTAAACTATTTACCAGATTTAAACATGTTTCACTAAAATACCACTAAGCTAATCTCAATTAGCTCAAGATCATACTTCAAATTGTGTTGACGATTTGATTTTCTAGGAGCATTTCGTGAAACCTTTACAAAAGGTCAAGATATACTGACTTGTACTTACTAACCCTTGTCTATTAAGCTGAGAAGTAAACTAATTTGAATAATATATCCTTATTAGAAAAAAATATCAATTACTATGTGTGTTATTCATTGGACTAATGTTTCTAAAGTTTTGCAACCAAATTTAAAACAAAATAATCTCCTTGTTTTTTTTTCTCAAGACAATGAAGAAAATCTTACAAAAAAGAGCCGCCTTCTCCAATTCTGGATAGTTGTTAAATGATATTGTATAAGTCGTGATAGTTTATTTGACTTAGCTGAATTCCTTTTATGTTTAATATGAATGTTCAATTTTAACATCATTACAATGAACCATACTGCTTTGTTTTCAAATATAGAAATATTCAAATTGAACTAAGCCACATGATGAAACTTCCAACTTCTTGTTCGCAGAAAAGGAGACAAGATTAAGCAGAAGGAGCAACTGAGATAAGTATCCTGGGATCCTTACCCTAGTTGTAAACAAACGATGATCAAAACCCAATGAATCTTTGAACTTTCCTTCAAGACAATATCAAACTAATAACAAATACTAAATTTTAATCCAAGCTGTCACATTATCAACCTCCAAACCAACGAACTAGCTAAAAAGAGTCCAACGATATATTTACAGTCAATTAACTGAAATAAATTCGATTATTGACCAGATAAGGAGATGAAATGTAGCTTTTTACGTTTGTGGATCTAATATCACAATACATTTTGTCAATTCAAAGCAATCCAAAACGGCCTCGACCAAAAGAGGATGACGTAGCTTGTTATGGTGAGGATTTTCGAACAATATTCACCAACTCATTTCAAACCAAAACTCTCCCATAATAACGTCTCTCCACGAGCGCCATATTTGAAATAAATTCTCCTACGCACTCAAGAGACTCGAAATGTATTCTGTAATACTTCGACTTGGCTAGACAGAAGTATGAGATTCCGCGGAAACCAAGGATTAAATGAAGATTCCGATTCGGATTAGTAAGAGACTATTAAAGGAATTCATGAAGTGATTTTGGTCGAAACTGGGATTGATGTTGTAATAAAAACATCAATCCCAGTTTCGACCAACATCACTTTATGAATTCCTTTAATAGTCTCTTCCTGTTTTATTTCATTCAGAATATTGGCCAACAACTTAAAACTTTTATTTATTGAAAATTCTTTTGGCTATCATACCCCCTTGGTTGTTATTGTCTAGTAATTTCTGAAGGGAACCAGAAGAGAGGTTACTTCGGAGTAGGATGAGTTAGCCCGGGTTAAACTCACGCTACCACTTATTCTTTTGCAGTTTCTACTGTTTTTGTGTATTTTGCAGATTGACCGGAGAAATGCGCATCTCAAAAACAAGAGGAAAAATCCAAAATTTTTCGAAAGTATTGGCTTTGCTATGTTAATTAGAACTATCCATACATTATCTAAAATGGGTAAAAGAAATTTCAGAAAGGGTAAAGGAGGAAAGAAGAATTTCGGAAATAGAAATAACAACAATTCCGAAGATCCAAATCGTGCAGCTAGTTGGTCAGAAGCTGTTCGTGAAAGTGCAACTTGGGAACAATATTATAAATCATTAAATATTATTCCTGAAGATGAATGGGATACTTTTAAACAACATTGTCAAGAAAATTTACCCTTGACTTTTAGAATCACCGGATCCAGAAAACATGCTGAGGAAATTAGACAATTATTTATTACTAAACATGTTGAAAAATTACAACATGCTGAATTTGAAGGAGTTAAATTAACCCCGAAGAACTTGGCCTATTACCCCGATCAATTAGGGTGGCAACTTGATGTTTCCAAAGCTGTGATTAGAAAACAAAAGGAATTTGCTGATACTCAACGGTTCTTGGTTATTGAAACTCAAGTTGGGAATATTTCTCGTCAAGAAGCAGTTTCCATGATTCCACCTTTATTATTAGATGTTCAACCAAATCATTATGTCTTGGATATGTGTGCTGCACCAGGCTCCAAAACTGCTCAATTGGTCGAAGCATTGCATTCACAAGATGAAAAGGAATTAGCTACTGGGTTTGTCTTGGCTAATGATTCCGATTATAAAAGATCTCATATGTTGGTACATCAAGTTAAACGATTAAATTCTCCAAATTTTATGGTTGTAAATCATGATGCTACTCTTTTCCCTAGAATCAAATTAAACAATGCTAATGAATACTTGAAATTTGATCGTATTTTATGTGATGTTCCTTGTTCAGGTGATGGTACCATGAGGAAAAACGTTAATGTATGGAAAGATTTTAGAATTGGTAATGCCCTTGGATTACATCCTTTACAATACAATATTTTAAACCGAGGATTACAATTGTTAAAGAAAGGTGGTAGATTAGTTTATTCTACTTGTTCTTTATCCCCAGTTGAAAATGAAGCTGTGGTTGCTGCTGCATTAAGAAAATGGGGTAATCAAATTAGATTAGTTGATGTTTCACAAGAATTACCTGGTTTGATTAGACGTAAAGGTATAAATGACTGGAAAGTGTTTGGAAAAGATATGGATATAAAGGAACGTGGTGCTGAAGGTATTCCTGATTCTGTGTTCCCACCTAATGAAGAAGAAGTTAAGGAATTTAATTTAGAATATTGTGTAAGAGTATATCCTCATTTACAAAACACAGGAGGTTTTTTCATTACTGTGTTTGAAAAAATTGATCCTGAAACCACCACCAAGAGAGCAGCCGAGGAGGAAGACGTTGACGAAGAAGAAGAACAAAAGAAGAAACAAAAAGTTGATACTACCACTGATATAATCCATAAACCTCAAAAGAAGGAAAAATTACCAAGAGATGCAAACGAAGAACCATTTATCTTTTTAGATCCAAATCATCCTGAGTTAGCTAAATGTTGGCCATTTTACGATTTCCAAGATTCTTTCCCTAAAGAATGTACTTTAGTTAGAAATGCCACTGGTGAACCCTTGAGAACAATTTATTATGTTGCTCCTATAATCCGGGATATTTTATCCATAACTGAACAAAAATTAAAAATCATTCAAGCTGGTATTAGATTATTTGTGGCTCAAAGAAATGATTTGGGTACTTGTCCATGGAGAGTTCAAACAGAATCTTTACACACTATTGAAAGATCATTGGGTTCCAAAAGACATTTGACTTGTAATTTACAATTATTGGAAGTTTTATTCCAAGAAGCATTCCCCAAGATTGAAGATATCAAGGCTAGAGGTATTGATCCTGAATTTAGTAAGAGATTAGATGATATGGAACAAGGATGTGCTTTCTTGACTGTGAAACGAGGTGAAGGTTTAGAAGATTTGTTTTTACCTTTATGGAAGGGAATATCTAATATTAATTTAATGGTTAATAAACAAGATACTCATGAATTACTTTATAGAGTATTTGGTATACATACATCAGCCAAGGATGAAGGTAAAGAAAAGATTTATCAAGAAAAAGTTGAAGCTGAAAAGAAAGCAAGAAGTGAATCTGCTGCACCAGTTGATTCATCAACAACTCCAGTAGAAGAATCAACCACTGCTGTTGAATCTGAATAGGTGTACATTAAAATAAATAACTACATATACTGTAAACATCATTCGTCCTCTTCCTCCTCCTCTTCTTCTGACGACGACAGTGTTGAACTAGACAGTTCAGACAGTTCACTTGAACTTGTCTCTTCCAGCTCTTCCAGTTCTTCCCCTACCTCGTCCTGCTCCTCCTCATTTGGTTGATCCAAGAATAATTTACACGTCTTTTCATCTACTAGTTTGTCAACCCAAGATTCAATTAGTATACCCATTGCCAATAATGCAGTCTCATCCATTCTCTGTATATATCTCTTTTTCTTACTATTATTCTTTGTCAATCTTCTACTAACGAAATAATGTATTACTTTTAAAAGTTCAGAATCAGGTAATCCCAATTCAGGTTTGAAATCTTGTTTATCCTTTATAGGAATCTTTATATTTCCTGGTTTCATCATATCTAAAATTTCATCAGGCGGTATAACTGTACCTTTCAGAATATATATCTGATCAACATCAGGAGAATCTTTATCAATGACTAATTTCGCCCCATTTGGCTTTGATATTAATTTATGAGTAGTTGAATTTTTAAGATATTCTCGATTTATAGTTCTTCCCTTGTAATATTCTCCATTACATGCATTATATATATCCGTGTCATATAATGACATTCTATCATTTTCAGAAATATTCATAGTTATTTAATCCCTTTTGTTACTACTTCGCGCACTGATTGTTTTTTTCCACCACTAGTTTGTTTTTCTACTTCCCTTTGGTTAAAGCTTCCTTTAGTGAGATGCTCTTCTTCCCTTTGGTTCGCGCTGTTTGTTTTTTTCCCTCTTTATTTGTAATTTGTCTTTCCATTTGTTTACGTGTAACCACTAATCGGTAAAACATGGACGAAGCAGAAGGGACAATTGAAGCTCATTACCAAATACGAGATGACGTTAAACTGATACTACAAGAAAACGAACATAGAAAAACATTAATTAAATTAGCTATCTTACGAATACAATCATTAATAACTGAGAAACGTGATATACTAACCACAAACAACAACAAACGACCACGTAATACACCCAAAAAGAATGAAGTTGAACAATTAAGAACTCAAAATAATGAATATGAATTAAACATCAATAAATTAAAACAAGAACATTCAACCCAAATGAAATTACAACAAGGTAAATATGATTTATTAAAAGAAGAACATACAAAATTGAAATCAAAATTGAAAACCCAGGGTAACAGACAATCAAGTCAACAATACACAACTAGGAAATTCAGTGGTGTTAAGAAACCAAGTCTATTTGATATTTCCCTGAATTATACTGCATCTCCAAGTTTTATAAAACAACAAGATATGGCTACACCTATAAAGAAATTCAAACAAAATCATAGTTTTACTTCAAGTTCAAACACCGCGTTCTCACCAACTCCAGGTAGAAGAGCATTGAGTTTAACTAGTAAAACTGAATCCCCATCTAAATTTATTGAGAAATTTGAAAAATCAGTATCACCAATATCTTCTCCAGTATTTCCTCATAAAGTATCCACTACTCCTTCAGTTCCATCTCTGGCAGATCGGGAAAATAAGACATTTACAGATGATGACTATATTAGTGCAAATAGTTCAGTATCTTCAGCTGATGATGCAGTTCCTAAAAAGAAGAAAAAGACGTTAAAATTATGGAAATCGAAAATTTCTAAAATATCAAAAATTACTCTGGTAAGTCATGGTTCAGATGATGATAATTTAAATACATTGAATTATTATCAAGATGAAAATTTTAAAGAAGATCCAATTAGTCCAATTAAAAGAAATTCAATTACTAATGAAGATTTGGTGAATTTACCATTGAAAAAACCAAAGAATATATTTACAATCGAGTAGACTTTTATTACTATTTTATCTAGACAATACGAACTAATAACTTAATATCTCTTTGTAGAGTGTTGCAAAAAATTGATTTCCTGTAGCTAAATCTGTTGTCTCTTTAAGTTATTGTTGCATCTCCTGATTAGTACATTTCAAATGGGAATCATATATCCCGAGAGGCTGTTTCAGATATAAGAAATAAACAGGGACAACCCTGGGAAAGATAGAACTTGGCCATGTCAGTTAGTATGCCCAGACCCCTAGAGTTTCGAGACGAATTATGAAATTTCGTGTAGAGTTGTTTGTTCAATGATTACTTATTTGACATCTGCCATTGGATGCTGTGCAGAGATATATGGTTATTGGTATCGTGACAAGAACATGACTGCAGTTTGATACAGGATTTTACTTAGGCAATGACATAACAAAAACGTTAGTGCATATGGTGAATTGTTCGATAGCCTTTAAAGAATTACCAGGCATCAACATATTATACACAGGGTTTTTATCTTGCCTTGGTCTATAACATGACACACACTCCCCGTTTAGCAATAATTTCATTGTTCTTAACATTATCTCACTTGATAAATGCTGTGAAGTTTATGATTTCCGAAACTCCAGGTGAACATTGGCAGGGGATTGATTTTGTGACGACTACTTATTTATGCCAGTTTAATTTGACGCAGATGGCCGAGTGTGCCAATGTAAGCGTGTTGGACATCGAAGTATGGGGTGATAATTCGAGTGACTATCAGTTACTAACTCCTAACGACGAGGTTTCTGATCTCTGGCTAGATTGCATTGGAGAACAAGGATTAGATAATTTGTTACTGGTGGGAGGTACAGGCACGATCGAAGGATTAACACGAGTAGATATGTCTCTGTCTACATTTACCTGGACTGGGGAGATTTCGACAGAGCGTAGGTATTACTATGGCACAAACCATAACCAGAGCATGAATTTGCATGGAAGCCAGTCTGCATATAACAATAATCATAGTATCCCTGTGTTGTTTGGACGCTCCTATCATCACGGCTATCTTGGAAACAGTGGATGTTAAGAATGGGAAGGATATATATGATGGCTTAAATTACAATTCTGGATATGATGTTGATGAGAACTTGTTGGTTTGGCCTAACAGGTGGAATTTGAAAAATACTTAGTGAAATCATGAAATTGGTTAACTTCGGGTAGAGTTGCTAGAATATTCAGCCTTATTTGTTCAAGGGCCCAGTGGGGTGGCAAGGCTATTGTGTACCATAGAGATCTATTGTTATCGGGAGAAGATCCCTGCCGGAGTTTCACACAAGATTTATCTCTGTAATTTTAGTTAACAACGTCAGATATGCGTTGCTGCATATGGCAATTTGTTAGATAGGTCAAGGGGGTGGGGCACATACTTAAGGAGAGGAATTTGCACATCTCGTCTTCCAGTAGACCATGTATAGGTTTATATCTTGAATGATCTCCTGCCTTAATATGACACAAGCTCCCCGTTTAGCAATAATGTTAATGTTCTTAACATTATTTCACTTCGTAACCGCCTTAACGATCAAGATTTCGGTAAGCCTGGGTACCCGTTTCCCAGGGTTTCCGGGTATTGAATATGTGACAACTACTTATTTATGTCAGTTTGATATTACTCAGATGGCGCAATGTGCCAATGTGAGCGTGCGGGAAATCGAAGTATGGGCTTATAGATCGAGCGAATTTGTAATAGTCACTCAGAATGGTACCGATGAGGTTTTAGATCGCTGGTTAGATTGCCTTGAAGAACAGGGATTAGGTGAGATGGCACTGGTAGGCGGTTCACAATCTGTCGGAGGATTTGCACGAGTATATATGTCTCTGAATACATTGAACTGGATCGGACAAACCCATAGGGATAGTAGGTACTACTATGGGTCAAACCATGCCCAGAGAATGAATTTATACGGTAGACAGTCTTTAAGTAACTTCAACCACGATATCACATATAAATGGAAAGGCTGTAACCCTCAAGATGTTTGGAACTCGGTTCACCCAGAGTACATAGGGAGCGTCTTCCCCTCCCTGGCCTTGCAACCTAGTAATAAAGTGAAGAAATCTTATTTAACAAGTAATTCTTAAAGTGTTCCTGTGAAGTTTGTAGGCTGTTAACACCATACTTGTAGTAGCAATAGTTGCCGTCTGATTGAAGTAGGTGTTGCATAGATACAAATACATATGTACCTTAATCTTGAATACAGCATGGACTAAGTTCGAACACTCATCGGGTTGGAGTATGACTTTCCTGTTACCGACCGCCGAAAGCGTATGTTGGAAAAAGTGAAATCTGTTGACTTACTAATGAAATGTTAGAGCAAGTGGGGACTATAGAACAATTTATCGGGTAACGTAGTTCTCTTGAGATACATTCAATCTATATTTTTACAAATTTACATATTAAATCTATAAAATAAATTCAGGGGTTAATTTGAGACAAGCCATGCTTATTAGTTCTTTAATGACTGTAGTGCTATTGATTAAATGCTGTCACCCACATTTCCATTTTTTGTCTAATCTCTGAGATCTAATTAATTGCAGACAAGGCTGAGCATTAAAGTTTATATGAACGGAAATTCTAACCTGGGGCAATGACGTCACGTAAGAGGTTGTGCATATGGTGAATTGATGGGCTGAGGACGGGGATGTGGTTACTCGCGGTGAAGGAATTGTACATATGCTATTAGAGCAGACAAGATATCATACACAGTGTTTCTATCTTAGATGGTCTCCTGCCTTAATATGTCACGGACTTCCCCAGTAATAATTTTAATGTTCTTACCATTATTTCACTTGGTAAACTCTGTCAGAACTAAGATTTCAGAATCTCTGGATGAACCTTTTCCATGGCCGGATCCATGGTTGGATTTTGGTGTTGAGTACATCACAACTACTTATTTATGTCATTTTGATTTGATTCAGATGGCACAATGTGCCAATGTAAGTGTGGATGAAATCGAAGTGTGGGGTTATAATTCGAGTGAATATGGCTTAATCGCTCAGAATATTACTGAAGAGATTTCTGATCTCTGGTTTGATTGCCTTGAAGAACAAGATTTAGACTATATGCTAGGGGTAGGAGGTTCAGGATCTGTGGAAGGAAAGTCACGAGTAGATATGTCTCTGAATACATTGACCTGGATCGGCCGGACCTACACAGATAGCAGGTACTACTATGGGTCAAATCATAGCCAGAGAATGCATTTATATGGCAGTCAGTTTACAAATAACTTCAGTCACTATGTTACATATAAGTGGAAGGGATTTAACGCTCAAAGATGTTTGGAAGTGGGATCAAAGACTACCCAGGGACCGTCTTCACCTCTGTGGTTGTGCAACGGTAAGTACTAGAGTGAGGAAATAGTATTCAGGCTGAAATTGGTATAGTGTTCCAGTGAAGTTTGGAGACTTTTATGACCATAATTGGAATTGGATACAGTTGCCTAAGACAACTTATTGAAGTACGGGTTGCGCACATATGCTCCCTACTTCACTTACTACTGAAATGTAAGAGAAGGAGGGGACTATTCATAGAGAACAATATATTGGGTACAGTAGTTCTCTTGAGATACATTCAATCTATATTTTCTACACATTTACATATTAAATCTATGAAATATATTCAGGGGTTAATTTGAGACAAGCCATGCATCTTTTTAGTTCTTTAATGACTGTAGTGCTATTTCTATTAAATTCTGTCATCCATACTTGTCAAATCTCTGAGATCTAATTGATTACAGACGCGGCTGAGTATTAAAGTTTATTAGGGTGAGAAGAAATGACAGGAAACTATAGCCTCGGGGCAATGACGTCACATAAGCGGTTATGCATACGGTGAATTGGCTGAGGAATGGGGATCTTCTCAATTACCTACAGAGGAGAAATTTCACATCTGGTATTATAGCGTCTTAGATGGTCACCTGCATTAGTATGACACGCACTTTCCGTTCAGCAATAATGTTAATGTTCTTACCATTATTTCACTTGGTAAACTCTGTAAGAATTAAGATTTCAGAATCTCTGGATGAACCCTTTCCATGGCCGGTTCCATGGTTGAATTTTGGTGTTGAGTGCATCACAACTACTTATTTATGCCACTTTGATTTGATTCAGATGGCCCAATGTGCCAATGTAAGTGTGGAGGACATCGAAGTGTGGGGTTATAATTCAAGTGATTATTGGTTAATCGCTCAGAATATTACTGAAGAGATTTCTGATCTCTGGTTTCATTGCCTTGAAGAACAAGATTTAGTCAATATGCTAGGGGTAGGAGGTTCAGGATCTGTGGAGGGAAATTCACGAGTAGATATGTCTCTGAATACTTTGACCTGGATCGGCCGGACCTATACAGGTAGCAATGGAGCAAACAATACACACAGAATGAATTTACATGAAAGGCCCGAAGGAGGTTTAGCCATCGGTTCTTATAGACTGGCTGGATCTAGGACCACAAACAGAAGACGGAAGAAATCATTCACTGTACCTAATATTGATAGTATTCCTGTGTTGCATTCCTGTTAGAAGATTACTCCCCAGTGAAAAAAGGAAATCCTGCAAATGCAGCATAAAACTATTATGGCTGGAATACGAGCAACTATTAATAATTTTATCTCAATAATACCCAAATTCTAACCATAATTGGAAAGATTTATTATGGGAAGAAGCTCCTGAGTTTATATAGAAGCATGTTTAATAAAAGATCCCGTAAAATCAAGTAAATTAGTAGATTAAAGGAAGCATTGAGTACCGATTCCAATTCTAATAAGTCTATTTATCCTACCATTTCGATCATCTCATTCAAGGATATTGTCAATTCATCCTAAATAAGAGATTTAGCAACACAAGTCGTGTCTCAACAGAAAATGAGTTGGTTCCGTCAGAAGGCGAAAAAAAAAAACTTTGGAATATTCGAAATAGATTTAACAAAGAGCAACAAGATCAATCTTTTTTTGGCAAAAGTTGCTTAAGTTGATAATGATTAGATGTGGAAGTAAGTTTAGACAAGTTGTAACGAGGAAGTACCAATTGAACTGCTCATTGGTAAGTTTACGTACTGCAACAACCTATGTACGTAGTGCCAATCAACTTCCGATCTCATATACCTTTCCTCAAATTTTGCCATCGATCAATTCCGAATCTCGGATTATTATACCTGATAATATTCACCTGATTTTATTTGATACACCCGAGAAACAAGAAGAGCAACCACCACCACAAGAAGATTCGGATAAGAAACCCAAGAAGGAACGTGCACCAAGAAAGAAGAAGGAGAAATCGGACGATGTTGATGACAAATCAACCTCGGTTGAAAGTAAACAAACGATTGATCCAAATTCCCCAGCTGGATCTACACCTGCCTCAGCAGGTGCACCAAGTGTGCCACCTTCAAGTGCACCACCTCCAGACCATAACAACAACTTTGATAAAGATCCTGAAGATCAATCTATTCCCACACCAGATTTGAACGAAGAAACGGGATTATATCCCCCTTTGATTGCTATAAGAATGACACATCGTCCTCCCTTACCTGGTACTAATTTTGCTTTTACAGCCACTGATCCAGAAATGCTTAGGGCCTTGGATACAGCTATAGAAAGAAGGGAACCTTATTTTGTAGCATTTCTATCTAGAAACTCGGATTTGCCTGATCAAGATAATATTGACAATAAAGAATCGGTACATGACGTTGGGGTATTATGTCAATTGGTTACTACGAGCGCTGATTTAGGGAAACTTTCCATAGTTGGGTTTGCACATAAACGAGTTAAAATATCAACCTTATTCCCAGCAAATAACAAGGAAGAAGTTGATGGTGGTGAACTTGCCAATTCTTTTTTAAAAGATTTCAATATATCCACCGCTGTGGTTGAACCAGTTGAAGACAATCCATTTACCAAGACTTCAACTGATATTGAATTATTAGTTGATGAAATGAAACGAACTATAGCCGAACTTCAAAGAACTAACCCTGATGCAAAGGCTTCTTTAAACCTTACTAAAGATATATTTGAAGATCCTTCATTATTTGCTGATTGTATCGCGGGTAGAGTACATATACCTCCTAATAAAGCTCAAGGTATATTGGAAACTCTTGATGTTAAATACAAGTTGATAAAAGTTACAGAATTGGCGAAAATTGAATTGGAAGCTTCAAGAGTGAAATTGGGAGCCATACGAGAATTGAGTAAACGAGCAGAAAAGAATCATACCAATGCATTTATAAAGGAATATATTGTAGAATTACGGAAACAAATTGGTGATTCAAGTAACAATAAATCGCAAAAATTTGAAGAACGAATTAAACAAAATAAATTGAAATTAACTGATGAAGCTAATGAAGCATATAATACTGAAAAGGAAAAACTTGCAATTGCTGGTCCAGGAGATATGGAAAGTTCAATGCATGAACGATATTTAGATTGGTTAACTTCAATTCCTTGGGGAGTATATTCCAAGGATTCCTTCAATATTAAGAAATCCAAAGAGATTTTAGAACGAGATCATTATGGATTAAAAGATGTTAAAGAACGTATTCTTGAATTTATATCTAGAGGGAAAGTTTCTGGGAACATTGAAGGGAAAATTTTGTGTCTTACTGGTCCTCCAGGTACTGGTAAAACTTCAATTGCTAAATCTATAGCTGAATCATTGAATAGAAGTTATGTTAGAATTGCTCTTGGTGGATTACATGATGTTCATGAATTAAAGGGACATCGTAGAACTTATGTTGGGTCTATCCCCGGGAGAATAATTTATGCTTTAAAACAAGCGAAAACTTCAAATCCTTTAATGCTACTTGATGAAATTGATAAATTAGATTTAAATTCGAGGTCTGGCGGTGGTGGAGGTGGTGCGGCTGCATTATTGGAAATTTTAGATCCTGAACAAAATAATGGATTTGTTGATAATTTTATTGAAGTTAAAGTTGATTTATCCAAGATTTTATTTGTATGTACTTCAAATTATATTGAAAATATTCCTGCGCCTTTAAGAGATAGAATGGAAATTATTGATGTTTCAGGATATACCAAGAATGAAAAAATTGAAATTGCTACGAAATATTTAGTTCCTAAAGAAAGTAAAAAAGTTGGATTGGATAAGGATAAAGTGGTTATTCCAAGAGAGACTATTGATAGAATGATTGATAAATATTGTCGTGAAAGTGGAGTTAGAAATGTTAAATCTTTAATAAGTAGGATTTTTAATAAGGCAACTTTAAAGATTGTTGAACAAATTGAAGAACGGGAGGAGAAACTGGTGAAGGAAGCAGTAAAAGAAGAAGTTAAGAATGTTGAAGAAATTGTAGTTGAACCAAAGTTGGAAGAAACCGAAGTCAAGACTGAACAATCTAAGGGTGAGCAAAACAAATCCGAGCAATCTGCTGAACCATCTAAAGAAGCCATTGAAACTGTTGATACTACAACTAGAGAAAAATTAATTATTCCTGAAGATATAAAACTTGAAATTACACCTGAAAATTTAAAAGATTATATTGGTCCCGAAATATATACTCGTGAACGAGTTTATCAAACATTACCTCCAGGTGTCGCCAGTGGATTAGCATTCACATCTTCTGGAAATGGAGAAGTATTATATATTGAATCTATATTAACCAATTCTATAAGTTCAGGAACTGGACATGCTGGAATTAGAGTTACTGGACGCTTAAGTGAAGTTATGAAGGAATCTGCCTCTATAGCCCATGCATTTGCCAAACAATATATTGTTAAGGAATTCCCTGAGAATCGATTCTTTGAAGTTGGTGAAATTCATTTACATTGTCCTGGAGGTGCCGTACCTAAAGATGGACCATCTGCCGGTGTTGCATTTACATCATGTCTTATGTCATTAGCTTTACAAAGGTCAATTCCAGCAAATATTGCCATGACGGGTGAAATTACCGTAACTGGTAAAGTCTTGCCTGTGGGTGGATTAAAAGAAAAGACATTGGGTGCAAAGAGATATGGATGTGATACAATTATTTACCCAAAGGATATTCAAAATGAGTTAGAGGAAATGCCCGAGGAAGTTAAGGAAGGTGTTAAGTTTATTCCTGTTGAATGGTATCAAGAAGTATTTGATGTTTTATTCCCAGGGTTAACCAAACAAGAAGGTAATGATGTATGGAAGGATGAGTTTAAGAAATTGGAAGAAAACAAGAAAAAGAAGAAGAAGGAAGAGGAGAAGTAGATGTTTGTAATTCTATATAGTTTTATGAAACAATTTTGTATATATTTAACTTGTTTTGTGTTTACGTTCTTCAGTCATTGATCCAAAGAATTGTCGTACTTCATCTTCAGTCACAATTTTACCTTGTTCAGCAAATGGTTTGAAAAACGAATGTAATTTACTCTTCATATTTTCATAAGCTTGTAATCCTTCAATTGCTTGTTGTCGAGGTAAGGAATGTAATGCATCTGTTCCCATATCCAAAATTGATCCCGTGTCTGAATCTTCATCATCCGAGGGAGGTTCATATATTGGATCATCTTGAAATAAGTAGGTGTTGTTCGAAAGGAATTTATGGAGTGGTTCATTTGGTGGTAGTTCTGTATATAATTTGGTCAATTGATCTCGAAATCCTTCCACCAAGAAGTAGGAGTATTGTGGTTGCACTTGGTTACCATTACTAGCTGTGTCAAGTTTAATTTTCTTTGGTGTTGGTTCATCCAGTTCAAGTGATTCCTTGTGGTCAAACCATTCGTCTACAGTGGATGCTTGTATATGTGGTATCTTGGCATATACTATCTCACTGTGTTTATCCAATTCCTCAAATACCGGTTTAAATCTATCAACACACTTCCAACAAATAAACACATCGAAATTATCCAATTCAGGAAAATATTTCAATTTGGAGTTTGGTGTAACTGCCAGTTTATCAACTCCTAATATACATCTATCATGATACCAATCTTCCCCACACTCAAACCCAAAATAACATTGTAACATATCTCCCGTTTCTTCTGCTGGGTTGTACGGCTGTTTACAAGAACAAAACGTCCCCTTATAATTCTGATTATATGAATTGGAACCTGGAATATCTTCCGCCGGCAACTCCAACTCCACACCACTTGACGAACCAAATGATAATCTTCTACTATTTTCTGATTTTCTTCTTAATTTACATGCCCCGTTAGTTGTTTTTGCCATCTTGGTAGTTCCACAATCACATACAAATCCACGTTTAGTGAAAAGTTCAACAATGTCATGACTAGAATGACATTGAATTGAACATGAATAACAAACCCCAATAGGTTCATTTGCATTCTCGGCCGAACATGTTAAACAGGCGAAAATTGGTTGTCGTAATTCTCCCTTGGTATAAGTACATTCATTTGGATCATATGGCATCAATTCTCGCGCTTCTCGTTCTAATCGAACTTGATTTGTTATGAAATCTACTGCAGTCACTGAATCTGATTCATTGTCTATGTTACTCATGTCGTGGTAGTTGTTGTGTTTATGTCTTCTGTTTTGTGTCTGCAGTTTGTTTTTGTCTGTTGTAAACTAGTGCGAAGACATACTCAGAAACATAAAATAGCTACAAGTGATACGCTAACTGGGTGTTACACCACCTAGCGCAATCTGGTGATAACTAATCTTGTCTCTGTTTTATTTATTTTTCATCTACTAAAATTACAAAAAGGGTGATATCTACTCAGCAACAATATCCTTACAAATCTCATCATAAGCTTCTCTATAATCATCAGTCTTGTCAGCATTCTTTTTAGATTTACCACCACCTGGAATAATCATAATACAAGAAGTAGGTCTCTTTGTAGCCCCAGCAGAACCCAAATCTTCCTTTGAAGGAATGAAACCATAAGTTACTGAAGAATCTTCACATAATACAGGAATATGGGAAATTACATCCGGTGGAGAAATGTCTCCTGCAATGATAACTAAACCCTTTTCACCTTTTCTTAAAGCCTTGACTACTTCTTTAACTCCTCGTTTAACATGTTTGGCCTTGGATGCCTTTTTGATGGTTTTTAATATTTTCTTATTTAATTTCTTGGATGCTAATGGTTTGGCAAATGGTAAGACTGCCGACATTCTTTTTTCATAATTGTCTTCTGAAGCAACATCTTCAGATTTCGATACTTTTTCCTTCTTGGCCATTTTGTTATATTTAATTTACGTTAAATGAGTTAACTAGTACTAGTAGTATCTTGTCTGAAAAAAAAATTCCAATCAATGCGATGCCCAAACCTCCACCAAACTTTTTGGTTTTTTCGCACGTCCAAAATTTAGTCACATGATTATGCAAACAACTTATAACCACTTACTCCTTAAGACAACAGATAAAGATATGTATAATCGAAAACGAAAGAGACATGTTACTAAACCAGTGACATCTTCTCCACAACCAGAAGATCTTCACTATCAATTGACAAATGCACCAATCCAACCCAAGCAAGAACAACCTTTAGAAGATGATGATAAAGTAATCAACTACTTACGGAAAATGCATCCACGACAAACCATATCGGAAACCACACTGGTATTGGGCATAACTATAATAGTGAGTAACTCTGAAGCCCAACATTTTCAAGATTTACAACCTGATTTCGTAAATGACTTACGTAAACATTTTACAATTAATGATATATCGATATCGGCGATCGTGCCTGGTTGTATAGATAGATATATCACTGTATATGGATCCGATGCTATTGAAATGGCAAGGACGACGCTATATCTTGCCTTTATATTGAATGCAAGGTTGAATAACCTTGGTAATTCTGATTTGTTTACTTTCAAGTCACCCAATTATAAATTGACGCTACTTTTAACTAATGTTGACAAGTTGGAGAATCAGTACGGATTAAAGTATATGGATAAATCAGAACTGTTTACAATGATAACTAGTAGTAGTACAGGTGTTCACTCAGTGTTTATACAAGGTGATTTACATTCATTGTTTAATACTTTGTTACAATGTTGTCAACTTGGTTTATGGGTTGATTGTAATAATTTCACAAATCTGCCTATATTTGGTATTCATATTGATGGGGCTTTGTATAGTCGGACAAGTGAAAATGTACAGTTGTTGACTAAGTCGAATAATAAATTGCTTGAGTTGCTTAACGGAGCTTAGCTGAGCGACAGCGAAGTTAAGTGGTAGCTAAGTGCTACTATTGTCGCTCACCTAATCTAGCTAAGTTGCTACTGTTCTGGTTCCGCTGAGCTATAGCTAAGTGTTAATGTTTTTCGCTCACGTAAGCTATACCTAAGTGCTAGTATAGCTTATTACTCGAATTACTCAAAGCTCAGCCTCGCTATCGCTCGGTTTCGCTCGGTTAAGCTGGTATATAAAAATGTATATCAATATATATGGCTGTATAAACTCTACACACGACCTAAATCAACTTTCCTCTTATTATTCTTTGAAATTGATGCAACTCGATCACCCAAACTCAAAGCTAAACCTTGACCCTTTGATCTTATTCTTACATGACCAATAATAGCACCACCTTGATCACTTGATTGTTTTTCAATACATAAATTAGCTAGGGCATCTTCACCAAACAGAGATCTTGAATATAAATTAGCTGACAAGAATTGACATTCTTGTTCATCATTTGCACCTACTGTTAAACAATTCATGTTTGTTCCTTTCATTAATTCATCCATGTATTGTTTAAGAGAATCCATTTGTGATTTAATGGTGATTTTATTTTCCCATTCAAATTCATTCCACATTTTTCTAAATTGAGTTTCGGTACATGTTGCTGGTTTAATATAATCCATGATATCTACATGAACATCATTCAAAATGACAATTGTCAGTTCGTTTGAATGTTGTCCATCATATACAATGTTTCCAAATATAACCCCAGTATCGGCGGAATTCACTTTAATTGTAGTTTGAACCTTGTAGAATCCATGAGGTCCAATGTTTGCCGTGGCTGGCTTGTCGACAACTTTTAAATCTCCCAATGTGGCAAATTCAACTGACAAGTTTCTTAAAGTGTTTGTAGTTTGATTAACTAATAATACATCTAATACAACATCATATTGATGAACTTTAATAAACGCCTCGGCATAAATTGGATCAGAAAACCCAGTCAAGGGTAATATCTTGTTTAATCTCGAGGATAAATTATCTTGTTTGACGGTACTATCTCCAGTTATATCTTCTTCATTGTTGACTTTAGCTGCACGATTATGTTTATCCAATTGTCGGAACACGATAGAATCATCAACTTGTTCAGCATTATCATGGAAATCCTTCGCTAAAGCTTGTTGTTTCTTTAATTCGCTGCTTGTGATTTGGGCCCGGAATGCATCCTTGGTATCTTCAAGAAACCCAGTTTCAATCACATCAATATCAGTTTCATCATTTAAAATCTTGATATAGGAAAGAATTCGATCACTTGAATCTTCATCAATTCTTTTAGAAACAAGTTTGGATTCTCCAACACGTAATATAGAAACCATAATCAATAAAGCCTCGGCTTTTAATGGGTTCATTATCTTGTCGGCCGTACCTAATTTATTCAATCGAAGAATTAATTTAACTAAAGTTGAAGATACAACTCCACCTAAATAGAAATCTCCAGCAAGAATTTGCTTTCTAATTATATTTTTCGAATCGTCGGCGCTTGAATCGGTGGTTTCGGCAGTAAAGGCGGATTCACTGGCATATGTACCATCAGGTAAAACAACTGGACCTCGTTTAACTTTAGTTTCTTCTTGTTGTTCCTCCTCCTGTCCTGCTTCCGACTGTTTCTTTTCACTGGCAATAATTGGGACTTCTCCAATACTTGATCTAATATATTTCCAAGACAATTGAATCAAACTTTGTTCCAAACTATATTCACCGATAATCCAAAGAGCACCACGAATAACTTTGCCACTTTTAACCAAGGGTAAAGTTTCAACAAGTCTTGATAAAATCGAACTTCTCAAATTGGGGAATTTCTCAACAACTTCTTTAACAAATGTAATAACTTCATATGCAGCCGTAGTGTTTAAATTCCCAATTGAATCTAATAATAATTCAATGACATCTGCGGCAACTTCAACGAATTTAATCGCCATTTGATGAATTGAATTAATCAACAATTGTCTATACTCAGCTGCTTTTTCATCTTGAGAATTAGACGCAGTTGTTAATTCCTTCTTTAATAATTTAACCACATCTTCTACATTTCTACTAGTGATGAATTTAAGCGTAACTTCGAGAGCTTTTTTCTTTACATCTAAATCTTGACAATTTAAAACCCGCAAGATTTCCAAAGATAATTCTTGTAAAACTCCGGGATGTTTCTTATGAAGATCATTTATTCTTTCCAAAGTAATAATCTTGACATTATTGTCAGCTTCTTTAGTAGCCAACTCAACAAATTTAGTACCCACCAACAAGATACTTGCTGGTGAAGAAGTCAACAAGGATAAAGTATTGGCAGCTTCATATACAACCACATTGGAAGAACTTTCGACAATTTCAGTTAATAATTGACTATATTGCTGATTCAAATTAGGATTTGTAATTGAATCCTTTTTAATAAACTCAATAAAGGCCAATTGCAACAAGGGGTCCAAGGTTTCAATCATGGCGATATTATCTTGAATATATTGTAACCCAGCATTTCTATTCAAATCACCTAAACAAACAAACGCATTTCTCTTACACACTGAATCAGGTTCTTCATATAAAAACTTATAAATTAATTCATCAGCATCAGGAGCCAAATGATCACTTACTTTATGAATTGAATAAAGGGCAAACACAGCATTTTTACGAACATAGGCATGACGATGTTCAAGACATTGACGAACATTAGGAACCAAAGTTTCCAACAATTCCGGTTCTTTCAATTTAGTCAAATATCTCAAAGTATTACCCCTAATATACTCATTTGGATGTTGTAAATCACGTTGAATTGCATTACAAACAAGAATCATTTCATGTCTCATTTTACCAGATTCATCCAATTTAGGACAAACTTCCCAATAGAAATACAAAAGTTTCTTTAATTCCTTGTTACGACTAGGCATAATGAATCGAATGATATGCATTAATAAATCAGGCATAGCGTCACCGTTAAGAATTGTGATTAAAATCTTCTTCATGGTATCAATCTTGACTTCATCTTTACCCTTTTCCAATAATGTCTTGAATTCACTGACTGAAGTCTTGACTGCGGAATTGGGCTCATAGATTAATGTATAGCCAACGTCACCCATTGTAATCGTATAGTTGAATTGATTGGGGTGGTAGCTTCTGGCTGATGTCAGTACTTGTGTTGATTGTTTGTGGTTGGGTCTGTGGGTTTTGTTTCGATCGACGTGTTGAAAATTTCCGACCTCGGTTTTTGGGATAAAGTACACGACCTTCAAACCACGTGATAATTTTACACGTGACCATTTAACACGTGATGCGTGCCGCGTGATTATATTAAATTATATATTGTTCATATATTAAATATCATACATCACTACTTACGCTCTTTAACTGTGATATTCTCTAACAACTTCGCTATCGCTCAGTTGTTAGCAGTTACTCACTATCAGTGTCAGAATCAGGGTTAGCTAAATAAAGTCGTGGCCTTTCTTCATACCCATCCATATCAGTTAAATCACTAAAACTTTGTCCATAGTCATTCATGGTAACCATAGTATTACTAGTATCAATATCCGTACTTACATTATCTTTAAAATCTTCCTTATCTTCATCTCTATACCCTCTATGTTGATAAAACCCTGTAACAAACGCCAATTTATCTGAAACACTTGATGAAGTCGACATTGAATCTCTCTTGTCTGAAACAACATCGAGTTCTTCCATGCTTTGAGTAGAATCAGTTATTGTTCTAGCGATGGAATTCTCTCGTGATACCGAAGATTGTTTAATTAATCCACCGCCTGAGTTGGAGGTGGTTGCACTTATAGGTGGTGTATTACTTGATAATTGTAATCCATTATCATCGTCATCTTCATCGATTTCCGCCGCTAATAATCTTGGTTTCAAATGTCCATGTTTCAATTCAACTCCACTGGTTTTCTTTCTTGAGGCTGCTGATCCACCAAGACGTAAATATCTCCCATTGGAATTTTCATACAAGGCAGTTTTATCAACTGGTAATATCCCCAAGGGTAATTTCCACCGGGAAGGTCCGTTTTCATTGAATGCTGTTCCGGCACTTCTTCGAATCGTCCATACATAATTTGATCTTTCTCCTTCACCAGGTTTTAAATTTAGGGTTTTCTTGAGTTGGGCCAAATTGACATTCTTGTATGAATTTGAACTCATTATTGAACTTATGGAACTTGATTGTCGACGATGACTCTTGGAATTGAGGGTTCCAAACGTGTTTACTGTGTTTGATTTATATAAATTTAATGAAGCAGATTCTGAAGAAAAAGGAGGTGTGGTTACAATGGCTCGTTGAGGTTGAACTTGTGCAATGGGAGATCTCGTGAATTGAGAACTTGAACTTGGTGTAGATGGTTGACGTCTTGTATTTGATTCAGACATGGATTTATTCATAGATGTGGGACGGGGTTGCACCTGAGGTTGTTGTTGTGGTTCCTGTCGCTGAACAATTGGACTGTTTTCAGACAGGGATTTCTTTAAACGTAATTGATCAGGAGTGGAAGATCTCGAAGTCGACTGAAACGGATTCTCCAGTAATGTTTGATCCGATTCAAAATATTCCCCATCAGTAGACAAAGGTAATTGAATATTCAGATTCTCAACAGGGTAATCAACAGGATATGGCCCATCACTTACACTTTTCCCCACGGATTCAAAATCAGATTCTTGTCCCAAACTTGAACTCTTCAATGGTCGATTACTTGAACTAGTTGAACTTGAATCAGTAGTATCATATTGTATATTAACTAAACCACCACCTCGAGGAGAATCAGTAAACGCATCACCTCCACCACTAATGTTTAAAAATTGATCAATTTCTTGTTCTAAATTAGCAATCATATCGTAATTTATCCCTGAATCTGCCAGTTTTCTTTGATCAAGTGATTTAGTAGAAGTTTCCATGCTTGAAGTTTCTGAATCAACAACCAAATCAGATAACTCTGCTGGGGATGCAGCGGAAGTTGCAGCAGCGGCTGGTGACGGTGAAGTCTTGACTATATTTGGAGTATTAAAATAAAGCATCTCATTGGAGTCTAGTATATCCCCTTCAGCCAATGCAGGAGGTTGTTTTCTACGAATAGGAGAAGCAGGAGATCTAGGTGGTGTATACTGTGATGTGATAGATCTTTGTGGGACGATTTTGGAAGGGTTAAACGGAGCTGGTGGTGGTGCTGCTGTTGTTGCTGTGGGGGTGATGCTACTGCTGGTGGGAGTGATGGTCCTGCGAGATAGTGGTTGTTGATTATTGACAGTTGGCCTGTTTGGACTTTGAAGTGATTGTTGGTGCTGTGGTGGTATTCCTGGTGGTTGTTGTTGTGGGTGTGTTCGTTTTGTAGGACTGGTTGCATTTGGTTGGTTAAATATTGAGGATATTCTAAATCCAAACTTGCCTGATTTTCGATCAGTAGACATGATTAGGTTAGTTTGAGCTAAACAAACATATATAACAAAGAGACAAGTGTTGTTTTGTACCTAATATAGTATATCTTATGGTATTTCCTGTATATATTTGTCTAGATCCTTGGGCTGTTTCCTGCTGGTATGCCCCAGAGACAACAATTCCTAAATTGGCCTTGAAAAAAATCAAACTATGGTCGTGTACCAAGGCTGATTTATACCATCCAATATTAAACATCTAACATCAGATAAGTAGTAGTAGTACAGACTTGATAGAACTAAGTAATAGACCATGTCTAGTCAGCTTGATATCAAATTGAAACATCTTAGATCAATTGGGTTTCATAATCTATACCTAACCTATGAAAACAACAAACAAGTCCAACCCTCACCAATACGACACTCAAGAAGACCAAGAACCGGAACAATCACATCAATACCAGAAATAGACAACTTGGAAAACAACCAATGTGAACTAATCGACGTAAGTAATCGACGAATCTTGGATTGTTTTATAACTATTCATTTATTAAATCAAACCGTAATATATGTTTCAGAAATACAATATTCTACTATAAATCCATATTTCCAAGGTATAACTATCCCTGAATTACCTATTAGTTGTCGTAAAATAATTATCAAACTATGGTGTCGTCCCCAATTTGAAATATCGTCAAATACGGAAACTCCCTGGCATTTATTGGCGGTTTATAGAGTTAAATTGGGGAGTAATTGGATTGAAATACCCAGTGGTGATGTTGATGAAGAGATGTTTAAACCAAATTCAATAGTGTTTGAAGTAAAGAATCGAACTTGGTATACTTTATATAATTTGTTAAAGAAGAAGGAGAAATTCAGTGTTGCTACTACTAAAACTACTACGGTCCCACTGGAACCTATTAAATCGTACTCATTCGATTCAATCCGATCAATAATCAACCTTGACAACTCACTTAAAGAACTAGAAACTTCAAAATACAAACTAATCCACCAAATTAATTCTAAAGTCCACATAATTCAAGATTCAAACAATGTAAACAACTTGTCGGTCTTACTTGGCAAACTAACCAATCTGTGTCAAACACTTGCAAATTCAATAAACAAAGCCAATTCAATCAATGATTCAATCTTATCGGAAATAATCCAAACTAAACGGAAAATCCACCAATTTCACCAAATATCAACAACCCACTTCCAATCGATTCAAGAAACAACATTGAACCAAATTGAACTATACGACTCAGAAATCAACCCAATTAAACAATCACTTGTTCAAACAGTATACCCTACCATCCTCACAGATTTACAAACCCTTGTAACCAGTATTCAAGAAATAATCCCCATTGAAAACATATCCGGTATTCAATTCTCCATTGTAGGATTTCAATTCCCGGTAGATACTCAAGAACTTTTAAATATATGTTATTACAACACTACTCCTACATCCGGATTGAAAAATTCATATTATCAACCACAATTTGAAAGTCAATTACAATGGCATGAATTTAAAATTTCACAAATTAATACTGCATTATCATATATCGTATTATTAATTAATATCTTGGCATATATTACAAACACCCATTTGAAATATAATATGGTGATTATCCAAAATGAAAATTATATAATTGATTCAATATCGGAAACTTACCCACTTTCCAAAACCACAGGTGTTTTTACTAAACCGTTTAAGTTCCCCTTGTATTATACTCCAAACAATATTGAAAAATTAACCAAGCCGCAAACAACCACCTCGGTTAATCCTGGTAGGTATATTCTTATGAATCAAGAGTTTGAATATGCAATCAAATTATTAAACAAGAATCTCGTCGGGTTAATTACAAATATTACAAAATTATATCAAGAAATTTGTCCAAATGTTAAAGATTTAGGTCATAATATTCCCATGGATTGTTTAGATAATTTCTTATGGAATCTTAAATATTTACAATTATTCATGACTGCTCCCTTCTAATACACATCCTACACATATACCGCTACGCTTCGCTCCCTCACATAATAACCTATATTGATGCATTAAAAGAATATATTAAAAAACCAGAAAATCAATCTTAAATATTAAATATTAAACCGTTTTACAACATAGCAAACGCAACAACACCAAGCATAGCTCCAACAGGTGCAAATGAACCGACACCTCCAGTAGTTGTAGTAGTCTGAGTACCAGTAGTATGAGTCTCAGTATGGGTACCAGTTCCAGTAGTACGAGCTGGAGAAGGACTAGTAGTAGGAGTAGTGGTTTGAGTAACCGTTCTCCCTGTAGGACTAACAGTTTGAGTACCTGTACCGGTACCGGTACCTGTTGGGGTAGTAGTCACAGTAACCGCACCAGTACCAGTACCTGTTCCCGTAGCAGTGTCAGTGCCAGTATGATTCTCATGATCAGTTCCTTCTCCAGCTGCACCAGCATCAAATTGAATTCTGGTATGCCAAGGAAGTTTAGTGACATATGATTGCAAATGAGGAATATTAATACTAGTCTCCTGCAACAACGTAGTATATGAATCATCAGTATATGTCAATACATGAGTTGCAAGTGGCGCCAAATCAGCAGGCACAGCAGTAGCAGTAGCAAAAAATTGAAAATATTGAGTCTTGTGATCTTGGAAATCATGAACTAATGCCGTTAAAAATTCAACATCTTGAGGACTAGGAGTAGCTGCTTGAGCAGCAGTTGCCAATGCAATTGTTGGAGTGATTATAGTAGAAGCCTTCATTGTATATAGAAATTAAAAAAGAAGTAAAGTGGAAAGTTTTTTTGAAAAATTTAGGGAGTGTGTCCAGATTATATACTTTCTAGAACTAAGGGTTAAATGTATCTACATGCATTGCTATTTATACTTTTACCCTTACCATTTTTATCCCCCAATGTATTCTCATGCCCTGGGGGTAAGTTTTTATAAAGGAAACTGCCGGATTTTTCACAACACTTTCCTAATTAGGAAATTACCTTGAGAATAAGGCGTATGATTTGAAAAAAAAAACCTTCACTAAACCGAGAATAGAAATTATTGCAAATAACCGAAGTGCAAAAAAAAACACTGGAATAATAGATCAATTTTAAACTTCATTGTTTATTAAAGGTATGTAGGGGTTAAGCTAAGCCTCCCGGCTAGGAGAAACTACGTCATATGACATTTGATTCTAATGGTGCTATGATTAGATAGTTTAAAATTCTAAAAGCATATATAGAAATAATTGATTTGTAGATCAAATACCGTAGCAAAAGATTGACTGGTGTTGTATAGTCGACAGAATGGCCGCAAAATGCTTAGAAAGTATCGTACAACCAATTCAGTTCAAATAGTATTAAAAGTTACTTGTATATATATGAGCTATTCTCAAACTTTAGATGACAAACAATACAAGTATGTACCACAAAGACCTCTGGTTTAGTCACTAACAAAATTTCTTTGATATGCTCCTAATGGCAAAGTTGTTTCAGACTTACTTTTTCACGGCATAAATCTATATTGTAGTAACTTTGTACCTCCCAGAAAGTTCTTGATTTAACCTCTCATAGCAACACTAACCCTAAAATCACAATCAATTGATAACCAAACCCATCAACTTTACCAACTCCATTTGTATTTACATCAACGACAGGTTCAGATGATGTTTCATCAACTGCAAATTGATAAAACCCTCCAATTCCATCTTTATATTCTCTAGTTTGACTTGCTTGTGCTATATGCAGGAAGGAAAGTATGGATATTGCAGCAATTAAAGATAATGATGTAAACTTCATTTAACAGACTTTTCTTGTTTGTAAAGAACAATTTACAAGAGATAAGAGTTACGAGAGAATGTATATTGAGTTATATATCGTGAGGAATTGGTACTCCTTAGTCAATTGCTAAAAATAAATGAAATCACCGTAAACCAATTTGAAAATTCTTTTTCCCCGTAATTGAATCATAACAAGGACGGCTAGATCCTGGACAAGCCCTGAATTTACTTAAAAGCGTACTATGATTTGAAAATAACTCAGTGGATGGATATGAGACATTACTTTAAAATCTGTGTAGTTTTGATATAACTCGTGTTGATATTGTATAACAGTCCTAAGCCACTAGATGGCTGTGTAGGATTTATATGGTGCAAAAAACTACATTTTTCACTACTAGTAGTTAATTCTACATTTAGATATTTCACAAATGTGTAAATTTTTATATAAACAATATTTAGTAATCAATACAAAATAACATCGTTATAAACGTTACAATAACAAGAGACCAGCAACAGCAGCCAATCCACCAGCACCAGCAGCGACACCAGCAGCACCATTAGTCTTTGTAGCTGAAGAAACAGCTGACTTAACATCGGAAGCTACACTAGTAGCGACAGATTTAGCATCGGAAGCAGCATCAGTAACTGCTGATTTAACATCAGATGCAGCATTAGTCACGGCTGATTTCACATCAGAAGCATCTAATGCATAAATTGCAGTTGAACCTGCGATAATAAGTAAAGTTGATGAAACCTTCATTGTTTATTTTTAAACACCTTTGCAGAATAGTGTTGAATTGAGCCGGACGAGATGACCTATTTATATAGGTCATGTAGAAAATTCCAGTTGAGGTTTAAAGTACGTAAATGGAAATATTCATCCACATTTTGAAAAAAGTTGAGGCGTTAGATCAATCTCATCCACCCCCACACATGTACAAAATCATACATTTTATTGCAAAAAAAATAATCTGAAATAAAAATAATAAAACAAGGATCCCACAGCCTATCAACACTGCATGATTCCACATTACGTGGTGGGATTGTTCCTTGTTCAACGTTATTTCAACTGTAGTCTAAGCCACTAATTCACACATGGTTTCTATGATGGGAGGGGGGTGTTCTAGATTTATTTACTGGAAATTTTGTGTAATTGTTTCTATTGGATTGTTTGTAGTTCTGTGGTGCTACTAACAAATTCACAATACACAGTTATAGATGATTCTAAATGTTTCGAAAATAATTCAGTAATAGTTTCAAAAATAGCTCTTATCAGGTTTCATTACATTGTTTGTGAGATCATACTTCTATCACAGTTAACAAAATATTTCCATGGAAACCAAGTTGTAAAATGCATTACTATATTTAGTAAATTTCGTAATCAATACATCATAGTACATCATAAAATTACCCTTAGAATCATCAAACTTCAAACAATTAGGTAATTGAACTACTATGTAATAGGTGATATCATAAATCTCTATGGTAATTACGCAACCATGTGAAAAAAAGATTTTCTAGAAAATGATTACATAAGCGGATAAAGCACAATAACTTTCCTGAGTGAAAAAAGAACACAAAAACATGATATCTCTTCAATCCAGCCATCAGAACCAGGTTTGTTCGACGATGTAATTGTGATATCAGAAATTTTTATGGTAGTTACGCAACAATGTAAAAGAAGCTTTCTAGAAAATGATTACATAAGCGGATAAAGGTATAGCAATAGCTTTCCTAAAAGTAATATAAGTAAACAACAACAACAAAGTCATGATTACCTCTTCAGCCCAGCCATCAGAACCAGGTTTGTTTAGTTTTCGTATTCTTCAATTACACGTCAGTGAAGAAATTGTGGTTTCCCTTTGTTTATGACATCAGATTCTCGTATATTTCAAGAAAGAAGAATATTCCCAGAAAAAGAAATGGTTTCAACATTTTGAATTACTACTATTTTAAGTAACAAATATAAACCACTTAAATAATAAAGAAATAATATGTTTTATGTTGTCGGATAAGAATTTGCTATTGGAAATTATCAATATTCATTCAATTCCCTGCAAAATCTGACTGAAATTTATTTTTCGCAGTAATTAAAAATAGGATATAGTGATCAAGTATGAAACTACCTTTTTTTAATTTATATGAAGTATTTACCTATATATGCAAAACGCGATGCTATAATAATAAAAGAGCAGCAATAACAGCCAATCCACCAACTCCACACGCACTACCACTACCACCACCAGAACCTCTTTTAGCACTTACCGATTTAATATCCGCAATACTACTACGTGCCTCTTTAGCTTTAGAAACAGCAGCAGCAAAGCGAGATCTATCATTATGCTCATCAAAATGTTCAAACGCGTAAATTGCAGTTGAAGCTGAAACAACAATTAAAATTGATGCTAATTTCATGAATTACACAATACTGCACCTAGGGAAGAAACCAATTGAAGGGCGATTGGGTTCCTGTGTCCCATTTATATTGTTATGAAAGACATTTCATTAGATGCGGAATGAAACCTATAACTAACAGTAGACTAAAGTTGAGATGACTCGTTTAATCTCCCCTCCCCATAAATAAATAGAAAAAAAACTCATAGGCAACACGCGCGCAGTGAATAATGTAATAAGCGCCATGAAGTTCTTTGTATTCTCTGCACAAACTCAAAAATGGCTAAAAATAGAAAAACACAATAATGACGATAAAGAACTAGCGATCGTACCTTATTGTTTCAGGGATGCCAAGCTATAACTAATCCAGATTATTTTTCAAAAATTGGGGAAGCATCCTCTGAAAACTAAACACACCGTAATTAGGACTTGATTGCCATTGTATTATGACTGTGCCTCATTGTTACTTTAATTAACTCCTTTCATTAGGTTTAGAACTTGTCTGAAGTAGGATTGTAGTATTATGAAATTTTCGTCTAGCTATCAATCTTGCCAAAGTCAAGTAAACAGCCCCACTTATTGGAGCCGTAAACTATATATTTCGACCCCGTTGTGGTGATGAAACACCTCGTATGAGGTTTCATCACTGTGCTTGTATATGACATCATTTTAACTTTCGCTTTGTGACATCATATATTTACTACTATACGCGAGAGAAAAAAATAATTGAAGCCAATGAAATATTTCCATTTAGTAACCTGAGTTAAGCAGTTAAGCAAATCAGTAATACCCGCAAGGAAACTTCCTCACAAGTTAGAAACAGTACTCTACGTAATAATCGCATGTAATTATGATTTCATATATTTCTATCCTAACTACGCAACACTATAAAAAAACTTTTGTAGTTGGTGGCAAAAAAATACAATAAAGCAAAAGTAGATTAATCAATAATTAGTTCAGTAATTAGTTCAATTACAACAATAATAAACCAGCTGCTAAAGCTGCAATACCATGGACACCATCAATACCAGCATCATTCTTTTTCTTGGTAGAAGTAGCTGAAGTTTTAGCTGCGGAAGAAGTTGACTTTGCAGCAGCAGAACTGGAAGAAGTAGTCTTTGCAGCAGCAGAAGATGATGATTTGCTTGCGCTAGTAGCTGAGGAAGTTTCCGAAGCAGCCTGGACAGCAATTAAGGCAGATAAAGTGAGTAATATTGATGATAATTGCATTGTTTAAAAGTTTCAGCAGTTGATGAGGAAAATAAATAAATTCGGAATAAAACTTCAGGCGATTATTGCAAGTATTTATAATTTCTGAAATTGATAGAGAACATATTATAGTGATACGATTTTTTGGGTAATTAGAATTGAAAAAGGGCTTCTCAACTAGGGGGTATATGGCCATAGGACTATATTAAGAATTATTCATAACCTTAATGGGACAGACAATAACCGCCTTGCATACCCGGAGCTTGGTTCTTGCTCTTCAATGAAAATGCCTCTGCCAATACAAGTTCACCAATATATAAGGTTTTAATACTCGGTTATAGTTTTCCAATTAGTTGTATCATAAAGAGAATAGGCTGTGCCCCTTTGACATAAATATCAAGTGTAATTGAAGTTATCAAACGCGAAATGGAAAAAATTAAAAGGTTATGAAACACGGTTGTACTTCGCCCTTTCGTTAGAAGAAAAACAGTACTTAACTATACGCGGTTTTGCGGATATATTCTCCAGAAAAAGGGGGGTATCCTGCTTCCGAGTTTGGTGTTTTCATTTCAAACCCAGATGTGGGAAATCGCCTTTTGAATATTATAGTATCATCAAAAACTGAACCTTAGTTTTTTGTTTCGGCAAAAAATGCCATACTGCTTGCGGCGGCAAACAAGTTGGTGCATAAACTAGTAGTGTTTTTGTTGATTTGTTTTCTAAATTAAGACAAGCTCCCCGCGCCTTTATCTAATTGATTATTGTGAAATGTATTTTTGAAATAGTTATCTCACCCTCATTACAACTCCTTGAATTTGTGTTGTACCGAGCTTCCGCGGTTCCCGTTAGAAGCTCTTACAAGTAATGGTAAGGCCCTCGGTTTTAATCGGTTTAACGCAGGGATAGAAGCCCTGAACTTTTGAAGTATACTTCCGCAAAATCCTTCTTCCGAAGTCCAGATTTGCCGATATAGATAATACTACATCAAGTATTACAGACAGTCCTTCAAATCGCCTATCAAAAATCATGTTTAACCTCTTAAGTTCTTATCTACACTCTTTCCAATACAATTGAAAATAACATATATTACACAATAACACAAAAATTATACTTTACTTCTCTTTGTTTTACTCTGAAAATGCACCACCAGCAAGACATAAATTTCGTCTTGTAAAATGTACTTTATATACAGGAGTCTTCTTTGTAAAATAAGCAGTCATATGATCACTAGTTGCAATAATTTCCTTTTTATTTACCTTTTCAGTTGGTTTACCATTGGCAGTATTATTGGTAGACGTATTATCGGTTTTCCCATCGCCAATCAATGAAAATGCTTCTGGTTCAGGTCCAGCATCATTAGTGTTTCTCTTTACATCCCAAACTCTAACACTATTATCAGCACTACCACTTACTAAAACTGTTCCATCACGCGAGAATGCAAGACTATAAATTGAAGATCTTCCATGACCCTTCATAGTTTTAAGACGTCTTCCTGTACCAATATCCCACAAGTTAACCACATTATCTTCTCCAGCACTAGCAAGCCATCTTCCATCGGGTGATACAGCTATACAATTTACCGGATTGGTATGTCCCATAAATATACGTACACAATGACCAGTTTGAACATCCCACATTCTACATGTCTTATCACTAGAACCGGTGAATACATAATTGGAATTAGGATGGAATTCAACACAATCAACATCATTAATATGTCCAGCAAAGATTCGTAATGGATATATGTGATCAGTGGCCCATAACCTAGCTGTTTGATCATGGGATGCAGTTACAAAGTAATGACCCAAGGGTGAAAACTTCACATCCCAAATTGGTTGATTATGTCCCTTATATGATGCCAAGGCAGTGTAAGTGTCCAAAGACCATAATCTTACCGTTTTATCTTCTGAACAAGATAGTAAAAATTTATTATCAGGAGAAAATGATACTCCATATACTGGACCACTATGACCAATTAATTTTCGTACATTTTCATGACGATGACGATCTTTTTTAAACACTGATTTCAAGGGTTTCCCATCTAAACTCCATAATTTAATATAACTATCATGGAATCCCGCGGCAACCATGTTGGAATCATCATTAAAATCTATACATGTCATATCATTGTTTGTATTATGGAAAGTATACATACAAACTGAAGGAGCACTTGCTTGAATTGCTCCAAGGGATATTTTTGATCTTGAATCTTCCACTTGTAAAATCATTCTTCTAATATCTCCATAATCTTTCAAGGGTAAGGGAAGTGATTCTCTAGTAGGTGAATCCAGTTCTGGTTTAGTCATTTCTTGGAATTCTTCAGTTAAAGTTTTCCCATTTATTGCATCAATTTTTTCATCTTTAATTTTCAATTCTGCTTCAATTTCCTTGTGAACTTCAGGTTCAATTGGTAATTTCCCCAATTTAATTCCTTGTTCGTTAAATTTCTCAACTTCATTTGTATTGGTTACATATTCAGGAATCCCTTCTTCAGGATTAGCTTCACCTTCACGATCTACTTTATCTGGTCTATTTATTGAAATCACAGGATCTAAATATTGATTAATAATCCCAATCAAGATCCCTCCACCAACGGCTTCATTTTCATGAAGGAAATAAAGTAATAAATTCAAAGAAGTTTTAGAAACCAATATTCTATATTTATGATTTCTATAAGCCATGGCTAATTCATTCTCTTGTAAATGTTCCGGCAAAGCCAATCCAGCAAATTTATTAACTTCAACACCATGTAAAATTAGGTGATCGGATTTAAATTTATCGAAAAATACTTTAGACTCAACATCAAATCCCTTGGAAATTAATTCTAAAAAGCAATGAATGAATAATGGATATAAGACCCGGGATAATTCCGGTTTATATAAATCTAAACTTGAATCAACCCATCGTCTCAACATTGAATATGTAATTGTATAAATTGATGGATCATTTTCTCGTTTCTTCTTTTGTTCCAACTCTCGTAAACTTTGTAAATCTTTTTCCTTAGCTAATCTAACTTCTCGATCTTTAGTTTCTCGTAATTCTCGTTCAGTCTTCAGTTGTCGTTCCCGTACATCACGTAATTCTCGTTCAGTACGACTTAATTTATCCTTAAGGTCTTTCTCCTTTTTACCCAATAATTCACCAGCACTATCCAATGCCGTAGTGGCAGGGGTTACCGGAGCTGCTGGAGGAGTAGGGGTATTTGAACTTTCTAGACGAAGCATGGATTCTGTACGATGATACCCCTTTTTGTTGAGGTATTCTAAAACAATTCTATTCAAATCAGCTTGAGAGTATTGAGGTTGGTTTCCACGGGCCTGAGCCGGTCTAGCTTGTTGTGCTGGTGCTGCACCACCGGTAGCAGCCCCAGCTCCAGCTGCTGTTGTTGTTCCTGCTGCACCTGGTTGCCCAGCTGTTGTTGCCTGGGTTTGTGCTTGCCCTTGGTCTAATTGACCTTGCTGAGCATCTGATTGGTGTGGTTTTTCCCCCGACATGGATTGGTAAAAGTACAGATGGATGAGATAAATTGTTGTAAAATGTTGTTTTGTTTCAAGAGCTTACTTATTTTTTTTGGTTGTTGATTTTTTTGTGCAACTATAAAGAATACGACATTTTTACGACACCGCGACATTAATCTATATAGCAGTAGCTAGTTGGTTTATGACCATTCAACTTGAAGTAACGACTTTCAAGCTTTACTTATTCAGCTTTAATATGGCTGTATAAGCTTAATATAAACAGTAAATGCTTAGTTAAGTCTTGGTTTGGCAGGATCCCAAGGTCCTTGTAATTCATTTTTATATCTCTGAAGTGACAAGAAATAAGCGGGCATAATAACCACCAATCCTAAAGAACCTACTAACCAATATACCAAGAACTTATAATTCAATAACTTATACATCAATACATCAGCCATTATAAATGCTCCCAGAACAATTGTCCAATGGAGTTTCTTATAATTTAATTGTAATAGTTTTGAATCAAACAATGGAAGTAAGATATTTATTTGGATTGATACAAGTATAAATTGAAACACGTGATTTGTTGATGATAACCGTGATGCCAACACTATCGCATTGGAAAGTGAGATGTTTGTTGATATTATTGGTCGATGAGGTCTGAATTTCTGTTGTTGTTGAGCTGAATTCATGGAATATTCATGGAATACGACATTGGCTATACAAAGTACAAACGATAGGGCCCAAATAGAATCGGAAGCTGTTGATTTCGTAAGGGATTCTAATATTGGTGATACCATGAATAAGATAAACAGGATTAGTAGGAATGTTTTGATGTGTAGGATATAACTATGGGATAGGTACATAAACCCAATCAAGGCTGTAGTACTAGATATTATTGTAATCCAATTAGGATTCCAATTATGAGCATATATTCCAATGAATATAAGTATCACCAGTAAGATACAGGATATGTAGAAGACAATTAGTGAGAAGTCATCCATTAGTTTGATATAGGAGTATTTAGCCACCGTGGTGTTTCGCTTGAGTTGTGATAGAAACGACTTATCGGTGTAGTTGTCAGGATATGGTTGTTTTAAATAAAGAAGTTTCTTCCATGGTGGGAGTTTTGTTAGTCGCGGTGGTGAAAGGTAATTGAGCGGAGGGATAGTCTGTGAAGATAACCCCTGTGACATGTCAAGGTTGTTAGATGTCCTAGTTACTACTACTAAACAGAGTGTGCGTAGATTTTCGATTATACTGCGTATATGGTTACACCAGAAAACTAAAAACCTTACACCTTCTTAGAACAAACTAACTATACAAACTATACAAACTATACCTAATGTCAAACATACAACCTACTCGTGATGGTAGCTCCAAGCTAGCACTTCCACGTACCACCTACTCTTCATCTATTAATTCCAATACATTCAAACGTACACCATCTCTGACTGGGGCAAGTGACCGATATCATCTTTCCCGAACCAACACAGCCACCACTACTGATCCCTATATTGCTGCCACCAATGCTGAATCACAAAGTATAGTCACGATGGATAAAATCCCTAGTGGTAAACCCGGTGTTGCCTACCTGGATTTATTATGGACACAAATCGATGTCTTGGATGATGTAAGAAATATGGCTCGTGAAGTTAGGAATAAAGGGTCATTTTTTAATGATCAGTTTAATGAAGAATTATCTAAATTGAAACAATCTCAGAATAAGTTATTGGAAACAATGGCTACTCAACAATTTGCCGATTTGGATGCTAGTGAACATCAAAAACAATTGTATCATTTAAGTAGATTAACACCAAATACCAATACTATAAATGCTACAAACACATCAGGAGATTTATTAAATCATGAAAATATTGTTCATGAAACTGAAGAAAGTCAGGCTGAATTTGAAAATAAGAAACTTCAACAAGATAAAATTAATGTGTTTTTTAAAGAGGATGATTTAGAAACAAAAAATCATACAATTTATAAAAAGCAAAACTTTGATGATGTTAATCAATATGTTCTTGATATCAAGCAAGATTTAAAGGTTTTAGGAGAATCAATGAAACAATTTGATGAGAAAACAAGAGAAATATGGTAATGCCTAGTATATTTGAACTATAAAACCAAGAGAGTTTGGAAATGTCCTTGGACAAAGTCTAGAGGATATGTTACACGTGATTAGGATGATACCAGAACAGAGTATTGAAAGCTTCGAGTAAGTACGAGCGAGAAAACAGCCCTTCTCGGTTTTAGGACATTAACGGAATGTTGTTCTGAGACACGACTACTGCGAGTCTATCTGGAAAAAAACCGATCTACGGAATATTACTCCTTTTCTGTATTTGCATTTAAGATTTATTACATAGAAATTCCATAACCAACGCTCATAACATTAAATTTTGTTCAAATTCTTCCAAAATATGGGAAATTTTCTGAAACAAAAAGAACACTACTGGAGAAACGTTTGCAGATTGAGTGGCGAGTGATGAAACACAAAGGTGGAGAACTCTCGTTCAAAGTTGCAACATGAAAATGTTACGCTTTACTAAATGCAAAATTTGTCGCGCAGTTCGGAAAAATTACACATTAATTTTCCACATAAAAATTATTTTCTACCATGCCAAATGGGGTAACTACTATTCTTCTCGGTAAAACTAAACAAACTTGTTCGCCAATATAACACTTAATAATTAAACGTCCACCATCAGGCAACCGCCATTCGATTTCTATATTAAATCGACGAATTTTGTGTTTTATAAAAATTTTCAGATTTTGAGCTCTTTCTTTTATCTACCAAGCTTAATTTAAAATGGTTCATTTAGGTCCTAAAAGACCCGCTCATCGTAAGGGATCATTCACTGATGTTTCTCAAGAATTACTTGATGAACTTAAATCTCTTGAAACTCAATTCACAGTTTCACCAAAGAAACTTCAAGAAATCGTGTCTCATTTCGCTTCTGAATTGGAAAAGGGGTTATCGGTAGCTGGTGGTAACATTCCTATGATTCCTGGTTGGGTCATGGATTATCCTACAGGTAAAGAAACGGGTGATTATTTAGCAATTGATTTAGGAGGGACTAATTTACGAGTTGTTCTTGTTAGATTAGGTGGGAATCGAGATTTCGATACTACTCAATCCAAATACCCTTTGCCAAGTTATATGCGTACTGCTACAAGTGAACAACTTTGGGATTTTATTGCTGATTGTTTAAAGAAATTTATAGAAGAAGTTTATCCCGAGGGTTGTAGTTCGGATTTACCACTTGGTTTTACATTTAGTTATCCAGCTTCTCAAAATTCAATTAATCAAGGGATTTTACAACGTTGGACTAAAGGTTGGGATATTGATGGTATTGAAGGACATGATGTTGTTCCAATGTTACAAAAAGCCATCAAGAAAGTAGGTGTACCCATTGAAGTTGTCGCTGTGATTAATGATACTACAGGAACTCTCGTTGCTTCAATGTATACTGATCCTGATACAATTATGGGATTAATCTTTGGAACTGGGGTTAATGGAGCTTATTATGAAATTGTGGAACAAATTCCTAAATTACAAGGGAAACTTGCATCGGATGTAGATCAAAAGTCACCCATGGCAATTAATTGTGAATATGGTGCATTTGATAACGAGTTGGTTGTATTACCACGAACAAAATATGATATTCAAATTGATTTGGAATCACCAAGACCAGGACAACAATCATTTGAAAAAATGAATTCAGGATATTATTTAGGAGAAATTTTGAGGTTAATATTATTGGAATTGGCTAAAGAAAAACAACTTATATTTGCCAATCAAGATTTAACTAAATTACATCAACTGTTTATTTTAGATACTTCATTCCCAGCAAGAATTGAAGAAGATCCTTTTGAAAATTTACTGGAAGTATATGATGTATTTATGGAAGTATTATCAATTGAAACCACGGTTCCGGAACGGAAAGTAATTCGTAAGATTTGTGAATTGATTGGGGAAAGATCAGCAAGATTATCCGTATGTGGAATTGCCGCAATTTGTAAAAAGAGAGGGTATACTACGGGTCATTGTGCTGCTGATGGTAGTGTATATAATAAATATCCTGATTTTAAAATCAGAGCTGCCAAAGCATTACGAGATATTTTCCAATGGGGGGATGAAGTAACAGAAGATCCGATTACAATTGTTGCTGCTGAAGATGGGTCGGGTGTTGGTGCGGCTGTTATTACAGCATTGACTGAAAAGAGATTAAAACAAGGGAAATCTGTAGGATTACCCTAGTAATGTGTGTAATATAAATAGAATATTATAATGTAAATCTAGACAAAATGACAGTGTTTTTACTGTATGTTACATCTTAATTTATAAGTAAGTTGATAAACTCAACTACTTTGCTTGGCAAGAACTTTTGGTTGTCCTTTTTTTTGCTCCCTTGTGGCAAGTTTTTTAAACCACTGAAAACTACAACACTCAATTAAAAGCTGCCAACTCCATAACAAAATGTCCGAATACGCTGAGAAACCACAGATACTTCAACCTCAATCACAATCTTCCAATATAAATGACGAGAAAATAGAAGATAGATCAACCCCAGTTTCTGAACGAGATGTGCATGAAATATTCACCCTTGCTGATGCAATTAGGGAAGAAGTATATTCTGTCGATTCAATCACTCAAGCTAATGATCTAAGTGTACTTCGTGCCCAACTTTCATCCGATGAGATCGTTAATGAAGCTGACGTATTACATACTGAACAATTGATCAAGGAAAGTAGAGAAGCACAGGAAGAGGAAGAGGAAGAGGAATACGAAGAAGAAGAAACGTACGAGGTTAATATATGGCTGGTTTTACAGAAAGGGGCAATCAACTTAGTGTTGCCGTTCGTCAATGGGATGATGTTGGGATTTGGGGAAATATTAGCTCATGAAATTGGGTTTAGATATGGTTGGCTCGGTGCTAAAGTTGAACCTGAAATAAGAATGACAAAGAGGGAATTAGAACGTAAACAACAACAGCAACAGCAACAAAAGCAAGGTTCAAGATTCTTATAAGGAGTTAGCTTCCAGATACTTGTTAATATGTATATAAAGTAGATTTTAAAAAAATTATTGGGTAATTCTTTTAGTGTAAATTGTAACATAGGTATGTTGCCGTTCTAACTCTAGAATAACGACCCACTTCGATAATTGAACAATAGGAGTCGTATTGGAGTAACAACCCACTTCTCAATGCAAGCCAGGTTAAAACTTGGTGGAAGCATTCCCGGAATTCTCCTGGTCAATATGTCCGGGATATAATCCCGACTAATCTCGGAATAACCATGCGAAAATTATTATATTAACCAGAGTCATTGCCCAGAAAAAAATTACTCCTTTGATGTAAGTTTGAAATATTTCTTATATCAATTGAATAAAGCAAATCATGTCTCGTGTTGAATCTGATGCCTTTGGTGAAATATCAGTACCTTCTGATAAATATTGGGGTGCCCAAACCCAAAGATCTCTTACCAATTTTGAAATTGGTGATATTAAAATGCCAATTCCTATAATTAAAGCATTTGGAGTATTGAAAAAGGCAACTGCTACAGTAAATGAAGCTTCTGGTGCTCTTGATAGTGAAATTGCCGGTGCAATTAAACAAGCTGCCACTGAAGTAATTGAAGGTAAATTCAATGATAATTTCCCCCTTGTTATTTATCAAACTGGTTCAGGTACTCAATCAAATATGAATGCTAATGAAGTTATTTCAAATCGTGCCATTGAAATACTTGGTGGAGTATTAGGAACTAAGAAACCAGTTCATCCAAATGATCATTGTAATATGTCCCAATCTTCAAATGATACTTTCCCCACCGTGATGCATATTGCTGCCGTTACGGAAATTATTGAGAATTTACTTCCTAAATTACGCGATTTAACTGATGCATTTGCAGCCAAATCTGAAGAATTTAAAGATATTATTAAGATTGGTAGAACTCATTTACAAGATGCTACCCCCTTGACTTTAGGTCAAGAATTCTCGGGTTATGTTCAACAATTAACTTATGGTATTGCTCGTGTGGAACAAACATTACCTAGACTTTCACTTTTAGCTCAAGGTGGAACTGCAGTTGGAACTGGACTCAACACTACCCGTGGCTTTGATGTTAAAGTTGCACAAGAAGTTTCCAATATTACTGGATTTGGATTCAAGACTGCTCCTAACAAGTTTGAAGCTCTTGCTGCTCATGATGCATTTGTTGAAACTTCCGGTGCGCTCAACACTCTTGCTGTTTCTCTTTTCAAAATTGCTCAAGATATAAGATATCTTGGTTCTGGTCCAAGATGTGGATATGGAGAATTACTGTTGCCTGAAAATGAACCTGGTTCTTCAATTATGCCCGGTAAAGTTAACCCAACTCAATGTGAAGCAATGACCATGGTTTGTGCTCAAGTTATGGGTAATCATACCACAATCACTTTTTCCGGGGCCTCGGGACAATTTGAACTTAATGTTTTCAAACCAGTTATGGCTTATAATTTATTAAATTCAATTAGATTGTTGGGTGATGCATGTAGATCATTTAGATTACATTGTGTCGAGGGGATTATTGCCAATAAGGAAAAGATTAACAAGGTTTTGAATGAATCTTTAATGTTGGTGACTGCTTTAAACCCAAAGATTGGTTATGATAATGCCCTGAAAGTTGCCAAAAATGCTCACAAGAAAGGTATTACTCTTAAGGAATCTTGTTTGGAATTGAATATGTTAACTTCTGAAGAATTTGACGAATGGGTAAGACCAGAAAAGATGATTGGACCAAAAGATTAAACTGTTTATAGTATATATTTAACCTATTTTCTATACACTTGTTTACTCTATACTTTTTTTGCTTGCAGAAAAGCTAATCTATTCTAACGCCATCTCGATCGGGAAACACAATGTTTTCCCCTTTACCAACAGGGAATCTCTTACATTTACCACAGTCACATTTCCATACCAATACATCATTAATCGCTCGCTTCTCTTTAGAAAGATTCTCTATATACATAGTCATGTTTAACCCAGGTATGAGTATACTATGACATTGTTTACATATGGTTCTTTTAAGATTTGGTGATGATTTCAGAACAGTTTTCTTACCTACTAAATCCATATTCCTCGTTATTCCCCTGGCAAGAATTGGATGGGTTGAAGTTAAGTGGTTTGAAAGTTGGTAGAGGTATGATATTCGAGCGTAGTTGTCTCTATGTGGTACATTTTTAGCATTGTTTTTCTTCTTGTTATCCTTCTTGGCCATGTTGGTGTGTGTTTATTAAGCTCATATATACTTAGTCTCCATCCTGGTTGTAAATTTGCGCCCTCTGGATTTTTTTCACACTAATATTTTGGAGGGCAAAAAAAAACCTTGAACAATTCCCAAATTTACAACCAGTTGAAACCTATCACCTAATCAACATAAACTTTTATATAAACAGACAATCGTCATGAGTGGTTACGACAGTGCATTATCTATTTTCTCGTATGTTTAACTCATCCAATTGATACTTGATTTCGTTCAATTATACTAACTAAAATTTCCCTTTTATAGCCCAGATGGACATGTTTTCCGTATGTTTAAACTGTTTTATTTCAGGACCCCCTTAGAATTATATACTAACTTACAATTTTCTAGAAGTTGAATACGCCTCAGAGGCTGTGAAAAGAGGTACTTGTGCCGTTGGAGTCAAGGGTAAATCCACTGTGGTTTTAGGATGCGAAAAGAGAACAACATTAAAATTACAAGATCCTCGAATTACACCTTCCAAGATTTGTAAAGTTGACAATCATATCCTTTTGGCATTTGCTGGGCTTAATGCAGATGCCAGAATATTGGTTGATAAAGCTAGAGTTGAAGCTCAATCTTATAGATTAACTTTAGAAGATGCAGTATCAATTGAATATTTAACTAAATATGTTGCTGGTGTTCAACAAAGATATACTCAATCAGGTGGTGTACGTCCCTTTGGAATTGCTACTCTTATTGCTGGGTTTGATAAAAATGATACTGTACCTAGATTATATCAAACTGAACCTTCAGGAGTATATAATGCTTGGAAGGCTCATGCTATTGGTAGATCTTCCAAAACTGTTAAGGAATTTTTAGAAAAACATTATCTGGAAGATTTAACTGAAGAAGAAACAATTAAATTAACAGTTAAATCTTTATTGGAAGTTGTACAGACTGGGGCAAAGAATATTGAAGTTTCAGTATTAAGACCGGGTAATGCAATTCAAAATTTAGATGTTGAAGAAATTAAGAAATATGTAGATGAAATTGAAGCTGAAAAACAAGCAGAAGCTGAAAAGAAGAAACCAAAGAAAGATTAAAGTTTTATAAAATACATATACATATACAAGTGCTTACCTTCTCTTTTTCTTATTGTTTTTGGTACTGCCAGATTCAGCTTTTCTCTTTTTAGAATCAGTGGCACCATTAGCTGGTTTAACTACGGAAAAGAATCCATCTAATCTTCCTTGTACTCCTGATTTCAATCCCTTTTTCAACTTTTCTGCTCCACTACGTATCCTATCTTCACTAAACCCCTTTTCTTTAACCATATATTGAATTAATCCTTCTAAATCAGGTTCTTTCCATTTCAAAGAAACTTCACTAGCATCAACCACTTCTGGTTTAAGAAACAATTGTCTTGCTTCATCATATGGCCAATTTTCAGGAACTTTAAATTTAGTCTTTCCTGGATTATTATTAATATATTCAATAATCTTATCCAAAGATCCATGTTCTTTAATCAATTTGAATGCAGTTACTGGACCTACCCCTTTAATAGTCTCACAATAATCACACCCTAACAATATACATAAATCAATAAATTGTTCCTTGGTCATACCTAACCCTTCAATTGCTTCAGCATAAGTAATTTGATCAATTGGCATTTTTCTTGCCTCGGCAAACGTTAAATGTCTTAATAAAAATGGTGGTTCATAACATAAAGTATCCATATCTTCCGAAGCGGCAGCAAATACTTTCCCACCACGAGCAAGTTCAGCACATTGAGCCTCAGCTTCACAGGGGGCGTTAACTATAGGAATCCCCATTAATTCCAACAATTTTCTAGCTTCATCGTTTTGTTCACGAGACACTCTAACTAATCTCTTTTCGAATTTCATCACCTCAGCAACTGTTCCTTCATCCTTGAGTGAATCCATTTGTTTTTGAGCTTCTTCTCGTCTTAATAATCTCTTTTCTAATTCTCCTCCTTTAAGTACGGGTGGTTTCCCATCAAATACATAAACTGGTTTGATATTATTTTCAACAAGTCGGATAGTACGGTAGAATACACCAGAAAGATGTGATGTGGTTTCTCCGTCTTCATTGGTTAATTGTTGTCCATCAGATTGACGGACGGCAATAAGGAATTGATAAAGACACATCAGAGCATCAATGGCAACTTTCCTACCAAACAAGTTCTTGAGTTGAAATTCTTTATATGCAGAAGGTGAATGTTCTTTAATTAGCTGATTAAGTCCTTTAACTCCCATAGTGTATGTTTATATATTTGTATAGGTATAGTTGTAAAAAATGTAAAGAGCAAGTTCAGAAAAATTATTTCGCAATATAAAAGCGCGTACCAAACGCGAGATTTTCAAACAAACAAATTTATTGTAAAGCATACATATATAGGTAATAGCACATATATAGGTGTGCTATATATATAGGATGTATAAGTAAAAAATCAACTAATGCTTTTCTTGGGTTACTACTGGAGCACCAGATTGCCTATTGGTGTTATTTTCTTTCAAAGCAAGTAATTGTTTAGTTCTAAAAGTTTCATAATGAATCAATGAAGTAGTTTCAATTAAATCTTGTAAATGAGTTCTTGTCAAGAAATCTCTTAAAAATACAAATTCACATTGACTTACATCTTCAATATTAATTACTCCCCATTTTGTCTTTCTACCTCTTACTGATTCTCCATTTATTTGCATTTCTTGTTCAGAACCAGCAATTGCAAAGGGAATCAAGGATTTTATATCTTCATTCAATTGTCTTTCATCATCATATAAATCCTCACTATCATATGGATAAATATTAAAATTATATTTAACAAATTCCTTTTGTAAAAGTTTTTTAAATTCACCACGTTCTTCAAGAGTTAAAGCATCAGATTTAGCAATCACTGGTACAACATTGGCAATTTCCAGTAATTTCTTCAAGGCTTGAACATCCAATTGTTTTAATTTTTGTCCATTAGGAGCAAGGAAATATAAAATACAATGAACTCGAGTATCAGGTAAATATTTATCTCTTTGGGCAGTTAATTCTCTTCTTAAATATTGTGAATGTTGTTCCTTAACATATTTCACTAAAGGTTCCCAACATTTTTCATTATTAATTTGATCCCCAAATCCAGGAGTATCAATAACATTAATATTTAATTTAACATTGTTTTCAACTAATGACTGAGTAGTAACTTCAATCTCGGTGGTTTTTTCAATAGGATCACTAGGACTTCTTCTACCGTGAGATCCAGTCAATTTTGATGAAAATAAAGTATTGACCAATGTACTCTTACCAAGTCCACTTCTACCTACAACCATAATGTTGAATTGGAAACCACGTTTTAATAATCTATTTTCAATTTGGGAAGTGATGGTATCAAACCCAACATACTTCTTGGGTTGTGTAAGTTGAGGATCTACTACTGACATGATATTTTGTTATTATATTTATATAGCTTAGCCGCTGTTTAACCCTCTTTTTCTTTTTGAAATTGTGGAATCAAACAAATTTTTAAACGCGCCGAATTTTAGTAAACAAAGAAAATTAATCGACTGAGGAAGAATTGGTAAGGGGACGACCTTTAGCCTAACAAATTTTAATATACCATGAACAAGCCCAAGCAGTAGAGGGACTAAGCGAGATTACCGGTGGGTGTTTTAATCTTAAATTGATTGGGGTTACTCTTTTAAAATCTTGTTTTGCACATGTTGTCTTCAGTATTTTAAAGATTTTGGTATTTTTTTGCAGTAATTTTTAAAAATGGCATATATATTGTACACTAAAAGTTTACTATTAAAATCTACTGGTTGTCATTACATATTTACACTTGGAAATGTCCATCTAGTTTGTTTTACATCTTCTACTGTAAGGAAATATTACAGTACTGTTGTACCCTCCAATAATCTACCGGTTACCACATTTATCCATTTTGCACGACCGCTTTCTTTTTTTTCTTTGCCAATATCTATAATGAAAAATTTTCTTAATCACACTAATATAACTATACACCTTGATAGACTTTACAAAACATGTCGTTGGTGTTTAGATTCGGGGCTATGGCCGCGGCTCACGAGTCACTTATAAACCTTCTTCCTCGTCTTCCATCCATACGTATTACCATTGGAGAAACTTCTCCTTCTACCACCCCAGAAATTGATCCTCGTTTAGAAGAACTTGGAGAACATTTACATAATAACGATGGTGAACCACCATTCATGATCGATAATGGGATCTTACGAGCAGTACCTAAGAAGAAGATGTCTTATCGTCGTCATAGAACTAAATTATATGCTCCTGGTAATAAACAAGTCCAACCTTTACATAATATTGTTAGATGTTCTGCATGTGGAAGAGTTAAAAGATCACATTTTATGTGTATGTATTGTTTTGCAGAAATTAGAACATTTTTAAAGGGGTTAAAGAGAAAAAATGGATTGATTGAAGATCCAGTTAATCCTCAAACTGATTTAGATCCAACTGATGATAGAATTTTATATCCTGGTAAAGTCATAAATGCTCATGATCTTCAATTGAAAAAGAAGGATTATATTCCAAAGAGAGAAGAACCTTTGATGTTTTCAAGGGAAAACTTGTTACATAAAAAGAAAAAGTGGTGATAAATAACGCTTCTTGTATATATAAACTTTGATAAATAATTTTATTTTATTTCTTAGTAAAAACAATGTAAAAAAGAGTCTATGGTGCAAGTCTAACAATCTCCCATTTGGTATCCTCCTTATGTTCTCTTCGATAAGTGATACGATCATGTAATCTACTAGCACCACCTTGCCAGAATTCCACTTCCAAAGGTTCGATTCTAATTCCTCCCCAATATTCAGGACATGGGATTTCATTATCCTTCAACTGTTTAAATTCATCTTTATACTTGTCATTTATTTCATTCAAATCGTCTCTTGATTGAATCACCGAACTTTGAGGACTTGACCAGGCCCCGATCTTAGACCCACGAGGACGAGTATCGAAATATCTTTGTGATGTTTCTCTAGTTACTGGTTCCATAACCCCTTCAACACGAATTTGTCGTTGAACATGAGGCCAAAAAAATGTTAAACTAGCATATTTATTAGATTCATAATCAGCAGCTTTTTTAGAAGTATTCCAATTGGAATAAACAATAAATCCAAATTTATCCAATTCTTTTAATAGTACAATACGAGAAGATACTCTGCCACATGGTAATCTGGCAGTAGAGAAATTCATAGCTTCAACAATAATATCTGATCCTTCAGGAAGTTGTTCCTGAGCTTCTTTAAACCATTTATGAAACTCAGTGAATGGATCAGTCTCAATATCAGTCTCGCCTAAATGACCCTTGGTATATTGATAAGTGGGTGGTGCAAAAAGAATAGGTTGTTGAGTAGTAGTTTCGGGATCTTCCGATCTTTTAATATCTGACATGGTACGAATAGGTATTGTTGTGCTGGTGGTTACGATTTTTCCTATAGAGTTTCTTAAAGCTGAATTTTGTTTAACTATTTGTTTGAACATGTACAAATGATATGATAAAATGACTAATATATAAATAAGAAAATTTATTATTTTTCAGAATTTGTCCATCGGCAACAGACCACCAAGAGAAAAATACCGTCATGATTTTTGTAAGATCAAAGAATTTGTGCTTTAGGTCCAAGTTGACTCTACGTTTGGTTATATAAGATGATTTCTTAGTTAGAGATCGGAGTTGACATTTACCTCGAGAAACCAAGTGCAAGTTCTGGTTATATCTAATTATAACGTATTTATTTAAGCTTGCTTTAATTACAACGTACCCCAGGGCACTCTTCCCCAAAAAAAGAATACAAAAGTGAGGAGTACCACTGCGTAGTCTTCTTGAGATTCTTTTTAACAGGCAAATATCCTGTCACAAGTAACATTAACCGAAGTCTCCGTTCCAGAGTTAAAGTCTTTTATCACAAATTTTGACTCCTGGAGGCAAAATACTTTACAATATTTTCAATAATCTCTCGTCATTACTTCCCCCAAGATCAGGAGATTTGGTAAGATGATCAGATAAAAAAAATAAAAACAAAAAAAAAGTAAAGTTTCTTAAAAATTTTTCACAGCCAAAGCCAGATAACAGGGAGATGACTATTGAATCTGACTCCAAACGAAGGAAAGTCTACGTCTATCCTAATCACCCCAGATCAATATCCATATTTAGTATTAGTGGACGACATCCATTAAATGTAAAACCAAGTGGGAACTCACTTTTAAACAATGATACCACCTTGAATGATCTGAAAAATTCTCTCCTTGGGGTATTTGCTTCATTTCCTGATGAACTAATCCAAGAAGTTATCGGGTACATTGATGATAGCCCCTCACTTCGTAATTTATCCCATGTATCAAGAATATTTTATGCATTTTTATATGATGAAGAAATATGGAAAAAATTGTATGTGAAAAATATCACATTATATAATGAACGAGAATGGTTAGGATCATGGAGGAATACCGTGTTGGGAATTAAACACTCTGCCGATATTCAACTTATGGATAACCTTGTTTGTTCCGATGTGCTTTATCGTCCATTTCAATGTTCTCAAATAAACTACTCCAAGTTATTTGCTAAAATCCTTGTTGAAGAAGAAACTTATCATAATGATTCAATATTAGGTCAACTTGGGAAACTCCCACAAGGTAGAATATTACGAATAAATGAAAATGACTTATCGATTTCAGAATTCAACACAAATTATCACGATACACCCTTCATTCTCACCAATAGTGATACGACGCGATGGCCACAATGGACATTTGCTCAATTAAATGATCAATATCTGGATGTGAAATTCCGTCAAGAAGCAGTTGAATGGGATCTTGGCAAATTTAATCAATATTTGCATAACAACAAGGATGAAAACCCACTTTATCTTTTTGATTGTAATTCAATTGCCATGCAAACCTTACGAAAACAATATGTCCCACCCCAGATCTTCCAACAAGATCTCTTTAGTGTATTCAATAAACCTAATCAGTTTACATGTCGTCCAGATCATGCTTGGCTTATTATGGGATCAGCTCGATCGGGATCAACATTCCATAAAGACCCAAATTATACATGTGCTTGGAATGTTGCCATTACTGGTCGTAAACTTTGGATTATGCTTCCTCCACATATAACACCTCCAGGGGTATCCACCGACGACGAAGAAAGTGAAGTAACATCTCCAGTAGGGATTGCTGAATGGGTTCTTTCTGGATTCTTTAATGATTCAATTAAGATTGCTGAATGTGTCGTAGGGGTAACGTTCCCAGGTGAATGTATGTATGTGCCTAGTGGATGGTGGCATAGTGTCATTAACATTGATGATTCAATTGCCATCACTCAAAACTTTGTACCTATTTCAAAATTAGCCAATGCATTGGATTTCTTAAAGAATAAACAAGGTCAAGTTAGTGGGTTTAGACCAAGAGAAATTAACGTGACTTTACACAATCTTTTAACTGGTGGTGCTAAGGAAAGTTCGTTCCAAAATTATGTAGATGTATTTGACTCATTGAATATTGATGTTAATGAAGATTGTGGAGAAATTGCTGATTTACCCGGCATGCCAATATATGAATTGTTTGTTTATTTGTTGAAACAAAATGGTATGGAAATGCAATTGAAGGAGGCGTTGGTTAAATTAGAAAAGATTGAGTTGAAGGCATACGAAAAAGAGACTGGCAAAAGTAAAGCATGGGAGAAGTTGACTGAACCTTCATCCACAGCTGCTTTTTCATTTGGATTTGAGGACAGTAGTGATGAAGAATAAGGTTCTTTTTCTTTTGTGTTGTGTTTTTTGCAACCCAAAAAAAGTTTAAATTTAATAGAAATATAATGTACATAGAACTATGCTCATACACCCTTTTGTTTCTCTTACACAATTCTCATGATGTTTTCTGCGCACTCTTACACCTCATTTATATTTGTTCAAAAATAAATTTTCAAAACTTACATTCTAGTTAAAAAATTATATACTTAGATCAAGCTAATTTAAAATTTTTGAATGGTTTCGTAGAAACTCTTACCTTGGATTCTAGCAACTTCCTTTTCCAATTCACTTGGTTGTCTTGAACCATCAGCACCGGCTAAAGTACCAGCTCCATATGGAGAACCACCATGAACTTCATCAATCTTAGTTTGTAATGGGAAAGCCTTAGCATAACCTAATGGAACATAAATAATACCATGATGAACTAAAACAGACAAAGCATTTAAAGCAGTAGTTTCTTGACCACCACCTTGAGTACCGGTGGAAACGAAAATACCGGCTGGCTTACCGTGAAGAGAACCATTCATCCATAAACCACCAGTGGCATCCCAGAAAGCCTTGAATTGGGCTGGGTAGTTACCATATCTGGTTGGAATACCAAAAAGGAAGGCATCATATTGTTCCAAAGTTTCATTGGAAGCAATTGGGTAGTTTGGCTTACCTGGGGCATGTAATTTAGCTAAAACATCATCAGATAAAGTTTCTGGAACTTGGAAAATGGTAGCTTGACCACCAGCGGCTTCAACACCCTTTTTTTCTTCTTCAGCTAAGGTAGCGACGTGGTGGTACATCGAATAGATGATAATTGCAACTTTTGGAGCCATTGTTATTTATGTTTTGTATAATTTACTGTGATGTAATTGATAAAAGTAGAATTCTAGATTATGAAAATTGAGGATACTGGTTTCTTAAATAGTTTAAAAGCCCTGCCCCTCGAACTGCGGTTCTGAAATAGAAACTACAAATTGAAAAAAAAAAAAAAAAAAACAAAGCGAACAAACTATTTACGATAAGCTGGAATATACTATGGGGATTTGTTATTAATTTGCCTTCCAGCAATTTCCAAACTAAGCATGTGGATTGAACTGTGGCACAAACGGGCATTACCAGGTTTATCCGCATTGTAAACGTCCGGATATTGGCTGTTCCAAGAATTAAAATGGCTCGACATTACACTTTCTACAGTTCTTTTTTTACTAATTCATTTGTAATAACATTTTTGTGTTTGTTTTGTCAGACATTAATAATTTTTTACTAAATGCAAAAAAAAAAAATTAAAACTAAACTTTTAAACAAAGGACCCCTAAAATAACTTGTGGCTGCCATAAGCGCGATACCCGTTTCAATTGACGAATAATGTAATCCCACGCTTACATAACATTACCCAATATTAATAATAACGAACTCGGTTAAGTCGTAAACACCGAGTTTGTTCCAACACCTTTCCAATTGACAAATGGCCGCAAACCTGTCAAATAGCTTATTTCTATTGCAAATCTTCATTCTAGCTTTTGTTTATGTTGACATGTTTTGAATGACTATTTGGTTGGGGAAGCAAAATCCGAACTCTCTTTGTTCGAAAGTTAGCGATCCAATAAAATCTCTGAAAAGTTCCAGTAATTTCACATTGTAAATTTCAGGGGGGGATATCCAGCATCCTTGCCTTTACATCACTCCGCCCCTCCCCAGAGAAAGAAAATTCCCAGAAGTAGGCGCCGTGCTATCACTAGAATCTACAAAGTCAATTGACATAGAGTATTGAGCTTACACATCCATTGATTACATTCAGATTATTAGTTTAGCGGAAATAGCTAAGCATCAAATTAATATTAATTTCCGTGTCAATTAGCAGCTTCGCCGCACTTGAAAATAATTTGTAATCTAGTTACTAATGGGCTCCTAAAAAAATTTCAAAAATTTCAAGACTGCCAAATTAAGAATTTATTTATTATTATCCAGCTTTGTTAAAAATTCCTTAATAAATGTCTCTATTTCCCTTCTAAAAGAAAACGGCTTTAGTTTTTCTCAATCTCGGAATTCAATTTTAGTTTCATCAACAACTTAAATATGAAGGTTGCAATTATTCAATACTCTACATATGGCCATATTACTCAATTGGCACGTGCGGCCAAGGCTGGGGTTGAAGAAACTGGATTAGCCACTACTGTTGACATCTTCCAAATTCAAGAAACCTTATCCGAAGAAGTTCTCGGTAAATTGTATGCTCCTCCAAAACCAAAAGATATTCCAATAGCTACTATAGAAACTTTGGAAGAATATGATGCATTCCTTTTTGGTGTTCCTACCAGATTTGGAACTGGTGCTGCTCAATTTTTCGAATTCTGGGGTGCTACTGGTGGTTTATGGATGAAGGGTGCTCTTGCAGGTAAGCCAGCCGGTATATTTGTTTCCACTGGTACTCAAGGTGGTGGTCAAGAAACCACTGTTAGACAATCATTGAGTTTTTTGGTTCATCATGGTATGCCTTATATTCCTGTGGGTTATGCAAAGACCTTTGGTGAAGTTACTGCTGATGAAGTTCATGGTGGATCTCCATATGGTGCTGGTACTTATGCTGCTGGTGATGGATCTAGACAACCAAGTGAACTTGAATTAAAGGTTGCTAAAATTCAAGGAAATGATTTCGCAACTTCAGCTATTAAGTTTGTCAAGGCTAGTGCAAAACCCACCGCTTCTAAAAAAACACTGGCTTCAAACAAAGCTACTACTAGTGCTGCTGCAGTGAAAAACAAGTCACAAGCTGCCGCTACTAATGTTGCAAATACAGCTACAACTGGTGCCGCTGCTGTTAAAGATAAGACCGAAGCTGTTGCTAAAAGAGCTGAGCAATCCAAGAAGATCGCAGAATCAGAAGAAAAGGGATTCTGTAGTAAGTGTACTATAATGTAGAGGAGTGTTTTGTTATTGTGTTTTTTTTATTGAAAAGTTGTAATAATTAATCTAGTCTGATATTCTTTGTTGACTTTATAGAGAAGTTTGTCACATATAATCTTGAATTACCTAATTGTATAAATAAATAAAAAATATCATTAGTTAGTATGGTATGACAAAGTATAAATGAAAGGTAAAACACGTACATAAGAAGGAAAACACCTCAAATTCGATCTATACCAAACTGATTCAATCCTATATCTCTTAGGATTTCTCAAAACGCGTCTTTATTCTCTTCAATCAATACCAATGACATCGGGCTTACAAACTTTTGATGGCAAAAATCCAGACAGCAATATTCGAATTCATTCGATACCTAATTAATATACCCCATAACAGAGTATTGGACAATCCTCTCGATGAAAGAAATCATTCTAGGAAAGCCTAACCAGGTACCAATGTCAAAAACTACTTTTCTTATCCAGATGAATCAACCTTAAAATTCTAAGCTAAGTCATTTTTAAACATCCAAAGAAGTTAGAAATATAGATCCTGTTTTTATATTGTCCCCATCAAGCATCTACAACGTATGATTTCTTAAGTGGATAGTCATCCAGCCTAGTATACGTTCACCAATGCACAAGCTATTTTATCCGAAACAAATCTCCAGGATGTGGGAAGATTCTAAACCGTTCTCTAACCTCTACAAGGATCGGACATTCAAAAAAGAAACCCCTTTGCAATGATTAGAAAACAAATTCGAACACTAACCACCCAGCTTATACTAGAGCGTAATCCTGAAACGACTATCACTTTTCTTATTTATTTGAATTAAAAAAAACGAAATCAATGAAAGTAAAAAAAACTAAAAGGGATACGGCTTGAACCTGTTGTCATACATTGATCATATCAATATTCACAATTGCCGGAATCTTAGAATGTGCTTTTGTTGAGATTGTAAGTCTCTTTGTGTGATACGATCATTCTAGATTCTTTTGTGAAAAGTTCGGGTCATACTCAAAGTACATACCCATCAGACAGGCGGTTCAACCTCCTTTTCCTCCCACTATTAGAACTTCACTAGTTCTTTGTCGAAAGTATGGATGTATGGATGTAAACGTAATATTGATCTGCTTGACGAGGAAATTAAACAACTCTAATTATTCCTTGGATGCACATGATTAAGAAGAAATAGTAAAGATAAGATTGTGTTAAAAGGAAGGTCTAAGAACGGGAATAACGGAAATCCAATTGGCGGTATTGTTGATACCAGATTGAATGAATGAAGCGTAAGGAAAAGAATAGAACTCACGTATGAAGTTCGGTACGCGTCTTGATTTTTTTTTTGGCTTTAGGTGTTGCAGCACAAAAGGCAAAAGGAACATCTCGTGTATTTCGAGTGATTATAACAGTAGTATTTTCTCTTATTTTAAGAAGATTCCGTTCTAGAATTCTATATACCAAGTCAGGTGGCATTGAAAGCTGTATTCGGCCTGACCCTATGAATAATTGAGTCAAACTCGTTCGATCAGGCTAGAAATTATTCACTATTTACTTTTTTTTTTTTGGTTTCACTTTCTGGTTTTTACAACCAGTTACAAAACTCCGTACATTCACCAGGAAGCCGGAAATGTTTGATAAACTTGGGATATTTAAGTCTCGAGCGGACTCATCCAGAGATACTAATCAATCTCTCTTTTCTGATGAAAACTCCAATGTAAAATTGAAACGAAATAAGCCTTATGTTTACCAAGCCCCCAATAGGCAACCAATGACAGAAATTAATCAAAACACCCCCTTACGTTCCAACACAGAACCAAACCAGACTGATAGACTCATTACACCTGACCCTAGATTAGTTCAATCGGTAGATGATGAAATAGTTCAGGATAGTGAAGAAGAAATAACGGAATTGATAAGTTCCCTGTGTTTACCATCAAATCAAACTTTTGAAACAAGCATACCTTGGAATTCTCAAAAGCTACCTCCTGAAGAATCTTACCTGTCACAATTATCATGTATTAGTAATGATAATTTTCATGCCCAGGATTTTTCGGCTGTGCCTATAGATAGCCAACTCGAGTTTTATACTTCCCAGCCTCAAATCGGTTTACTGCAGGCGGTATCCGACGATGATGTTATATTAATTGAAGATACTATAGACGAGGAAGAAGAAGAAGCAGATGAGGAGGAGGAAGAAGGGTATGATGTTAGATTTGAATCAAATATAAAAGATGGTGATGAAATATCGGAAGAGTTTGATAAACGTGACATACTTGAGGATTTGATGAGTTCTGAAATATCGTCACCTTCATATGAAAAAATTGACTTTAGAATTGACGAAGTATTGGAATGCTCTACTCAGTATGGACCACTGCTGGATGAGGAAGAAGAGGTGGATTCTAAGGAAGGAGTAAATTTGAAAGAAATAGATATGGAAAAGCCAGTAGGAGATATAAAATCGCTGCCAAAGCAAGAACAACCTCTGGATGAACTAAATCAGAAAAGAACTTCATCAGGATCAGAACTAGTACGAAAACGACTTCCGTCCAAACCTCTTTCGTCCATTTGTAATTCCAGTCAACCAAGATTTAGAGTGGGGTTATCTAAACGAGTTAAAATAGATTCCTTGCATACTTACTTGAAAAAGAGTAAATGAAATTTGGGGAAATTAGCTAGAGAAATGAGAGAGAATATTTATTTGCATGTATTTTATTAATATTTAGATTTATTATAGAAGGATCACATTAAGATTTCTATTTAGTTGTAATGCGTAGCAATCGTAATTCAAATAGGCCATTCCTACTCAAGATCTAAGGAGATAATAATACCTTTACATTATCTTTGGTATATTTTGAAAAAGCATCAACTCCTTCTTCCAACTTCTTCTTTTCAGTGATCAATAACTTAACCTCTTGTGGGTCAAGTTGACCACCTTCAAAGGCCAGTATAACCTCATCGAAATCTTCACGAACATAAGCTGTACTTCCCTTATATATGCATTCATGTTTCGTTAACATCATAGGCCATTGTCTAACTGACTTATCAAGAGCCATTGTTATATTAGTTGCGACCCCTCCTGGTTTAACACATGATAACATGGTATCAAAGCTCTCCCTTCTTCCAGAACAGTCATACACATAAGAATATCCAATTTTTGCATCACTAAGTTCAACAAGGTCTTCTATTGAATTCGATCTATTTGTAGGATCAAATACTTTGGCTCCTAACTTTTCTGCAACTTCTCTCCTTCCTTTCTCTGGTTCACTTACGACAATATTATCAATGTTTTGTCCACGTAATGCCAATACTGTAGAAAGTCCAATTGGACCACCTCCTATCACTAATGCTGAATTATCTCGCTTCTCATCTACTATTCTTGAAGTTCTGACCCCATGCCAACTAACAGCAAGGGATTCCATGAGAGCAGCCACATCTGGAGGAATCACATCATCAGGATATGGAATCACATGTGCATCTCCTACAACCACGTATTCTGCCATACCACCATCACCAAGACCCAAACCATAATAGCTTTTCTGTTGGCAACAGTTATAACATCCTTCAGCACAAGCATCACATATTGTTTGTTCTTTTTGCTCTAATATTTTCTTATCGTGGCAATTACCACTAGCTGATAACACCACGTTTTGCCCCACATGAAGATCTTTAACGGCTTCACCAATTTCTACAATCTCTCCCAGAAATTCATGACCCATAACTGGTCCCTTCTTTGAAGAATCTTCAACTTCTTCTTTAAAGAAACTCGGTCCATCTTGGTATTCCTTCACATCAGGACTGCATATCCCCACATATTTGACCTTGATCTTTACTTCATGAGGATGAGCGATCTGTGGTTCTTGTCTATCCTTCACAAATTTGAGGTTCTTAAGACCGTAGTATTCAAGTGCCTTCATTTTATTTACAAAAAGTTATTGATTGTGTGTTTTTACAAGAGAATTGAAAATTTTATAATAATGTGTGGTTATCCACGTTTTTATATAATATCCATCAGAGAAGCGCAAGTCATGAATTTCATCCTGTAAAAGTCAATAGAATCTTATTATTATATGTCACCCCTTAACTTAAGCTTTTCACGTTTCTTTTTCTGGTGGTTTTTCCGGCTTCCTGCATTTTCATGCATGTAACAATCTCAATTACCATCAATTAGAGGCCGATAAAACGCAGGGTCTATGTCGATGAGGCATCCCAGATTGTAAATAGTTGATTAGGCTACATATTGTGGGTCACGAAGACTATGGTTCAACTATCTGTTAATAGAGTTCATCAATCATGTCAAACAGAAACGGTAAAAAATAAATATATCACGAGAGAAAAAATGGTAGTTTTAACCTCAGCTGATTCTAACATGATGTCATTTAACTTCTGGCAGATACAACTGTCATCTGAGCTAAGATTTTCATAAACACACGTTATTGCAGCATTTTGGAATCACGAGATTAGATCCTAATTATATATCTTTACGAATTGAATATTAACGGGTGCTACCAGTTACTTTCTAACTGATTTCGTCGAAACACTAAAAAAAACGATCCTTGAATTTCTTCGTTCTTCTTCTTCTCTTCTCCCATTATGCTAATTAAACGGGACATCTTGCAATGAGCGGTCATGCAGGTCAAAAGGGCCCTAGTGTGGACGTACTCTCTAGCCCGTAAGATTAATTTTTTTCGAAATGCTATTATCAGTTGTGGTTTCTTTTTATTCAGTGAAACCAATTGACTCTAAGGCTTTCGAACATTATGAAAAGAGTTTTTATCATCTAGGCATTGATAGGCATCTATCTTATTTAGATACTGTAAAATCGAGTGCCTGCCCATGCTCTCTATACTGTGGTTTTCTCGTGTAGCAAATCAGTATTCTTTTGCACCCAAAGACTATCACCCAAAACACATAGTGGGTGATTGCATCAGAAACTTGCTAGCCAACTACAACTGTGCGCTCAAAGAAATTAACTCGAGTATCCCAGGTAGAATGATATTACATAACTTGAATATTATATACAAACTATGTAGGTGTAAATGAAAAATCATAACTTCATTTGCGATAGAATCAAAATTGTAAAACCAAACATAAACTCCAATAAAGACAATACAAAAACAATACAAAAATACAAAAAAAATAAATAATAATAACCAGATGAATTGAATACACTACTTTCCCGTTTTTGTCCGTTAACTTTTTCTTCCAATCACTTCCCCAAACAGAAGCTGCAGGGTTGTGGTTTCGTCTTGTTCTTCTTCAACGAACATCTTCTGACATAATCCTTCTTTTCGTCGAAATTGGCAAATGTTTCCTTACCAGATGATGATGAATTCGATGCAACGGAAGACCTTCTTGAAGACTCTTTTTTCTTTCCTCCTAAAATTGACATGATGCTTTGCAGATATAGTATTCCTATTTCAAACTTTTCCTTGTTGACAAACAGTTACTCCTTTTACACAGAGATATATAGTATAAGTGTTGGGGGTAGTTCTTGTTTGTGATTCGTGTGATTTCTCTTAAGGCCAGTGGTCCTTAAAAGGTCATAGTGAAATTGATAATCTAAGTAATGTGGGAAAAATGAATGCAAAAAAATAAAAAACAAAAATAAATGATAGTTGTTTTGAATGGTATGACTCCCAACGTAAATCAGGTGAAAATTTATCGACGGGGCGAATAGGGCGGGATATATATGCACGGACGCCCAATAGATATTGTATATGTTTGTAGTTGTTGTTGTACGAAATGTATGCCAGATTTTATTTGGGGGAGGGGCACACAATACTTTTTTGTTTTCTTAGTTCAGTCGTAGGTGAACCTATGGAACAGATTTTTTTTGGTGTTGTTGATTGCTGTTATATTAAGGGAAGGGGGTGAACGGGTCGATACAAAAGGATCACAAGCGTGATTGACTTCCTTATTATCAAAACTATTAAACTAAAACTAAAACTAAAGAACTGTCGATGAACTTAAAGCTTTTCAAGTGTTTTCCCCTAACCAAAATTTTACAGAACTTTTGAACCGGATTTTATATTACTCTGAATTTTTTGCAGAAAAGGGACATTAAGTTTTAAAATTGTATAAAAAAAAAATTTACAATCTGCAGAAAATAACTTTGTATAAACCTGGAGTGTTATTATTAAGGAATCACCCAATTCTTTTTTTTTTTTTTGCCCACCAATAGTGCATTTTGCAGGTTAATTTTTCTTTGTTTCAGCGCACAAAAGAGAGGACATTTTGAAAACCTGCAATTTTTTCTTTTCTTATGGCTTATGATGTCATCGCAATAAAGTGTCAGAGTTCGGTATGATTTGGATTTTTTGATTTTCGCAGAAAAAAGATTTTACAGGTTTGCACCATTACGATTTTAAAGTTTATTATGAGGGATTTTTTTTTCCCTCTCTGTTTTGCGTCTTTTGCCAGCTAAGACTTTTCTTATTTTGGAAGTTATAAATGACAATATAAAATATTTACACATACTTGTGGTGTTTAGGACCATCATTCCGATTTACGTAGTAAATTACATACTTGCAGAAGTAAATTGTGGCATTTATGAATGAGGGATTTTTTTTTCTACGGCCCCAAGTGTTATTTCCTATTTCTTTATATTTAAACAATTAGCCGTAGTCTTTAAAATGCTGCATTACTCTTTCATATTCTAATACTCCGTTTGGACAGAGTAGCCAAATGTCTTATGGTTAAATACCATTTCCAGGTTTAGATAAAACTTTATTTTCTAAGTATCAATGGCAAGAAAAATACCCCAAAGCTCCAACTCCCCTTCCCCGGGGAGAAAAACGGAACGGGGCTATATCCTCGAAACAATTTTCAGATATTTTGCTCCACTTCTTTGAGGTACACAACTGCGGAATTTTAAAATTTTCTCTCATTAATTTCAGTTAAAATTTTTTAGGTTGTTCGTAATTGTTTATTTTCCGAGAAAAGGGGGGCTGTTACATAAGCTTAACATTCAGTTTCCAAAGTTAAATCCTTGGCGTATCAGTTCAAAAGGAGTATGTGATTAATTGGTAAGTATGTAGAAGTACCTATAGAGATCTCGCCGAATATGAGGGTTCGTTTTATGTCTTGTAGGCGACACTCTAAAAATGGCCTAACCCAGATTAGTTCTAGGATAGAGTGTTTATTTTAAAAAAAACAATAAGGTTAAAAGATGAAACAGCAATCCCGTTGAAATTAACATTCAAATGACCATGTTCGCAGCCGGAGCTTCAACAACTTCTTTTTTTGGAAAAGTAATTGATAACATAACCTGTGTTTTACTACTTCTGTCATATACCTCGGTAAATCGTTTTCGTTTGTAGGGATCTGACCCCACGATTTTAAATCCAATATAACCACCACCAAATTGGTAGTTAGCCGAAATAGGGGTTTGAATATATTATTGAATTGTACATTGAGCCATATACATTTTTTTTTCTATCCTTGGTATCCCCACAATTTCTATATGCAACATCCTTAAATGTAATTTTGAAACTTTCCTTCGATTACGTCATAACATTAAACAGGAACCATTTCAACATACATTGTCAAGCGCGCGCGTTATGAAACTTGGATCGAAATACGAAAGCTTAAACTTTCTCCTCTTTCTCTTAACTATACAATAGAATTTAAGAAGGCTTTGAAACTTCTTCGATTCTTATTTCTGTTCGTTTATTACTCAAAGACAGGGACTCATCTATTGCAATGTCATCTGTTTATTAAATTTTCCATCAAACTACAGAGAAATCAACCCCAAACAAGATTGTATTGTTCCAGTTTGAAATATCTTGTCCTTCGCCTTGCGGGTTGTAAAGCAGCGTGTTAAATTCCCACTAGCGTTTTCCTCATTTATTTTTCTTTCTTTGTTACCATTTCTTCTTGGTTGGTTTATTCTCGTGCCAAGTGTTTTACTGATAAGTCAAGAATAACATTTGATGCGTTCGCATTGTACCTGTTTCAATCAGGAATATTTCTACATTGTCATGTAGATTCCTTGAAAATATACCCCTGAAAGCAAAATGTAGTTATTGCAATTGCCGCAATATTTTTTGCAAATTATTTACAAAAAATTTGAAACAAGTACAGCGTTTGAGAAATATCACTGGGTTCAAACTAGCTTCCATAAAGAATAAAATTACAATGGATGACTTTATATCGCTTTTTATCCCAAACATTTTCCTATCGCTTCAACTCGGAGATTAGGATTGATTGTGCTTCTGACTCCTCTTATCAAGTTGGGTTAGATAAATTTAGGCTTTTGTGTTACCTTTGTTAGTCCCCCTTGACTACTATCTATAATTGACATGGGCTTGCAAGAGAGCTGTCCATTAATGTTCACTGCCGCTTTCAACCAGACCTGCATGAGCTATCTCAATAATCAGGAACTTAAACTCTAAATACGGTGATGACTTCCTTTCAGATAAGGTTGTCTTTCCTACGCCTAGTCATAAAAATAACGTGAATGACTAACTCAATTATCTTTTACACTTTACAATCTTGCCTAAAATGCGAAATTATATTTTGAAATATACACCTTAATACACAAATCTATCTCAAATCACGAAAGAATATGTTCAAATTCATCCATATTTTCCAATTCATCCTGTTGATCTACTCGTTTTAAAACCTCCTTCCTTGAAGATTCTTGAATATGACCATCCAATAATAGCTCGTCCAAAACATGATATGCCTTATCAAATCCAAATATAATATCTAATTCACAAACATTACCATACATTTTATCCATCTGTTCCACAAATCTATGAATCACCTCCAACGCCAATAATTCGTTATCCAGGGAATTGGTTACGACAATAAAGAATAAAGATGCATATCGACGATATACTACTTTAAAATCCCGATATTCCAATACATTACACATCTTAGCTCGACGGGATAATATTATTGTGCCCAATTCCCGAGTGATTTTAGCTTTCTCCTTTTGTGAAATTGTTTGGTACCATTTAGATAATCTAGTCTTTCCTTGCCTGGATATTAGAAAAAGAGCTTGTATTGCCATGTTTTATTATTTTCAAACGTGTCCTTGTTGATATCAATCGTCAACAATGTTACACTGTTTTTTTTTTCGCATATTAATCTGTTCTACAAAAAAAATGTTGCCTGCATACTAAAGCCTAGCCGGTGTTTTTATAATCACTAAGCTAATTATATATAATACTACGATTCTAAATCTTTTATCGTATCCTTCAAGTAATTAAGCTGCTGTTTGATCTCCATGCACAACTCTTCCTTATTTACATTTTTGAATGCCTCTAATTCGAAATTAGAACCACACAAAAGTTGCTTCATGTTATTCCATTGAACCCACTCAAAATCATAACCAGTAATACGTCTCATTCCTGTTCCATAAAGTCGAATTCTCTCTCCATTCGAGTCATATATCTTTCTCTCCATCTTCAATTTCCAGGGATTTAATTTTGGGAAATTTGCATGAACAAATAACATTCTAGGACCCGAACTAAGCAAATCATGGTTTGCTTGTTTAAAACGTTCAATCTCGGCCTTATCAGTTACTTTCAGTAAACGTTTACGTAATTCGACACTGTAATGATCTTCAACTGGATCATATTGGCCCATTCCACAACCTTTGAAATTTCCATCTTTGAAATGTCCTAATGCATTAAGAAATTTTGAAACTTGATAATATGGATGTCCCAACGTTACAGTTGCTGCCAAAAAGGTTTCTTTATCACCTTCTCCATCCGAGCCTTGTGAAAATAACGGATAAAAATGCGTGGGTCCATAGAGATTGTAGTATAATGCCAAGAGAAGTGGTTTGAAATGCGTTCGTTTTGAAATCATCAATTGTCCAGATTCTGAGCTTGGATCTGGAATAGCTCCCTTGCGTTCATGTAATGGGATATCATTCAAGTTGGCATCGTCGTTCATTGCAGCCGGTGGATAATAAAATCCATCCCCTTCGTTATATTTAGGAAGTAGCTCAGTTTCACTGATTTCCAGACCAACTATTTTATAATAGGAAGGAGAGGTTGCCCTTTTCCAAAAATCGGGCCAAGCAATTAATCCTTTGGAAATAAATGGTTCCTCGGTAAACAAACTATCGGGGATATGTACGGGTATGTTATCACTATCCAATAACAAAACATTTTCAAAACTTGAAAGCAATATTGCCATTGCTTTATATTGATATCCTTTGAAATTAAATCTAGATGCATAACTTTTCCCATTGGTGGCATCCACAGGGTCAATTAAATGATTTCTCATATATATACATCTTGCATTCATTAGGGGCAAGATTTTCCCACAAAGCTCCAATTCAAATTCGTCGACTTTCGGTATAAACACTTCTACTGGTAATGTACATCCTATCGATCTTAACGATTTTATAGAAAGCAAAGTTAGCCAATTGAATTGTCCTCCACCAACATAGACAATCCCATCTCCTTTGTATAAATGAGAAGGTGCTTTCTCTGGCAAGTTTTCAACAACATACTGATGCGCTTGTTTCATATCATTCAATTCCTCACTTGTCAACTGTAGGAAACTGGACAAGTACTTTTCACTGAAAATAACTTCATCTTCTTTGTTCTCTCCGGTATCATACCTAGCATGATATATTCTATCATCGGAACGATATTTGTTTAATGCCTCTACCTTGGGTTTCCCTTTATACAAAACTTTGAAAATTGAATTGAAGAAAGTATATCCTTCTCGCAATCTTTCGGGTTCGTCTGGATATTGTTTGTTATATTGGTCCTGTACCGCCTTGATCATTCGAAGTTTGTTCTCGTGTAATTCTTTAATAGCCGCTTGTTTATCGACCTTGTTTACGACACCAGAGGTGCCGCCTTTGTCAGGGTCAGCCTCCACCTGATTATTTGACTTCCCAGCCACTATATCACTGAATCTTACTGGTTTCTCGAAGGTGGACATGATTGAATCCCACCAAGAAGATTTAAACCCACTTTCATCAATTACACTCAGAGTTGAATCATTTGTTTGACCTCCTTGACGATATAGTATGAAAATTAAGTAAATGCAAATAATCAGAACAAGGATTAACTGTTGTTTCCGACGTCGTTTTAGTATCTTTATATTATATAGGAAATTATTGAGCATGTTAACATCGATATGGGGGTATGATACCTAAGAATGAATGTATAAATTTTGAAAAACTGTGACTTCTTATATGTGCATGGAAAACAAGTTCCGTAGTTGTATAGAGTTTAAATGCAACCTTGTACAAAACCCTGCAGAAGTAAGTACCAAGGTTTCGTCGTTTTCTTAACGATGTTATTACTTTAATTTGATGTGGAAAATAGCCGCCAAGCAAAGAAAAAAATCTGCCAAAGACGACATGCAATATCAAAATTTACTTAGGAATAAAAATAGAAAGACTCAATAAAGTTAATTTAAGTGCAGAATTCTATATTAGCCTTAGATCCTTCGTTCATTAACATATATACATAGTACGAAGTAATCTTCTTGCTCATTTAACCGAGCAATAGGAAACTAAAAAAAATCGGAATGTCGTGTAATTTTACTATGACTTAAGTAAACCCTAGTTGGGTAATATTTCCAAGAAATGTCGATTACAGCTCAAATCAGTTTGGCTAAAATCTTCATCGGGATTACAGACGCACTTATTTTCTATAAAAATTTTATGATCTTGAGGGCACTGTGAATATGGAGCGTGATAGTATCCCAAATCATTAAACCAATGAACTTCATTCTTTCTTAGATACAACGCGATTGCAATTGAGTGAATTGGGGCATCTCCCCATCTTTCGTAGTAAAACCCCCCTTTTAAATCTAAAAATTCAAATAATTTTCTATAATTGTCGTCAAACATATCTAAATTGGCTATTTCAAAATTCGACCAGAAATGACATAGATTATACCAGTTGTGTTTGTTAAGCAACAACGGGAGTAATTCGGGCATTGTATCGATATTCTCTGATCTAATATAGTCAATGACATTATTCCACAATGTCGGTATAGTATCAGCATACTCAAACAAACTTAGTGCAAATGCATATTTCTTGTTGTTTTCCCTCATATATTTAAATAAATCATAATTTATATCGCAGTATAATTTTATTTCCGGCTCTATCCGCCAGTAATATTGATATTGTTTAACCAAAGGGTGAAGATAGAAAAACCCACTATAGAATCTGCACATATGTCTGTAACTTTCAGAATCCCCATACGGTACGTTAGAATAGTTGTGTCTGATTTCTTCCGCTTTGGCGATGTTTATATGTTTGGGATATGACCAATGCGAACTTGGTATAGATCCGAAATTTATTCTTCCGTGATTTATAAATGAAGAGACCAAGTATATGAACTCTTGAGAAAACGGCTGATCGTTTAAAAAAGTATAGTCATAATTGTACTTGTTATTATATCGATCTTGGACGTTTTGTAATGTTTCCAATACGTGGAATAAATCTTCATTTCTACATAGCATTAAAAATGTAGCATTTTCTCGCAAATTAGAGGGAATATCTCTATCAATAATCACCAATTGGCTCGGAGTATCTGGATCCACTTCGGAGGTGAACATCTCGCTGTATTTTAAAAACATTTTGAAGTCGCTGTCATTGGAATATTGATAGTATAATGAATTAGGTACATCATTGGCACCCTTGGATGTATGATCGATTTCAACAATTCTAGGATATAATGAAAGAAAAATTGCCAAGATTGTCGCTATAACCAGAAAATATCTCCACATTTACTTCTAGAAGCCTTTACTCGCTTCCCTCCTTAAACAACCACGATAATAAAAATACACAATTCTATAATAGTCGTGCATATGCACAATTGCAGCAAAAAGTTTGTTTGATTATAATCAAAAAGTTGTATTGTGATAGAGCATGCAGTACTGCAAGACCCTTATCAAACTCAAAAATAGCTACTGTATTGGGAACCTAGTGAGCGGGCTCAAAGATGTGCCATCAAGAAATGTGCCAACTTTTTTTGTGAAACCCGTGGTTCCGCGTATTGTTCCCATTCAAAAACGTGTACAGAATTTGAAGAACCATTTCGGGAAATCTGAGCCGCTGCCAGGAACAGTGCGCAGCAAACGGGAAAAAAGTTTAGAGATGAGTACGGGCGTTGTGAACGCGAAGAGGGTGATGTCAGGTAACACGGTGGGGTAGGGGCGAAAAAAGCCAATTTTACACACGCAAAATAGGGCCAGGTGGTTCCTGAACCACGTTTATCATTACAAGTTCATATCAATATAATTACATACACTCACAGAGTGCCGTCTAGATTGTCTCCCGAGTTGAAAAGTAACCACATTTTTCCAACTCGTCAACGAAAGTTGCCACCTTCCATTTCCTGATGTAATGTGTGCAAAAGAGATCAGATCCCTGGTGTCAGGGCGCAGAGTTAATTTCAAGCACGAACCATAGAGTTCCTTAGAATTCTTGTGCATGTTTGAATATGAATTACATCACCTGCTCCGTTGGAAACTTTCGATTTCGGACTTTTAATCTTTTTAGTATATTGCAAAATACGACGGGGTGGTGGGTGTAAAAAAATGATGATAAAGGTTCCGCTTGCAACGAAAAAGTATAAATGGTTCTTGACAGAACTAAAATTATTTTACTTTGTTGCCTCCGAATTTTCCTTCTTGCTCTTCTTCTCTTTTTATCTCCTTCTTACGTTTCTTCTTTTTTGCACCTTTTGTACATTCATATTAATTTACCTGCCCGCGTTAAATATTCTTTGCTAGTTACAAATCTCACCACTTCAAAAACACACACCAAATCCAATTCTCGCTAAGTTTTCCCAAGAATTTTTTGGCCCCAGCGAAGGAATCAAAATAACACTCGAAAAAACCTTAAAGAATTTTAACTACAAAGGTCATTTCTTCCCTTCAGTTTTTTACAACATTTTTACAACAAGTCATCGTCTTTGCTCCCAAGGACTCTTATGGAAATAGTGAAAACAACCAAAACCTTTACTTTCCCTTGAGTTTTATGTCCTGTAAATACTGGCTTTCCTTGTTTATTTTCAGCTTATACCCACGACAAACATCCACCGTAGAGACAGAGCTTCCATAGTTACAACATAATGGATGGAGAGATCACTAATAGAACTCCGACAGTTTTGAAACGAAGGCTTGATAAACCACCTACATTGCCAGTTACAGACACTGCCTTGTATACACCAGAACGACATAATGGGACCTCGACAGGACCAGTTATCAACAACGAAGTACAATTGCACAAATCTCCTTCAGAGACACTACCCTCCATATCACACCAATCATCTACATCAGAAACACCATTGCATGGAAAACCAATCACAGGAAGAAAAGCAGCGAGGTCGTTGCGTATTTTCCGAGAAGCTAACCAAGGCAGCAGGCTACCTATGTCAGATCATAATGATACAGAGGAGTATAAGTTGTCCACCACAAATACCAGCACTGAGTTGGAAGTTGCTGATTTGGAGCCTGTATCATCTGCAACATACATCCCTCACACTCCAGCAGTCGAAGATTTTGAGCAGGACTATATGGATGTGCAAGAACCAGTTACACCTATAGGAAGGATACCCAAATCACAACATTTAACTGCAAATGTAGAATACGACCGTGGATTAAACGGTGATATTACTAAAATTTCAACTATATACAACAAACTAGATACTCCTGAAGAAGTTCTTGATATTGAACGTGCATTAATTAAACTTTCAAGATCATCTACCCCTATAATAGAAGAACGTCCACGAGATGATATTTTACCCCAAATTCGTGAAAGGACAGTTCAGAGTGAAACCACCATCCAAGAACCACAATTCCCACTTACTGTTGAGTTAAGACCATTTAAGAATAAAGTAGGAGGGCATACGGCTATTTTTTCATTTTCGAAAAGAGCCGTATGTAAGGTGCTAGTTAATAGAGAAAACTTATTTTATGAAGAAATAGAATTGAAACGACCTCAACTATTGAAGTTCATGCCTAAATATATCGGGGTGTTGAATGTTCGGTACTCGAGTGTTCTCAAAGAATTCTCACAAGAGTTATCTGAACCTGAGAACGATAAAAATCCTGAAATTGAAACTGGTATTAACATGCGGTCAACTCCTCGTAACATTAGCAGAATAGAATCGGGTTTGATGACTCCTGAAGTGGTACTTGATGATAACAAACATATAATACCAAATGAACTATGGAAACAATATTCAAATTCGCTACCTTCCCCAAAACAATCTGAATTATTCCCCTGCAATTTAAACTTGCAATATACCCATTCTGCACTGAGTTCATTAAACTCCCCACTACAAAACCCTGGATCGACATTAGTCAATACTGATTTGCAAGCACAAGTTCTTCAAGAAGTATTCAATCCATCTCTCAATTCACACAGTAATGAAGATAATATATTCAGTATGGATGATGAAGTTATCAACCGGGATCAAACACAACACTCGCCACAATCCCCATCGCCTACAATGCTGTCTGTGAATGCTACTACTGGAGTACCAGTCTTGAGAAAGCATACCAGATTTGAACGATTTATTTTGTTAGAAGATCTCACTACTAATATTAAACAACCTTGCGTACTAGACTTGAAAATGGGTACTAGGCAATATGGAATAGAAGCAAATAGTAAGAAACAACAATCACAAAGAAGGAAGTGTTTATCCACGACCTCAAGAAAATTAGGAGTGAGAATTTGTGGTCTTCAAATTTACAAGCATAATAATCAGAGATTAGTTCATGACAAATACTTTGGCAGAAGGATCAAGATTGGCAAACAGTTTTGTAAGATTTTGGCCAAGTTTTTGTACAATGGCCGTGATAACTATTCTATCGTGTTTAGAATTCCAGATTTGATAGATCAAATCAAAGAGTTGTATGTGATTTTCCACGAACTATCTGGTTATAGAATGTATGGATCATCAATCTTGCTTATGTATGAAGGTGGAGGTGAAAGATATGATCATGTGAATGTCAAAATTATTGATTTTGCTCAATCCATAATATCAGAAGAAGGAAGTCATCAAAATGCAAAAATTCCTCCACAATATCCTGATCTTGCTGATTTAGGTTATTTAAGAGGGTTAAAATCGTTAATAACCTACTTTAGTATAATATTTAGAGTAATTAGTGGTAAAAACTTCACTGATACTCAAGATATGAAGGGCTGGGTTAAAGAAAATAAATATCGACTTCAAAATGAAAATAATCAGTGGTTGGATGAATTTGCAGAACGAGAACATTTAGTGGATTGCGGAATAAATGATGATAACATTCAGGAAGATCCATTCAATGTGGAATATCCTGAATACACTGAAGCTGAAGATGTAGGAATATCTGAATGAGTATGGGGTTTTATTTATTTGTAATAGTTAGAATTTTTTTTATTAATTGGTGAGGGCTGTATAGTAACGGTTATGTAATTCCTTAGAGGGTGCTTACTTGGTGCCTTTCCAGGCTTTCAATAAATACTAATACCTAAAACTGACCTATAGACGACTCTACACCAATATCAGGATAAATACTTACAAAAAAATAAATCTCGGTGTGACTTGTAAATCATGGAAACTTCTGCGGCTCGCTTAAACTGCGACGAAGTTTCCACAATGACACGTCGTTTAAACCGAAACTGGCAAGAATCTAATTGAACAAGCTCCTTTCAACCCCTAATCTAAACTGCATTGTCTTCCCCAACACAATCATTTTAATTTCGGTTGTTAATTGTCCGAAAATAGTCCCGTCTTAATCGGCGCGAGTAATCATGCGCACCTGTTAATTTGCTTTAGCAATAGACCGAGATCACTTCGCCCGCTTGGACAAAGTTGAGGCTTATTTAGGGCTCGGATGAGTAATTTTAGTTCAAGACTAGGGACGGGCTACTGGTAGTTAATAGAGACACTAGACATAGCAAATGACGTGTAAGCTACTGGACGCAAATGTGGCTAAATTCCCACATGAAAACTGACAAGCGATCTATTAAGTAGAGTTACTGATTCTATACCCAAAGCTATCTTTCATGCCCAGAAATTGAAAAATATCCACCTGTTGCTAAAAGTTCTGCCAAGACCAAAATCTACCTCCACAAAAAAAAGAAATACAGACTTATATTACGCGAATATGTACAAGTCATTATTTGAAAAACCTTAAACGAGTATATAGAGTTCTCCTGCCCCTCTATTTTGTCAACTTTTTTAAAGTTGATCGACGTTTGGCTTAGAATATTCCATTGCATTCATTTGTTAATAGTCAATTAAAAATTACAAATGCCTCGTCGTAACTCTGAAACCCCTTCAATCCCCGTGATTGCTTCCATAGATATTGGTACCACATCTTCTCGAGTGATTCTCTTTAGCAAGCAAGGAGAGGAGTTAGCAAAACACCAAATTGAATACTCGACAACGGCATCCGAGGGCGGGGGCGACTCGGAAGAACAATTCAGGAGAAGATCTTCGTTGTTGAAACAAAATGAACCTATTTTCTCGGCCGAAGGGGTTGCCATATCTATCACAGATCATGTTGAGATTGAAAGTAATAAGTCCTCATTAGGTCCTACTTTAAGATTCCCTCAGCCTGGATGGGTGGAATGTATGCCAGTACATATCTTGGCTAATGCGGTTCAATGTTTGGTTGCTTGTTTGATTTCGTTGGCTAAAATCAACGAGAATCCCGATTTGGAAGTTAAATACAAAGTTAAGGCAATTGGGGTTACTAATATGAGAGAGACTACGATTGTATGGTCTAGGAAAACTGGTAGACCATTGAGTCCAGGAATTGTTTGGACTGATACCAGAACTGCGGATATTATTCATCATTTGGAAAAAATGACTGATGAAGATACTAAGCGTAGATTAAAGGAAAAGACTGGTTTACCTTTATCTACTTATTTTTCAGCTGGTAAGTTAAGGTGGTTATTGGATAATGACAATGCTGTTAGAGAAGAGTATGAAAAGGGTGAAGGAAATTTAATGTTTGGTACTGTTGATAGTTGGTTGATTTATCATTTGACAAAGGAAAAAGCCTTTGTATCGGACATCACAAATGCTTCAAGAACGTACTTTATGAATTTGGAAACTAGAGATTATGATGATGAATTATTAGAATTTTGGGGTATAGATCCAAAATTAATTATGTTGCCCAAGATTGTGTCTTCTTCTGAAATATATGGTTCATTTAACACTCCAAATTTGTCCTACTTGGGATTCCATAATAAAATTACTAAAGAAGCTTATGATGCCTTGAAAACAATAAGGGATATACCTATTTGTGGGTGCTTGGGAGATCAGTCCAGTTCTCTCGTAGGACAATTAGCTTTCTCTCCTGGTTCTGCAAAATGTACATATGGAACTGGTAGTTTCTTATTGTACAACACTGGTACTCGTGGATTAATTAGCAATCATGGTGCTTTGACCACCTTTAGTTATTGGTTCCCTAACTTGGAAGGAGAGCTTAGTAAACCACATTATGCCTTGGAAGGTTCCATTGCAGTTGCTGGATCAGTTGTTCAATGGTTAAGAGATAATTTGAAAATGATTGAAAAGGCAACAGATATTGGACCATTGGCTTCACAAGCTGCAGACTCCGGTGGGGTTGTTTTTGTGCCTGCGTTCTCCGGATTATTTGCTCCTTATTGGGATCGTGGTGCTCGTGGTTCAATATTTGGAATGACTCAATATACCACTGCGGCACATATAGCCCACGCGGCTTTGGAAGGTGTTTGTTTCCAAGTTAGAGCAATTTTAAAGGCAATGATTAATGATGCAGGTGGATCAGAGGATTTCTTGGAAGAAGCGTTAACAAGTCAACATGAGGAGGCACCATTGTCAGCATTAACTACTGATGGTGGTATGTCGAAAGCCGATGAAGTTTTACAGATTCAAGCTGATATTTTGGGACCTTGTGTTACTGTTACAAGGGCTTCACATGCTGAATGTACTGCTCTCGGAGCTGCAATCGCTGCTGGATTAGCATTCAAGAATGAGGAGGAACGTGTTTGGAAAGATCTCGATGATGTTGTTGCTAATATTCGTGGGGAGTTGGACAGCAAAAATGTATTCCATGCCAAATTATCTGATTCTCAACGTAGAAAGAATTTCAAGAGGTGGGAAAGAGCAGTTGAACGATGTAAAGGGTGGTTAGATGACTTAGACTAAGATATACGTTTTCTCTTTTTTCATAGTTTAAAAGTTTATATGTAATATATTTGCTTATTCAAATGAGGAATCGCATTCGTCTATATCTATATGCTCTTCGGAATCCTCGAATGAACGCTCGTAAATGATACTATTGGTATCAATTTCATCTTTCAAATTATCAAACGTAAATGAACTGTCGGCAATAAAGCTATTATCGGAAATCTTTGTCGGACTTTTATTCTTTGTAAAGTTAAGAATATTGTCATTGAAGTTGGAGGTCACGTCGTTGAAAAATTTGGAAGTTTGCTTTGCTAAATCGTCCAATTTGACATTTGATTGTTGTATCAATTGTTTAAAATCTTCATTTCTGGTGGGTGAAAACATTGCGTTGGTATTTTTAATATTGTTATTCAAATCATCTAATGCTTGGTTCATAATGAAGGAAGCTTGTTTCTTAATTGTAGATGTTTTAACTTCAAATACCTGGCTCATTTGTTTGGTCAAACTGCGGGGCACATTGTTTTCTTTATCAGCATCAGTAGGAGAATCTACAACTTTCAATTTACTTAATTCACGCTCGGTTTCAATGTATGCTTGATTATAAATATCTCCGCTGCTGTTCTTAGAAAGGATGACTTCTTGTCGCTTGATTGCTTCAATTTTTTGAGTTATTTCCAGCAATTCCATTTTCTTGACTTGAGCCAATCTTTCGTATTCGTGTAATTTTTCTTGCTTTCTAGCATATTCTTCCAATAATTGTCTCAGTTCGGTTTGTAAATCAGCCAATGTCTTGGGACGAGGAGGTGAATTTATGTTGGAAGAAGGAGGTGAATTTATAGGAACATATACAGGAAGTCCACTCCTTGGTGTTGTAGAATTTTTGTTCAAGATATTCTTTTTGGCTGGAGAATTAGATAGGGAAAATTTCACAAGACCAGTTGATTCACTTATTATTCTCTCTCGTTTCTCTGGGGACTTGAGAAGTGATCTCTGATGAGCTAGCATCCGATTCGGAGATATTGGAGTTAACATTGTAAACGATTTACGTTTAGATGGAGTTGATGGAGTCATTCTGGGCTCAAGCGTAGTGGATACTTGACCTTGTTGAACAACTGACATTTTTCTGTGGGGTTTTCTTGTTGAAAATACAGTCTATTTGATGTTCCACGGGAATATTGTAGTGATTGTGTCTCGAACTAAATACTAAAATCTAAAAGAACACTAGTGCTTAGCATATATGAAATGTGTTAAAAATCAACTTCAAATATCAAGCTCCTATTTCAGTCCCTGAATATTTACCTATATAAGGAAATAGGTAAACTTTGATAATTTTTAGTCTAAAAAAATTTTGCAATCTTGATTGGTAGCATAGATTTCCTAAATAGGAATAATAACAACAAGTTATGATAGTCTTCGACACTGTCACGTGCTAATGTCAGGGAAAATTTTTATTTCCCAACAAGTTCAGGAATCAGAAAAAGAAAAAGACAGAAAAATTTAGAGTTCAAAATAAATCGCAAACATCTGAACTGAATTGATAAAGTTTTTCTTCTTTTTCAGGGATATATTCAAACTCATCAATTGAACAGATCAATATATCATGGGTGCCTTTGCCAAGATCAAGTGCTTTTTAGCCTGTTTCATTTTGTACTATTCCGTTTACTTGTACAACTTCAAGTGTCCAGCACTCGCTACTGTGGATAAATCCATCATTCAAACTAGTCCATTATACAGTGAACAAGTTGCTTTGTGTGAATTATTACATACTGGTGTTTCTAAGGTCCAACCATATGTCCAACCTTTGACTGAAAATGTCCATGCTTTATTAGATCAACACGTTCATTCTCATCCAAAGTTTATCGAATACAAGATTGAAGATAAGTTAACTTGTGCCAAGGGCAAATTAAACACTCATGTTTATCCTTGGTTTAACAAACTCTTCCGTGAAACTGAAATCGTTGAAGTACATGTTTATAATTATGCTTGTAAGATTTACAAAGAAAGTACTGAACTCGTGAAGTACTTGATGAATAAATGATTAATCCAATTGTGTTTGGATCATGATGAAGTTTATATTTTGTATGATATATCTATATACCCTCTAATTTAATATTAAGATTATATTAGCTGTGACTCTCAAGAGGGAATAATAGTAAGTCAAATTTCTGTTGGTAAAACTGTGTTTATACTTTTTAGTTTAATAGCAATACATATACCCCCAATTTCAAAAGATTTTCAATCACTGAATGTAGCAGTTTGACGTAGCTCATAAGCCGATCATACAGGAAAATTTCCAGCTTTTCCCTGTGATTATTAAGCGAAGTTTTCGTTGTTCCCCTGGTACATCCCCTTTGTCCTCGCCCCTCTCACATTCCCCCGCGATTCAGTTGTAAAAAAGCACAAGGAAAATTTAGAGTTTCGCTAAACGTAAGCAAAATCAAATAAAAAAACGAAACTTAATGATTCGTCAATTTACACTCTACCTCTTCAATGGTCCATCCATGGTTTGTCCAAAGTGTGAAATCTTCCTTATAGCCTTTGACCTTTGTCTAAAAACTGAATGGGCCTTGTTGTACCTCCATGATTTACATTGAAAGAATCTTTGCAGCCAAGTTAAATGGCATTATTAACCGGAATACTCCTCTTTGTTTCTAAGCAATGTTTCAAATACTTTGAGCTAGTTTAATTTATGAATCTTTTAATATCACCTTCCAAGGATAATTCGGGGATAGCCAAATTCTATATGCTTCCTATTTTAACTATATTAAGTATTGGATATCAGTCCCATCTTTCTTGGCCTTTGGACATCTGTACTATCACAGCTCTATATTAGTTTCTATGGTGTATTTGATTAGAATCAGCTGTAGAAAATGTCTATTATTTTAGTTCATCTCAAGTGATGCTAGAGATTATCATTATGGAGAAGGGGATATTTTAATAGTTATCGCTTCTAAAATAGGTATCAATTAGAAAGTTATTAGGTGGAACTGAAGTTCTTGGATTGGTGTTATAATTTATCCAGATTATTATCGAATGGCTGACACAGAAAAGCTCTCTCATTGGTTATTACTAAAATTTTAAACAACAATAAAAATTTAAAAAATATTAGTATAATGAAAACCCAAAACTATAGACAATATCTTTAAATAAAAGATTACTAAATATTGATAAGTATATACCCAATAGCAACCAGCTTAATTACAGATATTGAAAGTTTGCAATATCTAGTACGGAAGAATTTCTGGCCCAACAAAAAAGATACAGTTCCCTAAAGTTTATCTAGAACTGCAATATGATCAAGCATGTTTTATTTGTCCTTTACCAGAATTACGAGAGGTTGCTAAATTGTAAATATGGAAAATCATCCAATTAAAAGCGCGAGGAAATCGGAGCTCGGAAATGAAACTGTATTATTCAACCAAAGTCTTCTTATATAAAGGAACCATTGAGATTACTAATTGATCTGTCACGGCGAAATGTAGTGCCAAGAGAATCTAGCAAGGCAAAATTCTATGTACCTTTGACATTCGTGTTTTTTGTGACGGCTGCGGGACGTCTAAAATTTTCTATCATTTTGTGATATTTGCATAACCGTTTTCCAGAAATACGAAAGCCATACTAGAAGAATTGCCGGGGCTTTGCAACACCCAACATCTTTCTGTTCAAGTATATGATGATAACCAGAAAGTTTTAGGTCTTCCCAGAAAGAGCGGTGGTGAATGTGGTCCAGTAAAATTAGTTAGATTCTGCTATTGATTTTGAAACTGTAAATGTCGCCCTTACATATTTGGTGGCTAGTGTATAGCCGGAAAAAAATATTTCCTGATACAAAATTGAATATTTTTTACACAGACATTTAAAATCAAAATTTTCCGGGGTTATTGTTGAGGAAAAATGTTGGTAAACCTCAGCCATTAAAAATATCCTGGATATCACCCTACGGCCCTTCAAGTGGCTGCAAGGGATTAGCTCTAAAGTTTCTTGGCAGGAAGAACGTTTTTACACAAAAGAACTAGAAAAAGAAGTAATTTTAGGTTTGACTCTAAATCATATAGATTAGATTAGACGCCGCCTCGTTTATCAAATAAACAAAACAAGCTTATTCTACTGGGCCCCAAGGCACGTCTCGGTTATAGCATTAAGTATTCAAGAACAAACGTAAATGCTCATTTTGAGAAGATTTATTAAGTTTTTATCTAACTGTCAGCAACCCAATACATATGAAGTGAGTTAGAGCTCTTTACAACAGATTACTAATTAGCATTTAAAAATGTTTCTTCAAGATACATACTTGGTCGGCTCTTCCAAGAAAATCAAAATGCCGCTGTGGCGTCAATAATAAAAATAAAAAAAGTTCTAGAATATTGTTTCTGAGGAAAGTTTTGGTAGATCCTAGATTTTACTATTTCGGCTGCTGAGGAAATGTAAGATACTAACCTACTCGAAAATTTAAAAAGAATATAGAAAGGTAGTTGAAAAATGGAGAATTTAAACCTGGTATCGAGCATTCTGAGCTTAATCAACTACAGCTGATTTATGAGATCTGCTGTCTGCCAAGCAAGAAAAGGGGACCCTTGAAAAATATTTTTTATGGAAGCCGTATAATGGTTGTAAAAAATCTCTGTTCTAACAATATTTTTACGGAGGCTGCGAAAAGGGGACATTTCATTCATCTTACGATATTGGTTGAGACTATAGATTGACAGCAATACTTTCAGTATAAATATCACCCTCAAATCACCTTTTTGCCTAATCATTCTTGTAGCCTTTATCGACACAACTCGCAATGTTTTTACCATTGATTTTACCATTGTTGTTTACTGTTCTTGTTGCGCTGGAACAAATTACTGGTGTTTTCACCTCTTTTGATTCATTGAAATGGGAAAACGGTGCTAGTTATCCTTTTGCGGGACCTTCTAACCCTAGTTGGATATCCAAGTTGAGTTGGAAAATAGATGGTTCGTTGATGCACCCGGGTGATACCTTTACTTTGACTATGCCATGTGTGTTCAAATTCACCACTTCTCAGCAGTCAGTTGATTTAAGTAGTGGATCTATCAGTTTTGCCACTTGTTATTTTAAGCCTGGTGATATCTTGGTTCCTACTTCTGAATTGAAATGTGTTTTGTCATCTAGCGTTAAAGAACTGACAAGGGCTCATGGAACAGTATCCTTTCCGTTTACCTTCAATCCTGGTTGGTCATCACTAGACACCGATTTGCAGTGTTCAGACTATTTCAAAGGTGGATCAAATACTATTTCTTTTCAAGATGGTGACAATGTTCTTACCACTCAAGCTACCTTCGGAAAAGGGGTCACCACTAACCCAAATGATATCATTTACTCTCTTAGAATTATCCCATCATTGAACAAACAACAACAATATCTAGTGGCAGGGGATTGTCCAGCAGGATACACATCTGGAACATTAGGTGTTACTATATTTCAGGGAACTGGGAACTGGGATTGTAATTCAGTTCATGCTGCACTTACTAACTCATTCAATGATTGGTATTATCCAAAAAACGCTTATTCATCCCTGTCACTTACTACTTCTTGCAGTAGCACTGAATTTATGATCAATTATGAAAATATCCCTGCTGGATATCGGGTATTCCTTGATGGGCTTGTTTCTGTCCCTGTTGGAGTTCAATTCAATGTGAAGTATACCAATAAATACACTTGTGCTGGCCTGACCAAATCCACTGATAAATCTCAAAGTTTAAAGTGGGGAAGTTATTCTAATAATGTTGCTGGTTCCAATGGTAAAGTAGTTGAAGTTGAAACACAAACTTGGACCGGTCTGACCACTCAAGTGTCTACTAAGGAATTTGACCAAGCTGACCCAACTATAACTATTATTGTTGAAGTTCCAACTTCTAAACCTACTAGTATTTTACAGGTTCCAAAACTTGCCCCTCCTCCACCACTTCATGCTACTACCACAGAGTTTAGTTGTTGGGAAGAAGACGTAACCACCACTGAAACTATAGAAGGGGAAACTGATACGATATTGGTTATCACTCCATGTGAATTAACCGAAGAATCTACTGCTGAAAGTCCAACTGATGAATATTCAACACAAGTAGAGTCCACGGAAACTACAGTTGAGTCAAGTGAAGAATATTCAACTGAAGAATTAATAACAACAACAGAAATGATACCAAATGAATTTGAATTGGGAGATGGGGCACAAGAAATGACTGTGGAATCAACAGAGGAATATTCAACCGAAGAACCAACTTATGAATCAACAGAAGAATATTCAACCGAGGAAACAACTTATGAATCAACTGAAGAATGTTCAACTGAAACTTATGAATCAACCGAAGAATATTCAACCGAGGAAACAACTTATGAATCAACCCAAGAATATTCAACCGAGGAAACAACTTATGAGTCAACCGAAGAATATTCAACTGAAGAAACAACTTATGAATCAACTGAAGAATATTCAACTGAAACTTATGAATCAAAGGAAGAGTATTCAACTGAAGAAACAACTTATGAATCAACCGAAGGATATTCAACTGAAGAACCATCTTATGAATCAACCGAAGAATATTCAACCAAAGAAACAACCGACCAATCTTCAACTGATGAAACCACTCATGAAATTACTAGTGAATTAACTGGGGAAACTACTCTGGAAGAAACAGAAGAACCAGCACATGAATCAACTGAGGAATATTCAACCGAAGATGCAATCCAACAATCATCAACTGAACAAACATCAGAGGAAGAAACCCACCAATCATCAACTGAAGATGCAACCACAGAAACAATTCATGAATCAACTGATATACCACTCCCAGACGCAATCGCGGAAGCAACCCACCAATCTTCTACTGATGAAATGTCTCGTGAAACAACCGAAGAATATTCAACCAACAAAACTACAACTGAAACAACTGAAGAATCTTCAACCGAGGAAATAGCCCACCAATCTTCAGATGAAGAAATTACAACTGAAACAGCTGAAGAAGATTCAACCAAACAAGCAACCCACCAATCTTCGGCTGAAGAGACAACCGAAGAATCTACAACTGAAACGACTGAAGACTCTACAACTGAAACAACCCAAGAATCTACAACTGAAGCAATTGAAGATTCTACAACTGAAACAACTGAAGAATCCTCAACCGAAGAAACAACTCAAGACACTATCCTCCAACAATCAACTGAGGAGTATTCAACTGAAGAACCAACTGATGGAACAACTACAGAAATGTCTCGTGAATCAACTGAAGAATATTCAACCCAAGAAGCAATTCACCAATCTTCAGCTGAAGAAACTTCAACTGAACCATCTTCTATTGAGGAAGCAGACAAGGAAGCAACCAAAGGAACAACACATGAAACAACTGAAAACATCAATGACTCTACTGAAACCCCAACCCAAGAATCAACTGAAGAACTGAAAACAGATTCTACCATCAAAGAATCCATTGATAAACCTTCAACAGAGTTCCTCTCAATTGAGCAGTACACTGAACCTACCGGTGAACCTTCAACAGAGAACTCTTCTACTGGTAAATCCACACAGAACTCAAGTGAAATATCTCCAACCACTGAAAGCTCAACAATAAGCGTAACAATCGAGACAGGAAATGAAACACCATATACTACTGTGTTGACTATTGAAACTATCTATACTACAATTATTCCTGGCAAGCCTTCCTATACTACAGTAGTAACTACAACCATTGCATATACAACCACCATTTCTGCCTCAGTAAGTCCCATCAACACAGCAACTGGTATTCCTAGAACTAACTCAGCTCAAACAGAGTCTGATAATGTTGGTACAACCAATGGAATCTCCAGTGCAATTGTTAACCCTCCTCAACCATCAGCTTACGAATCTGGTCAAAGAACATCAACTAGTATTATAGCTGGTGGTAGTCACTCTCAAGAAGAATACTTAGATTCAGATAGTGGTAATTCAGAAGCAAGAATAGAAGGAGTGGGAGCAAGGGAATCTGGTATTGTAGGAGAAAAGGGTGTTACAGGAACTGGAGGTATTACAAACAACACTGGCTATGGCGCTCCGATAGTTACACCTTTTGCTGGTATTGGATCTTCAATTGGGGTCTCCAATTTTCTTTTTGTTTTGGCAATTATTTTATTAGTTTGATTTGATTTATAGACTTATAGATATTGGTTAGTTAATACGTATAACTGCTGAAAATTTTATTTGCATTGTAGTCTTAACCTATTTCTCAAACACATCTTATTCAAACCACTGTTATATTATAGAAAAAATATATCTATAAAGCGTTGTCACCCAGACTAAAGTTCTTTAACTGGACAATATCCAGTTGTTGATATACTCTCTACCCATTCTTATCAAAACTGTATCAAGCATGCCTGAAGTACCAATCACATTAGAAGAATTTAAGTAGTATCCTGTATCGCGCTACCAACATCCTAACCTATTGCAGTCTCTCGTTTAAGCAACTCTCTGCAATATACAGTGCGGACACATCCGCCGCACTTTTTGTCTAGTTTGTAACCATTTACTAGTTTTTCTAGAAGGTAAATGGAATGCTTTGTTCAATGAAGTTGTAGTCCAGCCAACTGGGTAATGTTACAACGTGTTGCTCTTGTCGCAAGTTAGTCATTGATTTCCAGATTGCAGAAAAAAACTCCATACTTAAAATTTTACCTTAAAATATTTAAACTCTATCAAATTCTACAGGCTACGTTAGGCAAGAAGAGAGCACACATTTGGTCAAACAAATTGAAGATTGTCAAAATGAACACCAAACTCGCGTGGTTAGCTACAATACTAAGTCTATATGTGTTCTATGCATGGACATTTGTATGTCCGTTGAATACTACTACCTCGTTGTCGGTAAATGAAGATCTTCCACCGGTCAGCTACCATTTTTGCACAATATCTAATGGTTATATCAAACCAATTTATCAACAACATGTGATTCCCCAATATCAAAGCAAAATTGTTCCTGTATTTAAAGTAGTGGATGGCAAGGTTGGTGTTGTGGACAAAGTAAAAAGTACAATTGAATTTATCCAAATCATCGATTCCAAATTCCATATAAGTGAACTGATTGGATTATATGCTGGAAAGTCTGGAGTTTTTATCAAGGAATCTTTGGAAACCTACGTGATTCCCTATGTGGACAAAATATTTGAGTCTTCTCAAGGTAAGTTTAGTGTATACTACTACATTGTTAAAAACTTCATTTCCTCTATTTGGGATCAACTGAATACCAAGTTCCAAAATTCTGTTCTTCCTTACATTTCACCTTTAATTAGTTCATTGACTTCGACAGAATTAGTTCAACAAGCAATTGACTGGTATAATAGGCTATTTGATCAAGTGATTAATTCGAAGCACGCAGTGAAACTTCAAGAGAAGTCGTCATTTTTAAAGAATGAATTTAATAATTTATTTAAGTTTGACGAGTTTTACCCGCTGATTCCAAAGTCAAGAAACGTTGTTCAAGTAGTCAAGGATATCTTGAATAATATTGGAGGAGGAAGCAACAACATTAACGAAGATTCTGATGGTGGTGAAGAAGAATATGAAACTGTTTACCTCACCTCTACTATCCTGGTTACTAGCAGTAGTCTTAATTCCGTATCCACTGAAGACCCAGTTATTTCTCAGCTTCAACTGGAGATTTCATATTGGGAAAATAAGGTCAATAAGACGGTTGAGTTAGCTATGAATAACCTCGAAGTTGAAATGAAGCCGCTTATTGATGAACTCATTGAAAAAATTAAGCCAAACATATCGCAACAACTACAAGGTTTACAAAAGGGACACCATTTGCAATATCAAACCTTGAATAAGAAAATCAGTGAAATTAACAGGGATTACGATAAAATCAAAGAATCCAAAGATACTACTATAGAAACCATTAATCGTCAAGAAATCCGAGATGATATTGCTGCAAGTTACAAATTGGCAGAAGATTCTAGTGATTCAATTCAAAAAATTCTTATTGATAGTCATAAGTACATTCTTGAGGAATATTTCAAAGTAACACAACAAACCATTGATATATTAGAGACATTCAGTGAAACCACAATGGCAGAATTCCTGAAACGTTTAGGGAACATGATTCATGAATTGGATCTTGATGATAATGAAATTAGTTGGGCTATTTGGAAAAGATTTCATACAGTTAAAGAATCATTGTTTGATTTTAGGGACTTTATACTTAATTCTGCAAATGAATACAAAAATACCAATAGCAAAGATGACAAAGTGATTGGAATGAAGGTATGGAATGAATATTTAAGGAATGTGGAGTTCCACTTAAATTTCTTATTGCGTGATAATGCTGATTATTTACAATTAATAAGAGCAAAGGCCAATATCGCCTTTCAAATGCGGGAGGGTTTAGTGTATGATTTAAAGAAAGAAGAAACCATCAAGATTGAAAAGGAACGGGAAGAGCAGCAAAAGAAAGAGCAAGTCGAAAGGGAAACATTAAAAAGATTTCAAGAAAGAATGGAGCAGGAGAAGCAAGAAAAAGAGAAAGCTAGAATTGAAAAAGCCGAGAAAGAAAAAATCAAGATACAACAATTAGAAGAACAACTTTGGCAAGAAATACTTCAAAAGAGAAAGGCTTCTGAAGCAGATAGCAACAAGCAAGAAAAGGAAAGTGTCCAATCTCAAACCGAACTTGACCAAGCTGAGGAAAAACTCTCAAACGAATCTGGGGATCAAGCAAATGAACAAACATTAGTCCAAGAAAATGATAAGCCATTGTCGATTTCAGAGCCTGAAGCTCTGGAGACTAACTCATCAGAAGTTGAATCCCTGGATATAGACCCATCCGAACTTGATGATGTAGAAGTTAGCTCAGTAACTACTCCTCCTGAAGAAGTAACTTATCTGGAACTGTTAAATTTCGAAGATACGCTTGACACTTCTATTTCTCAAATTGAAACCACTACAACTTCAGAGTTCATCATTCTCTCCCAAAGTGATTCCCCAAACCCTGAGGCATCATCAGACACAATAGTTCAACATGAATTGTCTGATGATTCATCCTTAACTGTGGAACCAGAAACTAAGTCGGCTTCAGAAATTTTGGAAAACATTGCCAGCTCCCAACCCGAACTTTCGAAAACAGAGTCAGCAGAAATAGAATCAAACACCTTGTCAGGTGAAACAACGTTGTTAGAACTGTCTCGAGATCCTCTGACGGTAGAACTGCCCATTCAAACTTCGTTATTGGAATCAGATTTGAACTAATGAGCTGCAAATGTAATATTATCGTTTATATCCAAAAATTGGTTCTCTGAATTGAGAATTCAGAATTGTTACCAGATTCAGTTCAAGGTTGATTTATTTATATACATATCTCAGTGTAAAAGATACTCTTAATAAACATTCATATAGATGTATAAGTCAAGTCAAGTTGTTTTAGGCTATCATCGGTCTGTTCAACCTGCACATCGACCTTGTTAACTGTAAATTCGAACTATAGTAAAAAGATTCTTCAAGCAGACGTTGCCATATAATCAGTTTGAAGATCGAATTTGACTGCAATTTTTTTTTTTTGCCGTAAGGAAAACGAATAAACTGTTTAGTAAAAACCTACTCCTATTGGGGGTTGTTTTAATTATCGTTTGACCTTATCTTGTGATTGTGGTAAGGTGGACTTGGTGGATTGACCGCACGAAATGTAAAATCTGTGCCATAGTTGCATGACAAAGTTGTTAAATTGATATCCACCCAGCATATTAGTGAGCTTTCCTATTTTGGTGTTTCAGATTTAAGAGGTGTTCGTTAATATAATTTATTTTTGAAAGATAAAGGATTACAATGGTGGGGAAGTAATCTAATTTTACCAAAAAATCGTAATCGAAAATATATTTCGTACTTATCTCGTTAAACTGATTACAAGAAATTCAGGGAGGAACAAGCTTCAGATATTTTCCAAAGTTTGATCCAATGGACAAACATCAACCATTGATAGAAGGGTTCTATTTCTTTAGTAATTTCGATAAGCGAGGGAGTTGCAACACCATGGTCAAGAACCCAGAAAAAAAAACGTTTCTTTTGGGAAATTTTTGATTGGTGTTTGATAAGATTTTTCCTGTAATGGACTAAAGGGCTAGTTGGGGTAGTTAGGACCTGCCCCGCGAGGGGTAATACTAAGTTATGAAGAAAAGAAAATTGTCATACGAAATACCATGAATAAAATTCATGACAGACGAAAGATGGAGTCGTGAGTTTTGGGGGCTCAGATATCAGCGAATAGCACGAGGAGTATCCGTAATCATTGTGTAATTAATTTGTATTGTACATGTTTGATAAGAACTAAGAAACTTTTGCTGCAAGTGAACATTTTTTTCTGATAAGGAAAAAATGTGTTGATTTTACTTTAGCCCAATTAACAGACCAAATGATAACGCCAATTCGATTTTTTATTTTTGTCTGGGGATTAGAAAAGAGGTAACTGAATAGGTATTGGCATCGAAAGTGGGGGGGGTTGCTGGCGAATAGTGTGGCCCGATTTTTAATCTCTAACATCAGCAAGTGAGCACTAGCTAGGCAGATTTAAACATTAATCGCGCATACATTTGTATTATAGTTTCATCTAGTAGAGAGATTACTGGTCGTAAGGATTGTAGAATGTTAGACGGGGTAATTAGGGGGTCCAGGGAAAATGGGAAAATACGATTCAGTATCTAGGTTTGGTTCACGAATCTCTTAATCGCGCATTATACTCCTGCATTTTATTTATAATATTCCAAGGGCAAGCGGAGCTACCATTGTTTACAAATTCTATTGTTTGTTCCCATAAATAACTGAAACTGCAAACCACAAGTTAAAAAAAGGATCCCAACAAGCTCGTATCTTACTTGTATCTCTAACGCAAGTGCTACAGTTATGACCGTACTCTTGGTCACCTGGATGTTCCTAGTTGCAAGTGTTGTTTTATCTCGTTAAAGTCTTGGAACCTGTAGTGAGTAAACACCAATTCCTTGTGGGGTTATACCACATCTATGGTACTGCATATTACATGAAAAATTTTAAAGTGTTACAAAACGGGAGTACTATCACATGAGGTGTACCCCCTGTGAGATCTAGATCATGGGAACTTCATCGCCAAAAGTGTACCAATAGAGTATGTGATGACAACGTCATTACTGAGGCGTGTAAATATAAGCGATGGATTGGTAAATAAACTACAGTCACCTTAGATCCTTTTCTTTTTTTTCTTTTAAATTAATCATAGCTTCGTTTGGGCTAGATTCTCTCATGCAACATACCGATGACAAAATAGTTCTTAGTTTATTATTTGTTCCGTTGTTTTATCCAAGAGTTACTTGCGATATTACTTTAGAGGATGCGGTCTATCAATGCGGCCGCAGACTATGAGTAACATCCCGTTAATACAGTAACAACTTGGAATTAGGTGAAGACGCCTTTCTGGCGGATTCGTAATCCCGGAGGCATTACGTCTTGGATTCTGAACCTGGACAGATCCCTTTCTATTCCGGATTAGCTAAAAATAAAAAAGAAAAGAATGGTCGCACTTTATTGGTTGTCGATAAAATATTTTCTATGATTAGCACCCGTTTAAACAGGACATTTGTCTTATCAGGATATTATGCATTTCAAAATAAAAAAAGTTGCATCGTTTTTTTCTTCTCCCTCAATAACCTGCCGCAAATTTTTAGATATAAAAGTATACCAGAATCTTCAACATTTTGAGATATTTATTTCCTTTCTTCTTCTTTAAGTTAATTATAAGTTACTTCCATTGCTATTTAGCAACCCTTAATTTCAAATCAATCTTTAACAATTTAGCTCACATTAATCAGTGATTAATTGATCGACCTATTTATTTACACATTTACACACACATATATACATAATGACTGTTAGTATTACTGAAAACACTGCTATTCTTTCAAAATACTTGGATTTACCTCAAAAGGGTAAGGTCTTGGCTGAATACGTCTGGATTGATGGTGATGGAAACACTAGATCAAAGTGTCGTACCCTTGCTAAGGTTCCTCAATCTGTTGATGATTTACCAGAATGGAACTATGATGGTTCTTCTACTGGTCAAGCTCCAGGTTATGATTCCGATGTTTACTTGAGACCTGTTGCATTCTACCCAGATCCTTTCAGAAAGGGTGACAATGTCATTGTTTTGAATGAATGTTGGAACAATGATGGTACTCCAAACAAATACAACCACAGACATGAATGTGCTAAATTAATGAAGGCACATGCTTCTGAAGAAGTTTGGTTTGGTTTAGAACAAGAATATACTCTTTTCGACCAATACGACTACCCATATGGTTGGCCAAAGGGTGGTTTCCCAGCTCCTCAAGGTCCATTCTACTGTGGTGTTGGTACTGGTAAGGTTGTTGCTAGAGATGTTATTGAAGCTCATTACCGTGCATGTCTTTATGCTGGTATTAACATTTCTGGTATCAATGCTGAAGTTATGCCATCTCAATGGGAATTCCAAGTTGGTCCATGTGAAGGTATAAATATGGGTGATGAATTATGGATTGCCCGTTATTTATTACAAAGAGTTGCCGAAGAATTTGGTGTTAAGATTTCATTACATCCAAAACCATTAAAGGGTGATTGGAATGGTGCTGGTTGTCATACTAATGTTTCTACCAAGTCTATGAGACAACCAGGTGGTATGAAGGATATTGATGCTGCATTAAGTAAATTGGCTAAGAGACATAAGGAACACATGATGTTGTATGGTGCTGATAATGAACAAAGATTAACTGGTCGTCATGAAACTGCTTCCATTGAATCTTTCAGTTCTGGTGTCGCTAACCGTGGTGCTTCTGTCAGAATCCCAAGACAAGTTGCTAAGGAAGGATATGGTTATTTCGAAGATAGAAGACCAGCTTCTAACATTGATCCATACTTGGTTACTGGTATTATGGTTGAAACCATTTGTGGTTCTATTCCAGATGCTGACATGGCCAAGGAATATCTTAGAGAATCTTCTGATTAGACTTTTACCTACCCACTCATATTAAGCACTCTTTAGTTCGTTTGGTTTTTACCGTTATTTTTTTATAAGAAAAGCATTATTTTGTCTTTATTTGTCTTTTTTATGTATGATTGATTTTAATGAGATTATAAAATTCAGCCAATTCGGCTGAACCCCCACATTTTGAAAAGTATTTACAATTGTAGTTTTGTAGTTTACAGTAGAGAGAAGGAATTCAAAGAGGCGATTAGATGGTGAAAAACGGAGGTTAGATCTGTCTGGCTTTGTGCAACAGAACAAAGGAGGGGGGTCTGGAAGAGTTGGTATTCGGGGAAGGATTTATCCAGTATCCTCGGTAAATATAGACTGTAATTTATCCATAATCTTTTAGATATCTAGTATGGTTTATCCTCTTAATTAGGTAATTTTTGTAACATTTCATTTTCTAAGCGCGCCTGCTGACGCCAAATTAGTTTATTGTGAGACATTTAAAGTTTGAGAAAGTTCTTTTTATCGTTTGTATTTATTTTTCCCGGTTTTGGGAAATGCGTTAATTAACGGGATGCGGTCCTGCATATTAAGAAACAAAAGTGGGAAGGTTGTGACTAATTGTAGTGCACTAAAATAGTTTTTCGGGAGGTAATTAACAATAAGCAGATCTGATTGAGCGGAAGTTGGTCCTGCACATTATCTAATATTCAAAATAGAGAGGTTTTTCCTTTTCCGTCCTACTTTTTCAACTCATTTGTTGTTGGGTGGAAGGAAGCTGGAAATACGTCGCGCATTTAAATAGTTACTCAAAGCAGCTGATATGGAAAACTCCAGTTTTCAATAGTTTCAGATGCAAATTACTTGAGGTTACTTTAAGGTACAATTTATCTTTCGAACTAATTGTCAGAGATGAGTTGAGTAAACAGAATTAATCATAGTAGATGATAGGTGATATCTTTGTGACTCTGAACTCCTACTACGGTAGCTTTCCTTGAAGATGGGGGCGCAATATGTATTCTGTGGTTTTGTTCCATTTGCTTTCTCGCTTGGGTTGACAAGAAAAAAATTTTATGGCACTCGGGATCTCAATTCCTTTAATGTAAACAATGGCTCAGCAAACAATCAGCTATTGTTTCCATTCTATTTCTGGTGGTCCAAGACTAAAAATAGAGATGAGCTTTTATCTATGCTCTCGGGATCGCTCTCCGTTACAGCATAAAGTAACCAGGTTCAGGAATGTTGATATTCCTTGTGGAATTTCTTAGCTTGAGAACTGCAAGTATATTTTCCTGTAAAGAATAGAATGATTATCATAACCGCGATCCTTCTGTATCGGAAAAAGCCTCGGTCGCGTTAGAAGAATCTCGTTATTCTATTAATTATAATCTAATTTATCTATTTTTAACTTCGGATTATTATCACAAAAAAAAGGCTCTCGCTTTCCAATGTGCGGCAATGATCTATCTACCAAGCGCAACTGTTCCAAGAACATATTCTACACTCCGTATTGTGATTATTCTTGGAAAGCTAACGGGTAAATCCTGGAGAACAATCGGAAAGCATTCATTCCACTTTTAAAGTTCCAGTCAATTGATCCGGTAAGGTAAGATTTTTTTTTGTAAATATTTTTGTCAAAATTGCAAAAATCACACGACAGGCTTCCAAAGAGACCGAACTTTGCTTCATTAAATAAAACTCATATTAGTCCCAGAACTCTTCCAATTGACTCCTGCCCAATACTTAAAGAGCTTATCGTAAATCTTACAGTATTAGAAGGTAACTGGGTAAGCTAAAGAGACAAATTTGGGAAAAATCAATCACGTGACTTCTACAAAAGCGCCTTCCTAGTAAAAATCGAAATTCGGAAAATTCGCCGGTCTAGTATAGTGGTCAGTACGAGTCGTTGTGGCCGACTAGACCCAGGTTCGATTCCTGGGACCGGCATATATTTTTGCCGTGGTAGCTTTAATATAATAAAAGATATTAAAACAATCAATTTGGGTGTACTTCTAAAGATACCACGATTTTAATGTGATTCAGATTCATGCAAGGAAAAATTAAAGTTTATTGAATTGCTTTTTTTTCTTGAAATTTAAAAATGTCCTAGAGTTGATGCTACCAAAAGGAAGAACAAACTATGGGTAACTTTTTAGCACTTTTAATGGCCAAAGCCTACCGTAATTCGAATAAACAAGCACCTGGCACTGATATAACCAATGACTGGTATAATATTCGAAATCTATTTGAGTTCAAAGTGAAAGTCTCTTCTTAACTAGAGGTTCATTTCGACTGATTTGGCTAGGATTGTCCTGTTACTATATGTTTTCAACTCTTTAATGAGAACATTGCTGGATAATTGGAAAGGGGAGGAAACAACTTCTTTATATGCGGTACATATGAGATGAACGTTTATGAGTATGATGCAACTGAAATGCAAGTACTTATCAAAGCCAATTTGCGGCCACAAGGAAAGGTCGTGCGAAACCCAACAATTTGAATTTGATTTTTCCACAAGGGTAAGTTAGAAAAATGGCAATGCGGATGAAATAATCAATAGATAGTATAGCCAGTACATTCAATTGAATCATGTCTAGTGAATCTGTATGTTCAATTACCACTTACACCGACCTTGAGATATAATACTAACGCTTTTTAGGCATCTTTGATTGATAGTACCTTTTTTGCTGATTCTAAAAAGATTGTCAAGGAACGAATTATTCCTTGGGAAGGATTGGCTAGGTCTGGTGTTATTTCTGATGATGATGCTAGCAATATGAAAACCTTGGGGAAACAAACACCCGAAAATAGAACAAAGACTGTTTTGGCTCACTTGGATTTGTATAGCAACTCAGTATTGAATATTTTGAATAGATTGAATGTCAATGAAAAGGAAGACATTGTTAAACACGTTTTAGCATTAACAAATGACTTATTGTTGGAAATACCTGAATTTGTGGATAGTCTTTTGAAGTTTTCATCGATTGATACTTCGTTGCCATATTATCCATTTATCAAGCATTTGTCAAATTCTGATAATTTTATAAAAACGTTGAGTTTGTACAACCTAACCATCTTATTGACCAAAGCAGCTAAAACTAGTTCAAAAATTGATGACGAAATTGTGATAAAAATATTTGATATCTTGTCATCTCCTAATTTTATTGGAGGAGTTGATACCAATTATCAATTTATCGGTATTCAATTATTGCAAGAGTTGTTAATTGTCAAGCAATATAAATCAATCTATCAAAACAACAATCTTGTTTCTAACTTCAAACCAATCAACCAGTTAATTGCAAGACTGGCCACTCATTCAAATGCCACTGGCTTACAACTTTCCTACAATATTTTATTGACCACTTGGATATTATCGTTTAGTGGGCCAATTAATCGAGTTTTACTTTCAAGTTTCCCTCAATTGGCTGGTTGTCTCTTTTCAATTGCAAAGGATTCTATTAAATTGAAAATAGTCAGAATATGTGTTGGGATTTTAAAGAATTTTGTTGCAGTTTCTGCTAATAACCATGAACAATTTAAAGTTATCAAATTGTTATTATTCCATGATGCATTGAACACAATTAGAACATTAAAGGAAAGAAAATTCGCTTCTAACGGAAGTGACGAAGAATTATCAGATGATTTGGCCTACTTGTCTGAAATTTTACAAGAAGTTGTTACTTCAAAGTTGACTTCATTTGACGAATATATTACAGGTTTGGAAAACCCCAAACTTATCAGTTGGTCCTCACCAACCCATAAATCAGTTGAATTTTGGTTGGAAAATTCCGGAAAGTTTAAAGATTCAAATTATAAATTGGTCAAGAGAATCTTTGAGATTTTGATCACAAATACTAGTGACAATTCCACTATAAATGTAATTTTATTAAACGATTTGCAATTCTTGATTAAAAACTTGGGACAAGAATTGATAAGTTTTATTAATACAGAAAAAGGCGGACAATACAAGCTTTTAATCATGTCATATTTGGAAAACAATTATGGTAACAATGAATTAAAGTATGAAGCTTTGAAGACTATTCAATTATTGGTTGGTCACACTTTCTAGAAAAGTCCTTTTTTTTTGTTGCACAATTTCTTTCGTTCTACCTCTTAGTATATAAGTTTATACGGGTATCTTTTCATATACAACGTTTTGTTTACAGAATTAACTTTAAATTGTGTTCAAATATATTAATCCGAGAAACAAAAAAAGGTTTATCCCAATCTAAACCTTAACTTTGTTTCTACTGCTTGATTGTAAGCAGGTGTGATGTGATGCATCAGAATGTGTTTGCGAAAATACACGAACAACATTGGGTCACAATTAGATCGTAATATAATAGGGAGAAACACCCTGAAAATGTGTATTATTATATAAATCTTAGTTTACGATTTTAGTGTTAAATAATCTTTTGAAACGTTACAACCACGTCACATTTCTAGGCATCAGAACAAAATTAGATTTGTGGCTTGGATTTAAAAGTTAAAGTTTTCTCCCTACCTTTTTCAACACAAATTATTTTTTTGCGCATCCCTTGTTCGGTAGAACGTCGCTTACATTTTATCCCTAAGTAATTCGTAACTTTGAGGCTTAAGGCTGCAAAAAGTCAGACCATATAAATGCACAAATTCACCAAAATTTCGTCATTCTTGAAATGATCTAGCTACCCTAGTTTCTAGTTGATTTTCTTCAGGCCCAGGGCTATATGACACTTTTGTTATTTAAGGTTAGGTACCGAAAGCGGCAAAACTGGGGTTGAATTTCTTTTTAGTTAAACTTAAAAAAAAGTAAACAAGTACAACTGTCTTGCATTTAAATCTCGTGAAATCAGAAAGAGTAGTTGTAAAAAAATAAACCCCAAATCGAAGGAACTTTGAAATTAAGTGAAGGCCAGCCGATGTCTTGAGACATCAAATCGACACTGTGTGACTGAAATTCCTTGGCTTGGATGCATCTTACACTTGAAGATTAGATCTAGATCACCCCATACAACTATTTTAGTAGACTTTGACAAAACAATACTCGAATGATTTAGTCCACTAGTAGTTATCTAAAAGGACACACTATTACAGCAATAAATACAACATTGGTTTAAACTCTCAATTATAAATGTAGATCAGGTCATCATATGCCAAAAAAAAAAGAAGGTTTTTGTTCTTTGATACTGAAAAAAAAATATTTTATTTTTCTTCTATGTTACATTTTCATATATTAAAATGTGACATCTGAACATGAACCTCCAGATTTCTTATATTTGGGGTTAATGTGGAGGTAAGCTGCAAACCGCCCCAAGTCATCCAATATTGATTTACTCGAACTTAAAATAAACTATATAAGTACCAGTTTGTGTTCTCTATTTTTTTGAACATTTTCTTTTCTTGTTCATCAAAAACATTTGAAATCAATATTCAAAATGGATCGCAAACCTCAAACTGAAGCTGATTCAAGCATCTTCATTGACTCTTCATTAAAGGATATCGAAAATCAACACCATGAAAATATAGAATTAACTCATCACACCAAGGAAGAAATCGAAGCCGATGGTAAGTGGTACAACAAGGAGATTAACTTGTTGGGTTTCAAGTTTAGATACTCTTCAGGTATGACCCAAATTGTTATGCTTGCGTTTGTTATTTTCATGACTCCAGGTATGTTTAATGCCCTTTCTGGTATTGGTGTTTCTATTGGAGACCAAGTTACCGCCAACAATGCTAATGTTGCTCTTTACTCAACATTTGCAACTATTGGTTTCTTTGGAGGTACTATCTGTAACATCATTGGAGTTAGACTCTCCTTAATGGTTGGTGGAACTGGTTATGCCCTCTATGCTGGGTCGTTATTAGCTTTTAATCATACAGAATGTAAGTGGTTTGTTATTTTGGCCGGTGCTGTCTTGGGTGTATGTGCAGCCATCTTATGGGCAGCTCAAGGTACTATCATTATGTCTTATCCCACCGAATCCACCAAAGGTAGGGCTATTATGGTTTTCTGGGTCATTTTCAACATGGGTGGTGTCATCGGATCAATCATTCCTTTAGTTAATAACTTGCAAAACCAAACCAAAGCAGCTAATGATGGAACTTTTATTGCTTTTATCATCTTAATGTGTTTAGGTTCTGTCATTGCTTCTTTCATGTTACCCATGTCCAAAGTTTACAAAGCTGATGGTACTAAGGTTCTGAGTGCAAAGCAACCATACTGGAAGGATGAATTAATTGCCTTGGGTAAATTATTGATTAATGAACCAAGAATTTTACTTATGTTCCCTATGTTCTTTGCTTCCAATTGGTTTTACACTTATCAATTCAATAATGTGAACCGTGCTAGATTCAATTTAAGAACTAGATCATTGAACTCTTTACTTTATTGGTTAGCCCAGATGTTAGGTGCTGTTATAATTGGTTCCATTCTCGATTGGCAAAAATTCAGACGTAGTGTTCGTGCCAAGTTGGGATTCATTTTCCTTTTCGTCACTTCTATGGCAATTTGGGGTGGAGGTCTTAAATTCCAATTAGCATATACTAGAGAATCAGCAGAAGCTGTTCCACCTTTAATCACACCATTGGACTTTACTGATGCTGGATACGTTGGTCCTGTGTTCCTTTACATTTTCTACGGTATGTTTGATGCTATTTTCCAATCTTATATCTTCTGGGTTTTGGGTGCTTTATCCAATAATCCCAAGAAAACTGCCTTGTATGCTGGTTTTTACAAGGGGATCCAATCAGCTGGTGCTGCCATTGCATGGAGATTAGATGCTATTGCTGTTAGTTACATGGTATTATTTTCAAGTTCTTGGGCTTTATGCCAAGGAAGTTTGTTGATTGCTGCACCTTTGATCTTCTACTATATTAAGGATACCACTACCGCTGAAGAGGACCATATGGAAGAAGTTGTTGGTGACGAGGAATTCAAAAAAGATTATAAATCTTAGATGAAAGCCACCCTATTTTGTTTGTAAGTAATAATAATAAATATATAAGTTTGATTTCAGAGTTTTTTTTCGAGTAAGTAAAGGCGGATGGAGCTACACACTTTTACTATTCTCTTACTATTTTCTTACCAAGGATAATAACTGTTAGAATGTGTTAAATCCTGCTTAAACCGAAGTAGTTTGTTTTATGACCAAGATTCAGCTCTTACGTAGTTTGCAACACATCTAAGAATTTGTATTGATTTTCTAAACGCCTTGATATACGCGCGCGCGTCTTTGAACAAAGGAAAAAAATATATAGCTTGTTTTTGATTCAATCAGTAGTACCGCGCTACAATTATGGACTACACTTTAAACTCAAAATGCCACAAGATGATTTTATATATAGAGAGAACCGACAGCGAACCTTCGAAGAACCAATAACACAATCATGGGGAACTGTTGAATGGAAAGAAGAACAAAATATGGATTGGGTTGATGAACTAGTTAATTCTGGGTTTTATTATGCTCCTACTCAAATGGATAAATCCCGAATAGTATGTGCATACTGTAATGGTGAAGAGATATTAGATGAAATACCTCATGACTTGGATGTATCCCATGTTCACGCTAAAAAAGGAGGGTGCTCTTGGTCGATTGCTCGGGTAGCAATGGTTGATAGTTTGAGATTTAAGGCCAAGAGACTGCTTAAATCATATTGGAAAAGACAAAAGCATACTATATTGAATGATCCACTAAGTCAAGAAGCTATAGAATTTAGACGGAGCTTTTATCCTGAGACTTATCCCTTGGATATTGGAGAACAACGACCTAATAGCCGATCACTTGCTGAAGCTGGGTTTATATACTCCCCAATTCATTTAGGTGATGATAGAGTCACTTGTATATACTGTGGATGCTCATTAGATTATTGGGAGAATGGTGATGATCCTATAAAAGAGCATAAGAAAAATGAAGAAAATGAAGAAACGTATTGTTATTTCTTAGATTCATATACTGAACAGAATAAAAAGAAACGACGGAGGAAACCACCAATTATTCAGGATTTGGACTCCCAACCAGTGCAAGATGAACAAGGGAAAAACACCATAGTGAATGGAAATTCAATAGGGCTGCCTATTGACATCGATGATCAAGATTCACCAATTGTAATAGAATCACAGGAAATTATAGATATAAAACAGGATCCAGACTCACCAATTCAAGAACCAGAAACAAACAACTATGAAAATCAAAAAGAAATGAAATCTACTTATGTAGAGCTTGACAGTTCAACCATATTAAGTGCACCTCCTACTTATAAAATGAAAGGTATCAAGAGAATATACCAAGTGCGAGATCTTAATGAAGATGATATATGCAATGAAGACATGGTCAGCTACTTTGTTAGGACTGCAAAATCATCTCAAGAGAATCACAGGGGAGTCAATATTAAAAAGAACCAATCAATAGAAGTAAGAAGTGAGAGCTTTGAACACGTTGAAGAAGAAAAAGATATCTCAAGTCACAACAGCACCAGAGAAAATAATGTGAAGGTGGAATTGGAAAAGGAAAATAACTCAGAAGATAGTGCTCACTCCGATACTCAACTGGGTGAGTCCGAAGAAAGTGGAGAATCTCAGCCCGTGCTTCTGGCGAGTGAAGATGAAGTTCAAAGTGAAACCCAGTCGTCCTCATCCATCGAAGAAACATTGGCGAGTGCAAGTGATGACGATGCGTTTGAATCATTTATTAGTGTGACTGAGTCTGATGATGATTATATTGAATCTGAGAATAATTCAGAAGTGATTGAACTCAACTCATCGTCTCCAGAACGCAAACCCAAGAAGAGAAAAATAATGGGCTTGTCACCACAGAATGAAGATGAATCATTGCAGTTGGATGATAAACAAAAGCGAACCCGCAAACGCAATACACCGGAACAGATTTCCGAAGCTCCTATTCCCAAGAAACTTCAAAAGCTAAACTTGAAGAGAAACCAGGGTAGGAACAATGATTCTAGTTTTGACAACGTTGATTATGGCGAAGAAAATGTGGAACAGCTAGAAAAGATTATCATAACCTCGAAAATTGAACCTTTAAACGACGCAGATAAAGAAAAGGATGTTCATGTTCCTAAATTATCTCCCATCAAATTCACAGGTAAAAGAAAATCCACTAAACTGTCGACGACTACTGCAAAATTCCAACCTAGTATATTTGATGTTTCTTTTGATGCTCCTGCTAAACGATTAACATTGGGAAAAATTGTGGAAACTAAGAACAAACGTGAAGATGAGAAGGTTGACAGTCCTGAAGGTGCGATTGTTAGTGAAGATGACAAAGTGTCCCTGAAACAGAAGAGTCGGATTAATTCCAAACGAAATACTAAACCCACCAAAGATTTAACCACAGTAAAACTGGATGGTAAAGAACAAGAAGAACCAAAACACACAGAAATAGTGGACCAGAATGGGTCACCTCCCAGTCTGAGCAAATCGAAAATAAAAGAGGAACAAGGTATGATAACGAAAAGGAGAACACGGAACAATACTCGAGAAGATCCCAAACCACATATTAGTTTAAATGATAAGCAAACTATAAATGTTGAAAATGAGAAAAAAATTGAAGTAGTATCACCACCCAAGTTAAATGTTAAGCAAAGTCAACCCGAGCTGGAATCCGAACTGGAAGCAACAGGCAAGCAAGAAACAGGAGCAAAGATTGTGACAGCCGACGAAGACGAACAAATATTGAGTGATCAGGATAGTGAAGCAGAAGCGTTAGTGCACCTGGAAGTAGCCACGGTACTGCCTGGAATGGATGCTATTAAACTTGAAGAATCTACCGATAAAAGCAAAAAGAGCAATAGTGTCAGTTTGAAAATGCTGTCAGATACCTCTGATTATGTGTCAGACTCAGAGTTCGTTGATGGAAAGATCTCTGTCAAATTGGAACCAGAGGTTGATATCCAGTCGGAAAGCGACAACGACGAAGATTTTGCCAATTATCTACGCGATATGAAGAATATTGATAACGATATTGAAAACATGTTTGATTCCGATGAGAAAACCCTCAATGAAGATTCTTTTCAAACCGCAAATGAAGATGAGATGGATGTTGATGAAAATAGGGAAAAAGAGGATGTTCCGGTAAGCAAGGTCAGCCTCGAAGATGAGAAGCCTGCCGAGCTGCCAGAGATATTTGAGGATATATTGTCTTCTGACGTACTTGAACCTAGTGAAGTCCACAAACAAGATAGTGTGGATGATGCCAAAAAGGATAGTGTAGCTGATGTCAAGAAAGAAGAAACATACACCGAGAAGGAGGAGCCAATAAATTCTATGCCGGTTCATAGGTCGACGGTTATCAAGGAAGAACCTAAACAAATGGATGTCGATGAAGATGAAGAGGTTGTAGAGGTTGAAGCCGAAGACCAAGTAGAAAATAGTATATTAAAGGACTTGAAATCTCTTCCAAATATACCGGATATGAAATCGGAAGAGGAACAAGATATCACTCCAATCAGAAACATATCTCTACCAATGCCTCCAGGCAGTGGTAATGACCCTATAACATCACCTTTGGCAATGTGTTCTTCTCCAATGCCAGGATCAAAGCATACATCTAAAGGTACCGAACAAGCTAGTAATTCCGACTCATTATTAGAACAGCAACAAAATTTAAATGGGATAGAGATTGATAGTATTACTTCAAGAAATTCAAATTTCCAAAGACCTAAAAGTCAACTGGTTTTGAAATGGGAACCTAAGCCAGTGACAGATATACTTGCCAAGATGAGCTACTTACAAAGCAGTGCTGAAGAAGTTAAGAAGCTTGCCAATTTAAGCCATGGTCTTCATGACGATGTAAATGGAGATTTAACTAGGTTTATTGGTGAAATGCCTGAAGAAGAAGAAATCATGACAATAAAAGAATGGATTGAGCATTGTGCTACCAACTGCTATGACATAATATTACAAAATGGTGAAGAGACACGTCAGTTCTTAAAAGAAGAGTATCTTCGGGCTATTGCTGCTATTGAAGCATTACCTACCGATGACTAGTAAGCATATATATACATATAATAGAAATAGAGAGAGACATGTACTCTACACAATATTCTTTTTGCTTATTGTTATGTCACGCATCATATGTGGTGGTGAAATCCCCATAATATTTTCTTAATTTTTGCGTAACTTGTGAGATTTTCTTACTCAACGAAATTTCGTTTCCCATGCGCTTCTTATCAACAACCATCAAGCCCTTACATTTTTTTTCTTTGCTTTAAACTAAGAACTTTTACTAGTGGCAACTTTAATACTTGAGTATTGTGTATCGCCCATAGGCCTGTGTTTTCTTTTGCATTTATATATATTGACCAGAGGGTCTTCGTGTGAATTTAACTTTGCAATATGTCATTTTGGCCATTCACAAATGCTTTGCATAGCAATAATGTACTACAGAAATTTATAGACTCAATTCAAGATTTCAGCACAGTCAATGTGGATGACTTTCTTACAGATCCCCTACTACTGCAAGAATTATTGAATGAGCTTAATAATATCAAGGGCAATTATAATTCCAAATCCGGATCCAATTTCCAATTTCTGCAATTGAATTCCAACGAATCTACCAATCAAGACCTGTCAAATAAGACGAGTGGTGATAATGTATCCTTGGGTTCATCGACCAATGAAGCCAGTAATACTGGGTCCAAGGAAAGCAAGGGGACAAAACTAATAGAGCTATTAATCCAACCTCATATTTTAAGTGGATTGATTGAGTATTTGACAAAAAGTGTTGATTTTTTTCATGAACAAAACCTTAAAGAGCTGGAAAACTTGGAAAAGTTGTTGAATGAAGAGAATCAAGACACACAAATAGAAGTTGATGACGTGGATGTTCTTGATGACATGGAAGATAAGAAGGAAGAGGAGGAGGAAGAAGAGGAAGAAACTGCTGACGAGAAGTTCCGCCGTTGTGTACAATCTGCTTCAGATATATTATCAATAGACTTGTGGATCATTCTGAATAGAATTATAGAAACCCCAGCAATTATGACCAAGTTATGGCTGATTTTAAAATTGGACCATTTGGAGGAAAGTTCCCCCACGGTTGCATTTTTGGTTCGTATTTTGGATCAATTAATGGACACTAATAGTATAGAATTATTGAACTTTATTAGAAGACAACGAGAATTGGTTGATACTTTTTTAACTAAAATTGAAGTACCAATGTTGATGGATTTCTTTTTCCGGGTAATTCAAACCGACAAAGCTGATTCTCCCACGGGTATATTAGAGACAATTGCTCTGCAAGATATAATAATCAAATTAATAGAAATACTAAAACCACAACCTTCCCAATTTACCCATGAGTATAATATACCCAATCATAATTTGTTTTTCAAACAAACTGCAGCCACAGATTTTTTAAAAGCATTGGTTACAATTTCTTCAAATGCTGCCTTGGCGGTTGTTTTAGAAACAAATATAGGACCTAATCAATTGACTCGAGAATTGGTTTCCCCTCAAATTATTAATAGCATGATTTCTGAGATCATGTTAGTCAAAGTAAAGGATGAAAATGGTAAAATGCAAACTAATAAACATGGAATTAATAATTGTGTTAGTATTATTATAGAATTGATTCGGAAAAATAACTCCGATTATGACCTTAATTGTGGTAGTTATAGTTCATTACTTCAAAATGGTGAAGGTGGTGCCGGTGGAGGAGGACCCGGAGAGATTAATGCATATGTAATGTTTCAATGGTTAAAAGATTTTGAACAGAATCCACCTGGTCCAAGAGATCCTATATATTTAGGGGATATGTTGTCTATATTTTCCGATAATTTACCTAAATTCCAAGAATTGGTTAAATTAGATCCAATTCCCCCTCAAAATGTTAAAACTGAAATTTTAGGTTTCACTAGATTTAAAATATCGGAATTAGTGGCGGAATTATTACATTGTTCCAATATGATTTTACTTAATTCCAAAAAAATTCGAAAAATTATTAGTATTAGAGACCATGTAAGATTACAACGACACAAACGTTTGAAAAAGGCATTGGATGATCCTATTGATTTCCCCGAAACTCCTGATATGGACATGCATGACGTCACCACCAGTTTAGACGATGTTTCCTTAGATGATATCCATTTCGAACTGGTGCTGCCTGAGGAACAACCACTTAGTTCCGACTATAAGAAACTTATTGAATCGTTGGAAACCGCCGATGATTCAGAAGATGAAGAGCCTTCGATTTCTCCTGAGAATCCATTTGTATGTGTTGAACGAGATTCAGCAATAAGATTGAATCCCTGTGTTGGAGATTATTTCAAGATTAAATTGATTGATCTGAATATTTTATTAGAGATTGTTACGATGTTTACTAAATATCCTTGGAATAATTTCTTTCATAATGTTGTATTTGATTTAATTCAACAAATCTTTAATGGGAAACTTAATTCTTACAATTCCTTTTTAATTGTGGAACTCTTCAAAGAAAACAAATGTGATTTGACTGATCTTATTGTTACGGCTTATAAACAAGAGAGTCAACCTAGACCTGGGTATATGGGACATTTAATATTGGTTAGTGAAGAAGTTGTTAAATTTACCTCACTTTATAAACCAGATTTGATTTCTCCTATTATTGTCAAGGCAATTCAATCAGAAGGTTGGACTTGGTTCATTAATGATGTTTTATTAAAGACTAGAGAAGTTTACAATGTGATATTGGGAGCTGAACAAGAAGAAGAAGAGGACGATGATGAAGGTCGAGAATATGGATTTGATTCTTCTATTGTTGGATATTTGGATATGAATGATCAACCAACTAAAAAACAGGCAATCATATTAGGTGATTCTTCAAACCATGACGATTTCATCAGAGAAGAACAACAGGAAGAAGAACAAGAGGATGATGTTATGGGAATACCTGAGATTGAAGATACCAAAGATCTGAACCTGGAAAAGGAGAATCAAGCAAGTCCTGATACATATCGAGAAAACGATTTTTTAGATAATTTATCTGACTCAAGCTCATCAGACGAAGAAGAAGCCGAAGAAGATAACGAATTAAGAAGAGTACCCAAGCATAGCCATTAACCGTCACGCTCATGTTGCATTTTAGTAGTTTTTTGTATTAACCCTTTTGTATAATTTAATTAATATTTCTGTATCTATTTCTTTCTACTATAGACAACTTTACCATTTGGTAATTCAATCTTTTTATCACCTCGTTGAGCTTTCTTTCTAGCACGTTTCTTTTCAACCTTTTCAGCTTCTTGCGCTTGAGCGCGTTTGGGGTTAACATAAGTAATTGACGTGTCAATAGGTTTAGAAATCCAATTACCAATGGATAAGTTATAAATTGCAACTGGAATTTTGAAAAATAACGATTCTTTAAATCCGGGCTTTAAATTTATTTCATTTTCATCCAATTCAACCAATTCTCCTTCCGTGTCCAGATCCAGACTATCTACCACATATACACTCCCGTCTGGTTTGACGACAAATGCTTTACCGGCTTCATTCACGAGTTTTCTATCGGTTATACCAGCTGGAGGGAATGGTGATCCTTCCCAGGCTTCCTTTACAAGCGTACTTTTCAAATCAGCAATTCTCTTATAGTCTTGTTTTCTATTAATCCGAAGGGAAACCATATGCAAAGTACCCACAATAATATAAAGAATGACCAAAGTTGTACCAACACCGGGTCTGAATTTCGAATAATAGTAACCAGTCCCCTTCCATCTTGGGAATCCCTTATCGTAGAAATAATCATACCTCCGTTTCAACGATTTATCTTTCAAGATATTACCCACCAGAGACAACAATTGAAACCGATCATCAGCTTGTTTTTTAACCTTGCGAGATTTGGAGGAAACTTTATCAGGATGAATCTTTCGTGAGAGTTTCCTATAAGCTTTATTGATCTCCTCACGAGACGATTTTGGTCCCCGTTCTAATCCTAGCCAGGAATAAAACGTTACTTCCTTGCCTAGATCTTGATGGACTTTGTCATTCAAACTGAATATTTCATAATCTTCTTTACTCCAGTTCGAAGCAACAACAAGAGAAGCAACAAACAACAATATCAAATGAATATTAACAGCTTTCATATTGTTGAATATTTTTCGTTTACACTTACGTCAGAGATTTGGTTGTAAAAAAAGTTACAACAAAGCAATTGAAAAATCTACAACGCGCAAATGGTAAATTCCACGTCAATAGAAGTTTTATATTAGGTAAGGGATAATCTTGTACAAATGGACAGTTTCTATCCACTTCCAACCAATCAAAAGGTTGTTTTCTTTTTCAACTCAGCTGCTGCTACTTTATGGTTCTGTTGTCTATGCAGATTCTTGATATTATTACCGTTGGTGGGGAGAAGATTCTTACCTGGAGGAATAGCTGATTTCTTTCACGTGGTATCCCTCACACCCTTGATTGGATTTCTACTAGTCAAACTGCTGCTACATCACCTTCGAAGATTTGTTACATCAGACATCTGGTCACTCTTGAATGGTGTAAGAATGGCTTGGATCTGTTATGGTGTTATATTCCCACATCCTAAAATAGCCAAGCATACTAGTTATTCAATTTTGATATTTTCATGGTGTATACAATATTTATTCCATTATAGTTATCATTCATTCAGGATAAAGACCAAGAGTTCACCTCATTTCTTGTTTTGGATACAGTATCATATACATTATATCACATTTCCAATGTCGTTAATATCGGAAATGATTCTTATATTCTTAAGTTTAGGGTTTGTGAAAGATGGTCTGATTTATGAAATTGTGCTTCAGGTTTGTTTATTAAGTTATATTCCTGTTGCATATTTCGCCTGGGGACATCTACAACAAAGGAGAAATATCAAGTATATTAAAGTAATGGAAAAGAGAAAGGAATCGGCTAATAGAACAGATAGAAATGTAGATTCAGGGACAACTTCTAGTTTACCTCAATCCACTGAGTTAAGGGAAATTAATTAGATCAGTATATAGTACAATATATTAGGTGTGTGTAAATCTAAGCATGACCTAGCAAATTATATAGTGAATTTCAATTTATTTTTCTTAGTGCTCAGGTTTACACATAGTAGAAATTTGGTTGGAAAAAAAATGTCAGATATCTTGGATCAGGCTACAGAACTGGATTAACGTTGAAAGCAACAATGATTACAAAATATTTCAGTAATGTATTGGTAAAATTCGATGCCTTTGGAGTTGGTGCAAGAAATGCAAGAATTTTTCTTTCTCAAGTTCCTTCAACTGCCAAAGTTGAATGTAAAGTATTGACACCCAATAGTAAAGATGAACAACAAATTAAGGTAACTTTCAAAGACAAACATGTTATGACTATTGATCCAACCACAAAGAATATCAATCAAATGAAAGAGTATTTTGACGCTCATTCCAGAAAAATGGCTATTGAAGCTTCTATTAGAGAATAGATTTATATATTACATGTACATAGAGATTTGGTTTTAATATATATTTATCATTTATGCTTTTTGCAGAGTTACAAAGGATTGAAACCATTCAGGTACAGTTTGATTGAAAATCCTTTGTGATTCTAACTTGTTTTCTATTTTGGTGAGATTTAAATACGAATCCATCATTTCAACCTCTCTTTCAAATGACAATCGGAAAACACTTGGCTTGTCAATTTCTACATTCTTTTCTTGAGATACTAACCATTGAATCACCAAATCATACCATCTAAACAATTCCTTGGTGTTAAACGTACACCCATGTCTTAGAAATATAGGATCATTATTAATAATATTTGCAACATCACTGGTTTTATATGTCTTGATTGATGCTAATTTAAAGTCCAATGTTCGGAATCCCAATACAAGATTTTGACAACCAATTAATTTATTTTGACAATATGCTTCAAGTAATTTCTTATTTAGTTTATTTATCGTCTTGATCTTCTCATCAAGTAACTTGGAATGAGTCTTTAATTCCACATAATTGGAAAGTCCCGGCTCCAGATCTATAGAACAATCAATCTCGGCACTATATAGCAACGGTATATCATTTACTGTATTATTCACCACAGAATAATACCTTGATTTGGTATTATCTTCATCATCGCAAAGAATATTCTCAAAATTCATCCCGGAATATTGAAGTAGAAGTTCAATACCATTCGAAGGGTTTTCTTTCTCATATTCAACTTCTGGTTCCCAGTCATATGCAAATAGTACAAGACCTTGCCAATATATCACATTGAACTGAATCGGTTGTTTCCTTATGGGAACCTTCAACAATAAATGCAAATGTCTTCTTAAAGTAAGAATCTTAAAATCTCCAAGCTTATAATCTTTTTCCAGAATTAAATATTGAACAGATTTGAATAGGTCCTTCAACAGATAAATATCAGGTATTGTAGGATGTTGATAATCATCAAACCCAATAGTCATACACGTACCAATTATAGATTTATTTTCAGAACCGTCACAAGACTTGTCCGACTTGGTCGATTTTTTCGATTTCCTAGTCTTACTACCGGAAAACCCATCCGATATATGAATCTCCAACTTCTTTAGACCGGAAATGTCTCCAAATAAAAGTTCTTCGTCATCCAAATTAGCCTTGGAGTAATGCAAACATTCCCGAGGGGAATTTATTTCATTTGTTCCTGCATCCTTTACTAGTGTGTTGTAAATAAACGTATCTTCGTCGTCAGCGTCTACTCCAGAAGTTTCTTCAAGCTTATTAAGATATCCATTATGTAGTTTTTCAAATATGGATAACTTGATCTTATCAATCATATGTACTTTCCAGTGACTAGCTTTGTCACTGCTTGTCTCTTGATCCCCACGACATTATTTTGTTTAGCAAATTTTCTTGACATGGTAGCGCGAAACCTTCTGTTGATGTAAAGCTACTACAAAGTATATTAAAGATAAATCGGAAATATTGAATAAATAAATATATAAACCAAATAAGGAGTCAAAATATGGACAATCGTGTAAATACAAAGAAAACCCCATTCAACAAACCAAAACACAGTTTACATTAGTTGTATCTTGTTTTGTTAAACAAATTTTTCTTACGTTCTTTTTTACAATTAGCTCTTTTTTTTTACAACACAGTTGCGTTTAATCAAAAGCTAAAAGTTTCTTAACTTCAGCAATAGCCTTACCAGGATTCAATCCCTTTGGACATGTTCTGGTACAGTTCATAATGGTGTGACATCTATACATAGACATTGAGTTTTGTAACATAACCTTTCTGTTACTAGTATACTCGTCTCTAGAGTCAATTAACCATCTATATGCTTGCATTAAAACAGCAGGACCCAAATATTGTTGTTGATTCCACCAATAAGATGGACATGAAGTAGAACAACAAGCACACAAAATACATTCATATAAACCATCCAACTTAGCTCTATCTTCAATGGTTTGTAAGTTTTCTCTACCATCAGCTGGTTGAGCATCTCTTTGTAAATATGGTTCAATGGATTTATATTGCTTGTAGAAATGAGTCAAATCTGGAACTAAATCCTTGACAATAAACATATGAGGTAATGGATACACTTTCAAGTCCTTAGAAGTATCAGGTTCTATACGACATAAACAAGCCAATGTATTTCTACCACCAATATTCATGGCACATGAACCACAAATACCTTCACGACAAGATCTTCTTAAAGTTAAAGTAGGATCTTGTTCATTCTTAATCTTTAAAAGAGCATCCAAGACCATAGGTCCACAATTGTTTAAATCAACTTCATAAGTTTGTAATTTTGGTTTAACTTCAGGAGTATCAGGATTCCATCTATAAATTTGTAATTTTTTTAACCTCGGAGCTTGAGCAGCAGCAGTAGCCAAAGCCCTTAATCCGAATTGTAATTGTTGTGGTTGACGGATGATTGATCTGATCATTTCTATTAGTTACGGAGTTCCAGCAAAGAAAGAAAAGGGTTGAATTAAAAGAAGAAGAATTTTCCCAGGTATATTTTTTTTTGTATTTCGGTCCATTCAATTTTTTGTATATAGCTGTAATTTCAACCCGGGAATTACAGGGATTGTGGGTTTCTGTGCGGGTTTTTACAAATTACTCGCTCACTATTGGCTAAGTGAATTTTATAGTGTCACGTGACAAGATGGTTTTGGAATTATATTTCGTTTATAGTTGAACAAGTGGCGTGATTGAATTTAAATGGTTCTTTATATAATAATATCTATAGTGCCTTGACCTTGTTTACTATTCTCATCAGTATCCTTTACAGCTACTTTTTAAAATATAATTGCTATATCTAATTTTTGAAAATGCTGGGGTCAATATTTGTTTCATTGTTCTCCCTTTGGGTATTTCCGGAGGAAGTGCGGAAAATCTATTTTTTTTTCTTTGCCACGGAAATCTTTTGTTTACATTTAAGGTTTACTCCACAAACAAGCTCATATGGAAGTTGACAATAGAGAATCTGAAGGTGAACAAATGGAGGGTTCAATGAATCTGTCAATGAGTTTGTTGGATGAACTACCCGACCCTTCAGAAGTGAAATTATTTAAGCAATTTGATTTTGCTAAATATCTTCCTGAGAAAAGGATTGTAGAATTGTTAGAAAAAAATGACTTCTTCCCAGGGTTTGGTCCTGAGTCATTGAAATCACTTCCTAATATAGTTTTGCGAGATCCAATTACTGTAGGTGCTTGGAGACGCAATTTATCTTATTTATGCTCTCTGTTTGATGGTTTAGAAAAAGTTCTACTGGAAGGAGAGAACTTTGACCTTGAAAAAGGACCAATCAAACAATTATATTTCGGAGAGGAAGATGAAAAATTCATATTTGCCAAAGGTTATGTGATTGAAAGATTTTGTTTAAAGATTCGAAATATCCTTATCGAGCCCCAACGGAACTTTGCTGCATTGTTGTTGGACGGTGAAGAACTTGAGTGTATGAAACTCCCTGATTTTTGGAAGATCATCAAGAATTATGAGGATCCTTATATTCATTCCTCTATGGAATATGCAATAATAAAAATGACCCGTATGTATTCTTGTGATGATCCAGGGACATTGAAGAAAACTCACTATTTTCTTATGCAAGAGGCAACTAAAAATTATGCTTTAAATTTTGTTCTTAAGTTGCAAACTAAACATAATACAGATTTAGTGAAACTATACCAAATGTCACGCCAACATCGATTCACAGATCTCTTAATAAATCATGTTGTTCAGATTTATCGAAAACACTTAGCTGACCCAACGGCAAGTTTGCCTGATGTTGTTGGTCTAATTATCAGACTCGAGGCTGATGCTCATTACCCATCCAGATTGCAACATTTGTCGTTAACCAAAGCTGAAATAGAATTGTTTGTTAATGGTGGGCAAACTAAAAGAAAAAGAGGATCCAACAGAGGAGGCACTAAGAGGAGAAAACATAGGACTTGAAGATGACACACACCTTCAAGTGGATCTTCTACTAAGGGCCCAGATATCAGGTAGCCAGAAGGAATAATAATTTTGGCTTAAGTCTCTTGTAATCAGGAGATATTTCACTTAACTAAAAAAGTATACCAATAATCATGAGGTGTAATTCAAACCGTCTTTTGCTAAACATATTAAAATATTGCTCGAAGTTCCAAAATTCTTTTACTTGCTAATAAAGTTTTCAAAAAGTATGCATAATAAGCAACACCAAAATTTAATTCCTTTTATATATAGCACAGGTTTGCTAATTATAGTTTTAGAGTTTATATAGTACCCAAAAGGATCATTCAGTGGTGTCCAACTGATAGATTCAGTTAGACCGTATGAAGATCTTGTAACCCTTTCAATTCTATTTAATAAGATTTATAATTATATAAAAATCAATTTTATATTTAACTAAACAAAACAAAGGCAAATTCAAAAAAATAGACACAATATCGAAACATCTATAGAGTAATCTATAAAAAAAGGGAGAAATACTGAATTAAAAAATCCATCAGTTGGAAAAGATCAAGCCTCTAGCTTACTTTTGGGATGGGTACTTTTGGATAAGTTCAGCATTACCAGTAAGAGTGATTTCCCACTTAGCCTTTTGGTCATTATCGACAAAGAAAGTGTAAGTACCTGGGTACAACCATTTGTTACCATTAGAATCAGTTTGAGTTAAAGAACCGACAGTAACTGGTAACTTGGCAGTTTCAGCTTGACCAGGTTTGATTTGATGTAATTTGTCAAAAGAAACCAAGATCTTGTTAGGATGAGGACCTGGACCAGCAGTTGTTTGAGAGTATAACAAAGCAGCATAATCAGAAGTAACCTTACCAGTGTTCTTAACGTTAACATCAAAAGTAGTGATAACACTGGTGTCAACATATTGACTCTTCTTAGCAGAGTTGTAAATTTGTTGAAGGTTGAAAGATTGTTGACCTCTTGGAGCATTAGCAAGAGAAGCAGAGAATTCAGTATAGTGTAAACCGTAACCAAATTCATAAACTGGTTGACCATTATACCACATGAAAGTTCTACCTGGGAATCCTTGTCTTGGTCTTAAAGACATATCAGTCATTGGGACTTCATTAGCATAAGAAGCTGGGTATTGAGTAGTAGTCAAACGACCAGCTGGAGCATACTTACCAGTTAAGATATCCCAAATAGCAGTACCACCACTTTGACCTGGGTAACCAGCGTAAACAATAGAGTTAACATTCTTGTTGTTCTTAATTTCAGTATCATCAATTTGACCAGCACCGAATTGTAAAACAACTAATGGTTTCTTTAAACCAGATAATTTGCTAACCAAGTCTAATTGGTTACCAGTCCAAGCCAAAGTTTCTCTATCAAGAGCTTCATTTTCAATGGAGTTATCAATACCACCGAAGTAAACAATAGCATCAGCACCCTTAGCAGCATTAAGAGCAGCATTGAAACCAGAGGTGTCAGTGGTGTTGATTTGAGTACCAAGAGCATATTCAACTTGGAAACCAGCAGATTGAGCACCTTGTAATGGAGAAATAGTGTATGGTGGAATACCAGCATAATCACCAAGCATTTGAGTAGTGGCATTAGCCCATGGACCAATAACAGCTACTTTTCTAACTTTTTGCTTGTTGAATGGTAAAGTACCATCATTCTTTAACAAAGCAATACCTTCAACAGCAGCTTGGTAAGCTAATTGTTTAGCTTGTGGAGTAGAAACATCATTCCAGTCGTAACTTCTGTACTTGTTAGTACTTGGAGAATCAAAGTAACCTAATCTAATCAAGTTTTGGTATTGACGAGTAACTGAAGTTCTAATTTGGTTTTCACTGATGGTCTTGTTACCTAAAGCGTAACCGAGATCATTTTGGTAAGTGTCACCACAGTTAACATCAACACCGGCCTTAAGAGCATCAGCAGCAGCACCAGCTAAATCTTGAGCATATAAATGTGGGTTCCAAACATTGTAAATAGCGTCACAATCAGAGTGAATAACAACATCTTCGGAGAAACCTTCTCTTAAAACAGTGTTAAGGAAGAATTCAGAAGCACATGCTGGAACACCGTTAACAGCATTATAAGAACACATAGCACCTGCAGCCTTAGCATCACGAACACAACTTTGGAAAGTTGGTAAGTAATAATCAGCAATATCTTGGTTACTAATAATAGCATTGTAACCTAATCTGGAATGTTGGTCCCAAGATTCCATATCATAACCAAGGAAATGTTTACAAGTAGCAGCAACTTGTAAAGTGTCATCATTTTCATTACCATCAAGACCACCTTGTAAACCTTGGACATAGTTCAAAGCATAGTCACCAACTAAAACTGGAGCTTCAGAAGCAACTTCTTGACCACGACCCCATCTACCATCTCTGAATGGGTTAATATTTGGAGAATAGAAATCTAAACCAGCTCTACCAACATTGTTGAAAGCTCTAGCTTCAGTACCAATAACATTACCAACTTGTTTGAACAAATCACTGTTGAAAGTACCACCGGTTAAAATTGGTTGAGGGAATGAAGTAGCACTAGAATATTCACCAGAAGCAGTAAAGTTGGATCTAGCAATACCATGTAAAGCTTCACTCCACCATTGATAAGCTGGAAGACCTAAACGAGGAACACCAGGAGAAGTGTTACCCATGTTAGCAATTAATTCATCAACAGTGAATAAATCAACAACAGCTTGAGCTCTTTCAGAAGTTGGAAGGTGTGGGTTACAAACCTTGTTGTTCTTTAATGGACCATTTTGACAATCTGGGAAAGTGAAGTGGACTTGATCAAAAGTGATTGGTGGTAATTGTGGGTTAGCTTCAGTATTATAATCTGGATAAGCTGGAGGAGTTTCACCATTGGCGAAAATAGCAAGAGCGAGTGTGGCTAATAACTTAATTGGCAACATATTGAGAAAATGTGTTGATGATAAAAGAGTTCGAAATGAAACAGCAATGACAAGAAATATTGGTCTTTATATACTTGAAAGATATCTGTATGGGGAATAATTTCACAAAACCCAAATTGTGTCTGTACCTACATTCTTCAAATCATCCAATAATTAGTAAATGTTGGGGAGGGTTGTTTGTGAATATTGTTTCACATTTAGTTACTGAACACAATGGAAGATCCTTGAGGGATATAGAAGTGAAGCTCGAAGAGACAAGGTGGCTTTCGAATGTTGTTTTTCATCAACACTTGCAAAATTTAGGGGCTAGTAATTTAATTGTAAAACTAACTTACCATGGATAAATTGAAAATATCTGGATCAAAAATAAACCAATGGGGTAATTAATTAGATTGTTCTCGGGTTTAAATGTCAAAAAATATCATTGACCGCAAAAATGTATAACATTATACAGGATAAACTAGGAGTTAACGCGTCTACCCCTCAACCAGTAAGCAGAATAGTTTGCGCTATTTCTTGGGGTGGATTCCTCGGGTTGTATGGCGGAGAACCTTAGAGGGGGTGTCATTTTTATCTGCATTGTAATGTAGGTGTCTTTTTTTGAACTATTGTTGCAAAATATTTTTTGACAAGCTTTTCTAGAATTGTTGACGCGAAACGTAGAAAAAATATTTGACAGGGACTGGAGAAAAAGAAGTATTTTTTAATTTTTTCTGCAGCTGTAAATTGATGCCATACACATCTATGTGTCGCGAACCGGGCATACATAACCGAATAGAAAAATATACCTAATTCGCTGAATTAATGACATATTTTTCATTCTCTTCTTTTCTAAAAAAAACTCTTGGCTATCGCTAAAATATCTACTTACCTGCATTTAATAATTATTAAAATAGACCTGCAAGGTGGATATATTTACGAGGTTTTTATTAAAAGCCTTCTGTTGAAAGTAGTGTGATTTTTACAGCGTGGCTCATATTAAACTGATTAGTAAGGAGCCACCCTGTTAGAGTATGAAGGTCCATTCTTGGGTGGAGGGAGTGGAGCAGGAAGAGGAGACCCGAAAATTGTACCCCAAGTTTTCAACAATGAAAATCCACCCAAGTTGTCCAGACTACCAGCTCAACCATGTGTGGGACTGTTTCATTGAACCACCTCGAACAATATACTAGAGTGAAGGACCTGGTTACCATTATTGTTGCCAAATAACAAGAGATCCAACATTGTTTTCCAATCCGAAAATCCCGCAAAAGCAAGTTACTTACTAATGTCAAGAAACCTAACAATGATTTGTCTACATAAAGTAAGTGCCATTTTGTGACCGATAAACTTTGCGGAGGGCATATTTCATGAGGCGACCCATAAAAATATCGCCATTATAATAGTTTTCGATTCTTGTACCTTACGCAACCAGTTCCATTGTTTATCCACATGAAGGTTGAACCGGATTGAAAATAAAATGATTGAAAAAAAAAGAAATGTAATTCTTTGTGTGATTATAAAGGTGTCATAATTCTGAAACGTCTCGTTGGGAATCACCTTCCTTGATGGTGCCCTTGAGTACTGGATTGTTCGGCCCGTATTTATTAAAGTGGATCAAACAATCGAGGTGATTGTTGAGCTGTGCATAACAATGAGGTACTGCAAAAAAATAGATTGTTTGTATCTGGGGAAATATTTTTTAAGTCTGATCAAATGGTGGTGGGGACAACGGATATTCCGACAAAAATATTTCAGACATTTTTATTTATCGCCCAAAAGCGGGTAATTATTAAATATGTCAAATTTTAATTAACCATCTTCTGGACATGTAAAGCCGTAAGTTAAAATACGAACAAACACATAAATGTCTGTTTGTCTCCGCACGTAACACAAAATAGTTGCAACAATGTTTCAAATCTGTGTACCTACATCAATATTGGGGAAATTCTTGCTAATATTATGTTGGGTATACTGGATCGGGTATGGAATTATCCATTAAGAAACATATACAGGTACTGGACCTTCAATAAAAGATGGTGTTAAATTATAATGGCCATTGTTGGGTAATTCCCAAACAATATCAAAGTGTTACTCGTGGGAAGTACACATTGTACTTTTTTGCAACACTTTTTTAGCTTGTAACGAATGACATTTACGGTGTTAGTTCTATGTGAACCGCCTGGCAAATCTTGGCAGTTTGTTTGTTCTAACATTAGCCAATTATCTCTTCTAAACTTCGTACTTTACGTAAAGAAATTCATTTCGGTGAAAATTTGTGAAAATATTGCAAAAAAAAGCAATATTTTGGTAAACTAAGAGCAATTTCTTCTACAAAATCACTACATTGAACTATCACTTCCAATAATTATGATGCATAAACTAAATATTTTTGCTAAATACCATACCAAATAACCACCAAAATAATTTGAACCATAAATATAACCATAACTTCGTACATTGCATAACTGAATTTCACACACCTCTAAAACTCCCAAAAGGTCCTTGAGGCTTAATGCCTTTCTCTATTTCATTAATTTTCAATTCCAAAAATTCAGCAGGATATTCTTGCTCATCGAAATTAGGAATTAATTCATTGTTTTTACGTTCGTAATAAATCCCATGTATCATTAAATTGTCCAATCTCACAAACAAAACACTCAAGTACTCTATAATTGGAGTCAATTGGTGAACTACATAAGTAGTCACCAAATTATCTATGTTCATCTTACTGACTCCAAGCGGGTCTTGTTTAAGATCACAATGACATGGGAAAGGTGAATGAAATCCTTGGTGAAGTGTATGTGGTTGTCCCTTATGGATAGGATATTTAGAATAATTGAAAGATTTTTCCTTTATAGGGATACATACTTCTCTATCAGCTTGAAGTTTACCAAGTATATAACCAATTAACATATAGTATGTAGATTCAATATCTAACCCTGATTCATCATTTTCATCGAAAAATTCATCCTTAAGTTTAGAAAGGACCAATTGACAACCCCAACACTTACAAGTATGAAGTAAAGATTCCATGAAATCGGGTTTGTAATAAATAAATGAAGTGAAGAAATCAGGTAATTGTAAAGTTCGTAAGTTACTCAACAAGGGAGATTTTGAGCTATTGTTATTGTCAACCGTGAAAAAACAAAGGAAAAATGCTTCCATGAGATGCTCATTCAATTTGTTGAGTAACATGGTTGATAACCCTAAATTATTATCAAACATCTTGAAACCAGGAGTCGAAAAATCGATAGTTAAACGAGATAAGTTACCCAATGTCTTTATAAACCCTCCTAATGGAGTCAATATGTTTTCTAATTGTTGATGAGGTCTTAACCAATCCAAATTTGGAAACGACTCAACTTCAAAATTGATTAAATTTGGTAAGCCATCATTTTCAATTGAAAAGTCGGCAAAATCATTGAAAAATCTTTCATAACAATTACACAAATTATGCCTATGTTCATTACAATCTACTTTCAAGTATAAATGACTCAAATATCTTAAGTCAATTTTAGACTCAATGATCTTAAACAGTAATTTTTTATCAATTTCTTGTAATTTTGCATCCAAATCTTCATTAATCTCTTCTTCTTCACCATCGTCGTCAATAATATTGGTGATTTCCTTGTGGCGATGAAATACTGTTAATCCCTTAAGTTTTAATTTCATACTTGGTGAACATAATTTCAAATTTCGTAAAACTTCCAAACCCAAATGCTTTGATGTAGAACATGTTAAAGTAAATAAAGAATTAAATACATCATAAGGATACATTGACAAATCAAAAGGTTCTTTCAATTCAAGTTCATTCATCATTAGGAATAAGTTTGTTAGACATTTGGGGATATTTGGTTTACATAGTTCATCTAAACTAGTTACAACCAATTTAAACATATTCTGTCTAATATTTTCATGTTGTAAAAAATCAGTCAATTGTTTAATACCCAGTAAATATTCCACAAATGAAATATGAAAGAAATTCAAATTTTGAGATTTTCTAGCAAAGAACTCGAGAATATTCAGTTGAATTTGTGACAATGATGTTTCTTGTTCGTCTTGATGACACTTGTCAAATACAAAGTATCTCACTAATTGTACCAAATCATGATTTGATTCAATCGAATCAATGAATTTGACCAAATTGTCAAACGAAAATATCAAGGCACTATCCATATATGTCATACCATTTTCAGATATATAACGTCGATGATCCGACCCATATGCAAGTGGTAGTTCAGCGTCCAATACGACAGTAACTCGTTTATATAATTTTTTCATAACTGGAAGGTATAATGCAGAACAAGTCAACAGTAAATTCACCAAATCAAATTGATCAAGATATTGCAAAATTTCATGTTGTATTAATGAGATCGGGAGTTTGCTAACAAGTGAATTAGAAGGTTGAGTAGTATCATGTACTAAGATCGAAGAAACAGGGGTAATAGCTGATACTTGTGCAACAGATAAGCTCTGGGATAGTTTGGTCCCAGAAGAATAGGTTGAGATCGTAGCTGTAGATACCAACGATGAAGGATTTGAAGCGGAAATTGGTGTTGGAATTAGCGGTGTAGAACCTACGGAGCTGTTACCTGCGTTACCACAATGAAAGTTGCCGTTTGCGCTAGTTGTGTCCGGTATAACATAACTCTGTTGGGTTATCATCTTGTTAATTGACAAAAAAAAGGAATATAGGGGTAGCAAGGATGCAAGTAAAACTCCGGTGCGATCGGTCTTTTACCTGATAATGTTTGTTATTATGCAAATGCTGGTATTATGGACGGGGAAAAAGTTCTTCTAATGCTACTATAGTTCTATATCTTATGTGGTGGTAGAAGAACTCCGACAAATAAATTTGAAGATAATCAATCTGTGGAGCTGCTTAATCTATTGTTCCAACTAAAAGAGGTGAAAAAAAAAGAAAAATAGGAGTAAGGTTTCATCGGTGCACTAAAACTAATTAGAAAAGAAATTCTTAATTATGTAATTATTATTTTCCATTTTTCCGAGATATCCAATCAGCTGATGATATTGCCTACAACATGACCCTTTTACGGCCCAGTTTTATATCCAAGTTAGTTTAGAACGCTCATAATGTGATCTTATTGATCAGTCGTATGACTAGGTTGGATATTTTAAGAGTATTTAGATTGGACTTAAGTTAAGGTTATGAGTGAAGGCTTGAACTCAGCTTACACCCGCTACCTGGATTGGGTTTTTGCGCGATGAGTCCAGATAATCTTGGCTCAGATTTAGTACAAAAAGCCTATCCGAAAATTACCTACTTATATCCGAACCTCGCCACGTTGACGTCATCACTTTGACGTAATCTGAAATGATCGTGTTTAAAATTTGCACTTTTTTTTGTAGCTGCAAAAAAGACAGCCCGATTCTATACAAAACCTACAATACAATCTCTTCAATTAAATACATTTTTATTCACAAACATATCATCTCTAATCTTCTATACACGTTTACAATTTAGTACCAAGGTTAACATGAATAGCCTTGGCTTGAGTGTACATAGATAAACCATATTCACCCAATTCACGACCAACACCACTCATTTTAACACCTCCAAATGGAATGTGAACATCTGAATCATTGGAAGAGTTGATCCAAACCATACCAGCTTGAATATCACTAGCCATATTGTGGGCAACAGTAATGTCTTTGGTGAAAATAGCAGCACCCAACCCATAATCAGTACCATTAGCATATTCAATAACTTCTTCATCAGTAGAAAATTTAGCAACAGATACAACAGGACCGAAAATTTCTTCATTTACAATTCTCATTTCTGGTTTCACATCAGCGAAAATGGTAGGTTTGACGAAATAACCCTTGGATAAGTCACTTGAGTCATTCTTTTCACCACCAAGAACTAAACGGGCACCTTCCTTTTTACCAACTTCAATATAATTCAAGACCTTGTCTTGTTGAAGCTTTGAAACTTGAGGTCCAACAACAGCCTCAGAATCAAACATAGTACCTTGTTTATAGTTGGATTTAACATGTTCAGGAAGTAAAGTTAAATACTTTTCATAAATGGATTCATGAACATAAACTCTAGATGTAGCAGTACAAATTTGACCTTGATTGGACATAATACCCAAAGCAGACCATTTAACAGCTTGTTCTAAATCAGCATCACCTCTAATAATTAATGGAGATTTACCACCACATTCTAAAGTAACTGCCTTCATATTTGAAGAAGCTAATTGTTGAATAATCTTACCAGTAGCAGTAGACCCGGTAAAGGCAATCTTATCAACACCAGTGTGGGAAGCAAGAGCCTTACCAGCAGTTGCTCCGAAACCAGAAATGATGTTAACTACACCAGCTGGGAATCCAACATCCTTGAAAATTTTAGCAACATATAATAAAGAAAGAGGAGTAAGTTCTGATGTTTTCAAAACAATGACATTACCAGCAGCCAAAGCAGGAGCTATTTTCCAAGCAGCCATAGCAAGAGGATAATTCCAAGGAATAATTTGACCACAAACACCAAATGGTTCATGAACAGTATATGCTAATTTCTTTGGATCATTTTGAATAACTTTACCTTGAATCTTATCAGCCCAACCAGCAAAATATCTAAAACAACTAATACATTCATCAATATCGTAAACGGCATTTTGTTCCTTGGTCTTACCAGAATCCCAAGCTTCAATTGCACCAATCAATTCACGTTGTTCTTGTAAAACATCAGCAACTTTATTTAAAAGTAAACCACGTTCAACACCAGTGACTTTACGCCAAGATTTGAAAGCAGCACGGGCAACATCAACAGCAATGTCAACATCCTCGGCATCGGCGGCATATACTGCACCGTTTACTTCACCCGTTGCAGGGTTTAAGGATTCAAGGGTGGCACCTGATTTGGATTTAATGAATTCATTGTTAATAAATAAACCAGATGGTTGACTATATTTTTGTCCGTCTGGCAAAGTAACTGGATATTCTAATGGAAGGGACATTCTGAAGTTTAAATTTATTGAAATAAGTTTAATGCAAGGATAATATCGTTTTAAAACAAGGGGAGAATACACGGGCTTTATATCTTAGCAATCTCACTATCAGTAAGGTGGGGCAAATGAAAAAAAATCCAAGCGCATTATCAATACCCTTAATTAGGAAAGTAATTCCCGCACTTTTTTTTATCAATATTCTCGAGCGCAAATCAAGTGGGAGGGGGCAGGGTCTAAAGGGATACCATAAGTGGTATGCTATATGTAGTCGTGAAGCATTGGTAATCTGGGAAAGTAGCAATAGTTTCGGCCGTGGTGGTCAATAATAACACATGGATTCTTCCAAGTGTATCTCATTATTACTAATCATCTCCCGTTAGTATTGCCGCTATGCGCGCGTTGTGACAATCTCCCCTTCTTCGAACTTTATGTTTGGCATGGCGCCGACTGCCCAAATAGGAAATTAAGTGCGAAAATTTGACACCGTTTTCAAACCGATATAAAGTAGATGTCTGTATCAAAATTTCAACCACTGATGGAGAGGACATACTGAGCTGCAAAGAACTTCTTCTGGTATTATTCATTATCAAAGTAACATTCTCTGCGATCATATCAGACTTCTTCTACCCTATTTTCTATTGACCCCCTTTTTGATGACACAACAATCCGAGTCAACGATATGATTCAGTAAGTTTTTTTTTGGGGCCGTACAATTGAAAATCTACAACTTTTACCATCTTTATTAAATTCCCCTAAACCTACCAACTTTCGACAATATCATGGATTTCTCTAACTTTTCAGCTCAAAGTCCAGCCCATAATGAGTTCCGTAGTGACACATTTACCACTCCAACTTTGTCAATGATCCAATCCCTTGGTAAAGCTACTTTAGGAGATGCAGTATATAATGAAGATCAAGCAACAGTTGCCTTGGAAGAAAAAGTGGCTGCAATGACAGGTAAAGAATCTGGTTTATTCTGTGTTAGTGGTACTCTTTCAAATCAAATTGCCATGAGAGTTCACTTGTTACAACCTCCATATAGTGTTTTATGTGATCATAGAGCTCATGTATATGTTCACGAAGCTGCAGGATTGTCTACGTTATCTCAAGCTATGCCTCAACCAATCGCCCCCAAAAATGGAATTCATTTAACTTTGGAAGATGATATATTACCCAATTTCATTCCTGACGATGGTGAAATCCATGGCGCCCCAACAAAATTGATTTGTCTTGAGAATACTTTACATGGGATGCTTTTTCCTCTAGATGAGATTAAAAAGATTTCAGCCTTTTGTAAAGCCAATGATGTAAAATTACATTTGGATGGTGCTAGATTATGGAATGCTCACGTGGAAACAGGCATTTCACTTGAGGAATATTGTAAGTATTTCGATAGTGTATCCCTTTGTTTATCAAAAACTTTAGGAGCACCTATAGGGACAGTACTTGTAGGAAATAAAAAGTTCATTCTCAAGGCTAATCATTTCAAAAAGCAAAATGGAGGAGGAATCAGACAAAGTGGTCTTTTGGCAACCATGGCCACAGTGGCAATTGACGAAAATTTACCAAAATTAAAAAGAACTCATGATCAAGCTAAAGAGTTGGGTAAGCTTTGTGAAGAACATGGAATTATATTGGAACATCCTGTACAAACCAATTTTGTATTTATTGACATATTGGCTAATAAAATTAACCCAGATAAATTGATAGAAATCTCTGACAAATACAATGTCAAAATCTATTCAGGTAGAGTCGCATTCCACTACCAAGTTTCAGATGAAAGCTTTGAGAACGCGAAGAAGGTTGTGTTGGAAGTGATCCAATATGCTAGAGAGAATCCATTTGAAGGAGACAGTAATTTCAAATTCTACACTAGTGAAAATAAATAGTAAATAGATTTGTAACTTACGCAAAAAAAAAAACAATTAGAAAAATACTATTCTCTAACCAAAAGAATCAGTCATGTTGACATCGCCAACCATATGACTTTGAAAGAGGAACTCGACGAGCTTGGCATCAAAACTGGATTCAACGAGACAGGTGAATCAAATATAGTACTTTTTACCACGCGAATCAGTTGCAATTTAATTGAATTTCTTCAAGATGATTTTAATTTCGAGCTATCACTCAGATTAGTTGGTAATCTAAAAGAACAGCTTAAGATACGATCGATTAAAGATCAGAGATTACGCTTCAAACAATTGATTGCATCGTTATTTACTAGAATTGTTCTAAATTATTGTCAAGGAACTGATCTTTTATCCAATGTCAAATTTACATACAACGAATATGGAAAGCCACAGTTAAATGACCAGGAATTTCAGTTTAGTTCAAGTAGTTCAAACGATATAATAAGTATAGTTGTCGAATATTCATCCAAGAAAACACCGATTGGAATTGATTTATCTCACTCGATCCAATCCGCTATATCAGCCAAGGATTGTGTTGACGAGTTTAGCCAAATTTTCGAATCCAGCGAATTACTCTATTTAAGAAACATCAGCGATGAAGTTAAACGATATTTTTGCTTCAATCATTTCTGGACGTTAAAGGAAGCATTTTCTAAATTGTTGGGATCAGGGTTGAATGTAAATCTAGCAGATTTTTATTTTACGATACACAAAGAGTTCAACGAGGAGGAGTATCGATACCGTGGCTTGAACAAACTGAGTGCTATTGAAGAATACAAACTTTTTTGGTTTGATTCAATAGACGTCAATCCCTTGGAATTGATCGCCAAGAAGGACAAATTTATACAATCGCTTGACGACCAATCCGAATTCTTTTGCCTTAGTTCAATTCTTGAAAATCGAGAGGGCGACAATTTACCAGTAATAGTAACACTAACAAACCAGAATTCTGTAAGTAGTATAAGGAATGTGGAACTAAAATTCGAATATATCCTCCGGAGATACATTGTATCCGGAGCTACGTACATTTAAAAAGAGAATAACATTATAGATTAGTGCTAACACATAATAGATCCTATATAGAAAACCAAGCAATACAGATAGCGAAAAGTAAAAGAGGTTAAAACGAGAGAATCGAAGTATCAAAAACTTAGATCAAAACAGCTCCAACAGCAACTGCAGCAACAGCAATGCCATAACGAGGGAAGACAACATTAGCAGCTCCTTCTGCGGGAGTAACACCAGGGGGAGTGGTTTGAGCTGGTGTGGTTTCAGCTGGTGAGGTTTCAAGAGTTGTGGTTTCTTCTGAAGTAGTCTCAGCTGGAGTAGTTTCTTCTGAGGTAGTTTCAGCGGGTGTAGTTTCCTCTGGAGTAGTTTCAGCAGTAGTTGTTTCTTCAGGAGTGGTTTCCTCTGAAGTAGTTTCTTCTGGGGTAGTTTCAGCAGTGGTTTCCTCTGAAGTAGTTTCCTCTGGGGTAGTTTCAGCTGGAGTGGTTTCCTCTGAAGTAGTTTCTTCTGGGGTTGTTTCAGCTGGAGTAGTTTCCTCTGGAGTTGTTTCTTCTGGGGTAGTCTCAGCAGGAGTAGTTTCTTCAGGAGTAGTTTCAGCTGGGGTGGTTTCTTCAGGAGTAGTTTCAGCTGGGGTGGTTTCCTCTGGGGTGGTTTCAGCGGGGGTAGTCTCCTCTGGGGTAGTTTCAGCAGGTGTGGTTTCTTCAGGAGTAGTTTCAGCAGGAGTGGTATCTTCAGGAGTAGTTTCAGCGGGTGTGGTTTCATCAGCTGGTGTTTCAGTTTCATCAGCTCTGGCTGCTAATTTTTTTGCGGCATTGTCAACATTGGCAACAGCACAAACGGAAGCTGCCGTATATAAAGTTAAAGCTAAAGTAGAGAATTTCATTTTTAGAGGAACGGATCGCTTTCTTTACTTGAATTTGGTACCGTGGTGTATGGATGGTCATTGAAAAGTAGAGGAATAGAAGACACCTTTATAGTAGATTTGCAATTTGCAAACAGGGGTGAAAATTTTAAGAAATATTTTATGATTCGGAAGGGGTACATTGAAAATATTCCCTGAATGACTTTACCCAAACCGGCCCTTGTGATGAATAAAACGGAAGTAGAGCCATGGTCATCTTAAAAGCAACTCAACTTCAAAAAATATATATCAGAATTATGAAATTTTTAAAGGTATTAATAGAAATTTCACCTCCTTATTGACACTTCTATAATTCAAATGGACCTCTTAATATGAAACCAATTCTGATAAATGAGAATGATCATGAATGATGTTCAAACGCATATATTTACTCAATAGGTGTGGAGCAGCAGTCAGATAGAGTAGAGTTCAGCAAAACAAAGCCTCCATAATCAAATTAAATCTAACACCAATTGCATGACGGGGTGCAGTTTCAAAGACGTATGTGATTATCTACTAAAGACTACCTTATACGCACGTGCTTCAGATGATCTACCTTATTTTTTTTATGAGATCAATCAATGAACGGCGGAGACGTAAACTGGGGGCGCATCTCATTGTCTCATATTAAATTACTCCTTATTACCTAAAAAATAGAACAATGAGGTTGAAGAATGAAATGTGCTTTGCTGGCTTTAAAAAACCTGGTGGTCTAAAGGGTCAGACGTGTGATACAACGAATTGGTGGACTCTGTTCGCAAAAGATGTGAGATCTTTTTCCTTTTCTTTTTTTGTTTCAACTTGAACTTGTCAAGAGATGTCGGGATCCTAGAATTCTTTCCTTTAGAAAGATCCGAAGTCGAATCCCGTGATGTGGCGGAAGCATCATCCACGAAGGGAAAGGGGGCATCCCTTTTTGGGGCGATTTTTATTTCCGTAAGATGTTTATTTTTTTTCACATCTGCAACCAGATTTTATAGATCAAAGAAATATGCACATCAAGAGATTGCGAAGGGGTAAAATTTTACATCTGCCTTCACTTTTCGTTTATGTTACCCAAGTTTAAACTTCGATGTTTGATTTGAATTTTCCGAGGAAAGGAAAGTCTAACAGAAGCAGAGCAACAACTTTTTGAAATAGCAACTCCGTGCCGATTGCCAAGATCGCAAGACCGTCATGCTTGTTAAACGTGGCTAATTTTAGCAACAATTTCTAATAAAAGTAGTATCGAGTCACACATTTTATCAACAAAAGCTTTGTGATCTGGACTCCTTCGTGTAACTATAGTCGTAGGAAATATGTAGGATATTTTCTATTCTACTTTTCTTGTCTCCCGTTGTCAAGGAATAGAATTATTCTGTGGCTTGTTAGCTAACTATTGAAAAATATGCTAGCAAGTGCCACACTTCCCGTTGCTCACCAGGGCAAAAAATAATTTTCCTCGAGCTCTGTATATTTTCCCCACCAAGTGTTTTTTTGCAACGACATACATTTATCTCAGGGCCGATCCTATTGTTTATGCTTAATAAATGTAATTTGATTAATAATGTGTTGCTTGTGGGCTAATTGATCTCCACTCGTGCTTGTAAGCTATCTTCTACCTGTGTTTTATTTTTAAAAACCCGTAGATAGGTAATTTGTCTACAAATCAGTTCAATGAAGCAAACTTTATATATAATACAGGCCATGTGAAAGTAAGAATATGTTTATGGAGAGATGCGAACAACGTACCAGATTTTCAAAACTATATTAATTATGAAACAAATAAGAAATATAGACAAAACATATATGAAGAATCAAGAAAACATTCAAACAAATATTAAAAACATTGAACATTAGAGTAAACGCAAATATGGATACAGAAAGATTATATTAAAGCAGCTCCAACAGCAATTGCAGCAAACATAAGACTATATCCAGGGAAAGCTCCGCTAACAGCACCATCTTCCGCCGCAGTAGTAGCTCTACCTGTTGTTCTGGCTGGAGTTGTAGTACCTGGATTAGTACCCGGAGTTCTATTATTAGGAGTGGTTGGTGTAGTACCGGGTCTATTGTTAGGACTTGTTGGGGCAGTGTTGGGAGGTCGGTTATTAGGACTAGTTGGAGTAGTGCTGGGAGGTCTATTGTTAGGATTTGTTGGTGTAGTAGGAGTACTTGGTTTTTGTGGATCATTTGGTTTTGCTGGATCTGTTGGTTTTTGTGGATCATTTGGATTTGCAGGATCTGTTGGTTTTTCTGGATCATTTGGATTTGTAGGATCAGTTTCCCGAGGACCAGTCTTACCGGGATCAGTTTCACCAGGACCAGTTTCACCAGGACCAGTTTCACCAGGACCAGTTTCACCAGGACCGGTTTCTCCAGGACCAG